>NW_026844125.1:1004102-1471080 GCF_029531705.1 Pantherophis guttatus
CACATTAGACAGAGGTTTGTCCTTCCAGACTTAATTCCCGTCCCCGCTCCCAAAAAAATGATACATATCATTTTATGCTGCCCTGAGTCTGCGGAGAGGGGCGGCATATAAATTTAATAAATAAAGAATAAAGAATATTTCATAGTTTCCAAATGCTGCATTGTAAGCATGAAAAAAGCGCATTTCCACCTATGGCAGTCCATCCTGAATGTTAATAAGCCTGAAAATGTTTTCAGCTGAAAATAATTTAGGACAAGACCAAAGTATATGAGTCAATCTTCCATCTTCTACAGCATCAAAACCAGCCCTCCTAAAACATGACCTGAAGCATTTCTCAGCTCAATTTGATTGAAGTGAAAAGGCACTTGTGCTAAGAGAAGTTTCGTTGGCCAGAAATAAAGGATTTGGGGGGGGGGGACGGGGACGATGACGGGATTATTTATGACAGTGTCAGACCTGCCCTGGTCTGATCCCTTAGGCAAGTGAAACCCTCGACTCCATTAGATTGAAGTCAAAAGGCACTTTTGCTGAGAGATTCTGATTGCAGGAGAGTCAAGCAAAATCTAAAATTACCGTGCCAATACAGAGCTAGAACCCCTGATTTCCCCAAGCCCTCCCTCCCCTTCCCTTCCCTCCGTGGTCCCTCCCCTCCTGGTACCGCCGACATGTTTTGGGAAACGCTGAAGTGTTTAGGCTGCTGAAATTCCACTCTCGGGGCAAACGGAATTGAAGATGCCAGCATGCCAGCACGAATTGGATTCTCTTCTTTTTCAACTGTCAATCCCCTCCCTCCCCAACCTCCTAATTTCCCACCATACACAGGTAGTCCTCAACTTACAACAGTTCATTCAGTGACCACTCCCAAGTTACAACGGGCACAGAAAAAAGTGACTTGGGACCGTTTTTCACAGTGACAACCTACCTTCGCAGCATCCCCCATTGATCAGGGGAATCAAAATTCAGATGCTTGACAACGGGTTCATCCTTACGTCCCAAGGTCATGTGATCCCCTTTTGTGACTTCGCGAGCGAAAGTCCACGGGGAAAGCCAGATTGACCTAACAACCGAGTGGCCTACTCATCCACTGCAATGTTTCCCTCAACATCGGAGGCAAGGATGTTCGTAAAAACGGGGCAAAACACACTTAACAAATGTCTCACTTTACAACAGAAATTTGGGGCTCAATTGTGGTCGTAAGTTGAGGACTACCTGTACAGCAAATTGCCCCTTGGTTTCTTCCCCCCCGCCTTTTAATGTCAGAACACCCCAGCTGGAGGTTCTGACACCTCCTTTCTTCCCTACCAGGATAGCCTCTCCATCCGATTCCCATTTTAAATGCAATGGGAGCAGCCAGCTGTCAGCGCCTCAGCGCTGGCATAGAGAGGAGAGAGATAAGCTCTGAACTTTTGCCTGCTAAATCCCTTTGAAGCCGGGTTGTCGTGGAAATGAGGGGGAGACATTCCCTGGGAAATGACGAGACAAGAAGTCTGAAGAATGACTTGGAAGATAGCCAATGAGAAGCAGAGATTTGGGGATCGGAAAGGGAGGGATTGGGGGGCAAAAGGTCAGTCTTGTCCGCATCAAGTCATGATCCGGTGGCTGTGCTCAATTAAAGAAAAGATTTCCTTAAAGATTGGCAGTTTGGAAATTCATTTAATTTTGAGATAGCATCGAAGTCTGACAGTGAGATTGGGGAGGGAAAGAGGAAAGAGAGAATTTTGTCATTGACTGGCTTGAATCTTCTGCGTCTCCAGAGGTGGTCTTGACCTGGAGATGCTCCAAAAACGAACATCTGAGGACCTCTTGGAGATTCAACATTAATGCCTCTCAGGAATTATTGGGTGACGGGGATTCAGGGTTAATGAAGGTGGTTCTTTGCTCACCAGCTTCCAATGTTGAGATCCTATGGGCCTTATTTTCTGCTGTTGAGGGCCCTCACCATCTTGGGAATGTCCCTGGAGAAGGCGAAGGGGACAATTGGAAGAGACACAAACCAGAAAGTGGTGGAGTCTAATTTAGAAAGCTATAAATCAGGGATGAGGAAGGAAGGAAAGGAAGGGAAGGGAAGGGAAGGGAAGGGAAGGGAAGGGAAGGAAAGGAAAGGAAAGGAAAGGAAAGGAAAGGAAAGGAAAGGAAAGGAAGATAGAAAAAGGGAAGGGAAGGGAAGGGAAGGGAAGGAAAGGGAAGGAAAGGAAGACAGAAAAAGGAAAGGGAAGGAAAGGAAGATAGAAAGGAAAGAAGAGGAAAGGAAGATGGAAAAAAGGAAAGAAAGATAGAAAAAGGGAAGGGAAGGGAAGGAGAAAAGAAAGGAAGATAGAAAAAGGGAAGGGAAGGGAAGAAGGGAAGGAAAGGAAAGGAAAGGAAGATAGAAAAAGGGAAGGGAAGAAGGGAAGGAAAGGGAAGGGAAGGAAAATAGAAAGGAAAGAAGAAGAAAGGAAGATGGAAAAAAGGAAAGAAAGATAGAAAAAGGAATGGGAAGGGAAGAAGGGAAGGAAAGGGAAGGAAGAAAAGAAGGAAAGGAAAGAGAAAAAGGAAAGGAAGAAAAGGAAAGGAAAGGAAAAGAAAAGAAAAGAAAAGAAAGGAAGATAGAAAAAGGAAAGGAAAGGAAGACAGAAAAAGGAAGGAAAGGAAAATAGAAAGGAAAGAAGAAGAAAGGAAGATGGAAAAAAGGAAAGATAGATAGAAAAAGGGAAGGGAAGGGAAGAAGGGAAGGAAAGGGAAGGAAGAAAAGAAGGAAAGGAAAGGAAGACAGAAAAAGGAAGGAAAGGAAAATAGAAAGGAAAGAAGAAGAAAGGAAGATGGAAAAAAGGAAAGAAAGATAGAAAAAGGGAAGGGAAGGGAAGGGAAGGAGAAAAGAAAGGAAGATAGAAAAAGGGAAGGGAAGGGAAGAAGGGAAGGAAAGGAAAGGTAAATAGAAGAAGGAAAGGAAAGATAGAAAAAGGAAAGGAAGAAAGGAAAAGGAAAGGAAGATAGAAAAAAGGAAAAGAAAGGAAGATAGAAAAAGGAAATGAAAGGGAAGGGAAGGAAGATGGAAAGAAAAGGAAAGAAAAGGAAAGAAAGAGGAAAAAAGAAGGAAAAAAAAAAGAAAAGAAAAAAAAAAGAAAGGAAAATGAAAGAAAGGAAAGAAGAAAAAAGGAAAGAAAAAGGGAGGAAAGGGAAGAAGGAAAAAAAGAAAAGGAAAAAAAGGAAAAAGGAAAGGAAAGAAAGGAAGGAAGGGAAAGAGAAAAGAAAAGGAAAGAAAAGATAGAAAAAGAAAAGAAAGGAAAAAAGGAAAAAGGAAAATGAAGAAAAGATAGAAAAAGGAAATGAAAGGGAAGGGAAGGAAGATAGAAAAAGGAAAGAAGAGGAAAGGAAGATAGAAAAAAGGAAAAGAAAGGGAGATAGAAAAAGGAAAGAGGAGGAAAGGAAAGGATCATAAGGGTGAGGACTAGTTTGTAAGTTGGCTGCCCTAACTTTGGTCGCTAAACAAATCGTGGTAAGTCGAGGACTCCCTGTGCTTGGGCAGATGAGAGAGAGTCCTGCGACGGCCTCCTTCCGTCAACCTTCTCTTGTTCCCTCAGGCGGAGAAGGCGGGAAGGGCAAAGGATCCAAGAAAAAAGGCTCCTCCTTCCAGACGGTCTCAGCGCTTCACCGGGTACGAGTCGAGAACCCCTGGGGGGAAAAGAAAAATGGGTTCTAGGTCGCCTACGAGGGGGAGCCGTGGGGAAACCGTGGGGCTGGGGGCAATCCTGGCAGTTGGGGAGAACCCAGAAGCTCCCAGAGGTCCATCATCTCCTTTCTGAGGAACGCGGAACCTCCCGGGGGGCAGAGGGCCAGGGTTCCGGAGCGGACTAGAACCCACAGCTGGAATTTGGGGACATTGTTGTGTCGCAGTGTTGTCCGAACTTGGCGTGCTGACTGGGGAATTCTGGGAGTTGAGGGCCACGCAGCTTCTTGGCCAAATGTTGGTTTCTACGTTAACTGGGGTTTGCAAGGAGAAACATAATGAACATTTCTCTGTGTCTCTGTCCCTGTCCTTCTTCTCCTCCTCCTCTCTCCTTCCTTCCTTCCTTCCTTCCTCCCATCTTCTTTCCCTCCATCCATCTCTCCTCTCTCCTTCCTTTGTCCCTCCCTCCTTCCATTTCTCGTCTCCCTTCCTTCCTTCCTTCCCTCTCCTCTCCTCTCACTCTCTTTCCTCTTCTCCTTTCTCCTTTCTCCTTTCTCCTTCCTTCCTCTTCTCCATCTCTCCTCTTTCCTTCCTTCCTTCCTTCTCCTTCCTTCTTTCCTTCTCTTTCTCCTCTTTTCCTCTCTCCTTCCTCCTTCCCTCTTCCCTCTCCTCCTCTCTTCTTCCTTCTGTCCTTCCACCTACCCACCCACCTTCCTCCATGTCCTCTTTCTCTCTCCTTCCTTCCTTCCTTCCCTCCTTCCCTCCTCTCATCTCCTCTCCCTCCCTGTTTCTTCTCTCTCTCCTCTTCTCTCCTTCCCTCCCTCCTCCCTCCCTTCATCCCTCAATCCCTTCCTTCCTTCCTCCTCTCATCTCCTCTCCCTCCCTGTTCTTTCTCTCTCCTCTTCTCTCCTTCCCTCCCTTCTTCCTCCCTCCCTCCCTCAATCTCTCCCTTCCTTCCTTCCTCCTCCCTTCCTTCTCCTCTCTCCTTCCCTCCTTCCTCCCTCCTTCTCTCCTCTCTTGCCTCCCTCCCTCTGTGTCTCCTCCTCTCTTTCCTTTCCTCCTTCCTTCCTTCCTCTCTCCCTTCCTCCTTCCCTTTCTTCTTCCCTTCCCCTCCCCCTCCTCCTTTTCTTTTCCTCTGGCAGGAGAACCTCAACAAATTGATGGCCAACCTCAAGACCACTCACCCTCATTTCGTGCGGTGCCTCATCCCCAACGAGCGAAAGGCCCCCGGTAATCCAGTGGGGGAACCAAAGGGATCCCAAAACTGAGGGGGTGGGGCAGCCAGGCATTCAGCCTGGGGAACTCTCCCACACAAGATTCCTTCAGCCGGCTTACTGGATTCAGCTGGGAATGACACTGCTTCTCATCTTCTGCATTTCCTGCTTAACGGCAGGCTGAAAAACTAGGAAGGAAACAGAAAAAGGAAGTCCTTCCTCCTTTTCTTCCCGGAAGTTAAGGGGTCAAGGTCAGGCATGGACCCAAATTGCTCTCTCTCTTCTGTCTCTCTCTCTGTTTTTTTGTCTCTGTCTCTCTCCTCTCTCTCTCTCTCTCTCCTGTCTCTCTCTGTCTCTGTCTCTGTTTCTGTCTCTGTCTTTCTCCTGTCTCTGTCTCTCTCTGTGTGTGTGTGTCTCTCTCTCCTGTTCTCTCTCTCTGCTTCTGTCTGTGTCTGTCTCTCTCTGTCTCTCTCTGTGTCTCTCCTGTCTCTCTCTCTCCTGTCTTTCTCTCTGTCTCTCTGTCTTTGTCTGTCTCTGTCTCTCTCTTCTGTCTCTCTCTCTCTCTCTCTCTCTCTCTCTCTCTCCTCCCTCCTGTCTCTGTCTCTCCTGTCTTTGTCTCTGTCTCTCTGTCTTTGTCTCTCTCTGTCTCTGTCTCTCTCTCTCTTCTGTCTCTCTCTCTCTCTAGTCTCTCTGTCTCTGTCTCTCTCTCTGTGTCTCTCTCTTTCCTGTCTCTGTCTCTGTCTATTTCTCTCCCCTGTCTTCTCTCCTGTCTCTCTCTCTCTCTTCCTCCTGTCTCTGTCTCTCTGTGTGTCTCTCCTGTCTCTGTCTCTCCTGTCTCTGTCTCTGTCTCTCTGTCTTTGTCTCTCTCTGTCTCTGTCTCTGTCTCTCTCTTCTGTCTCTCTCCTCTCTTAGTCTTCTCTGTCTCTGTCTCCTCTCTGTGTCTCTCTCTTTCCTGTCTCTGTCTCTGTCTTTGTCTCTCTCTGTCTCTATTTCTCTCCCCTGTCTCTGTCTCTCTCTTCTGTCTCTCTCCTCCTCTCTTGTCTCTCTGTCTCTGTCTCTCTCTGTGTCTCTCTCTTTCCTGTCTCTGTCTCTGTCTTTGTCTCTCTCTGTCTCTATTTCTCTCCCCTGTCTCTGTCTCTCTCTTCTGTCTCTCTCCTCTCTTGTCTCTCTGTCTCTGTCTCTCTCTGTGTCTCTCTCTTTCCTGTCTCTGTCTCTGTCTTTGTCTCTCTCTGTCTCTATTTCTCTCCCCTGTCTCTCTCCTGTCTCTCTCTCTCTCTCTCTCTCTCTCCTGTCTATCTCTCTCTCTCTCCCTCCTGTCTCTGTCTCTGTCTCTGTCTCTGTCTCTGTCTCTGTGGAGACAGAGGTGGAAGGCAGCATCCAGCAGGGAAATACAGGTAGCCCTCAACGTACGATCCCAATTGAACCCACAATTTATGTTCCTAAGTCAGACATCTGTTAAGTGAGTTTTGCCCCATTTTGCGACCTTTCTTGCGACTGCCGTTATTAAGTGGATCGCTGCAGATGTTAAGCAAGTAACACGGTTGTTAAGTGAATCTGGCTTCCCCGCTGACGTTGCTTGTCAGAAGGTCGTAAAAGGGGAATCGCCTAACCCCGGGGACGGTGCAACCGTCGTAAATATGAGACAGTTGCCAAGTGGATGAACTCGGATCATGTGACCAGGGAGATGGTGCAACGGTCCTAAGTTTGAAAAAATGGTCGTAAATCATTTTTTTCCCAGTGCCGTCGTAACTCTGAACGATCACTAAATGAATGGTTGTAAGTCGAGGACTACCTGTACGAGATCTCTAGAGATGGTGAACTGCAGAATTGCTCCCAGTTAGAGTATCGGTAGTCCTCGAATTGCAACCGTTCATTTAGTGACCGTTCAAAGTTACAACGGCACTGAAAAAAGTGACTTATGACCATTTTTCACACTTACGGCCGTGGTCATGCGATCAAAATTCAGCCACTTGGCAACTAACTCACATTTATGACGGTTGCGGAGTCCCGGGGGGGTCATGCGATCCCTTTTTTGCGACCTTCTGCGACCAGCAAGGCCAATGGGGAAGCCCGATTCACTTAACAACCGTGTTAAGAACGGAAGTGATTCACTTTACAACGGTGACAAGAAAGGTCGTAAAATGGAGCCAAACTCAGTTAACAACGGTCTCGCTTAGCAACGGAAATCTTGGGCTCAGTGGTGGTCTTAAGTAGAGGACTCCCTCTCCGTTACAACAGGTTGCATAATCATAATGATAAGTTTATTTGTCAAGCATATATAAGATAACAGGTGAAAGTATAAACATAATTTGAATACATGAAAAGAATAAGTAAATTGGAGCAAAACGAATTGGATAAAATTGTATATGGGAGGGAACAAAAATTAATTAGCAAAATATATAAATTCTTATTACGGTATAAAATGGAAGAGGAAATAGTGAAAGATGCTATGATTAAATGGGCAAGGAATTTCAACCACACAGTAGAATTAGAGAAGTGGGAAAAGATGTGGAGAATAAATATGAAATTGACAATATCAACGGCATACAAGGAAAACCAGATGAAAATGTTTCATAGATGGCATCTACCGCCAGCTAGAATAGCAAAGATGTTCCCTAGTAATTCACCGAAATCCTGGAAATGTAAGAGTAACTATGGAACATACTACCATATCTGGTGGACTTGCCCGGTGGCAAAGAAATTCTGGGCAAAAGTCAAAAAGTAGCTAGAGGAGATAACACAGAAATCAATAAAGGGAGAACCACAGCAATTCTTACTAGGGATTCCCATAGAAAATTACACCAAAAAAAAAATACAATATTTAACATTACTAACAGCAGCCCGCATAGTCTATGCGCAAAATTGGAAGAACAATGTGGAGTAAGATAAAGTTAAAATATGTGTGAATAGTAAGAAAGGACCACTTCGAAGGAGCTGTTAAAAAAAAAAGTGTATGTATATAAATGTTGTATGTTTGTGTCTTGTTTGAATGTGTTTACAATAAAAAACTTCAAAAAAAAAAAGAAAGAAAGAAAGAAAAGAGTAAGTAAAAAGGAATATTAGGACAGGGATGGTAGGCACGCTGGTGCACTTATACACGCTCCTTAAAGACCTCTTAGGAGTGGGGTGAGGTCAACAGTAGATAGTTTAAGGTTAACGTTTTGGGTGTTTGGGGAAGAAACTACAGAATCAGGTAGTGCATTCTAGGCATTGACAACTCTGTTGCTGAAGTCTTATTTTCTGCAATCGAGTTTGGAACGATTTACCTTGAATTTGTATCTATTATTTGCTCGTGTATTGTTGTGGTCGAAGCTGAAGTAGTCATTGACAGGAAGGACAGATAATTTTATGTACTATGCTTAGGTCAGACTGAAGTCGGCCTAGTTCTAAATTGTCTTAAGCCCAAAATTTGGAGTCTGGTGGCCTAAGGTATTTTATTGCGGTTAGAGGAATGGAGGACTCTTCTCGTAAAATATCTCTCGATTGTATTTATGTCCGATATGCAGTGCGAGTTCCAGACAGAGGAGCTGTATTCAAGAATTGGTCTAGCAAATGTTTTGTATGCTCTAGTTAGTAGTACAACATTACCAGAGAAGAAGCCAGAATAATCCCAGAATATTCTTTCATTTCTTGAGTAAACTCATTTTCTGATACGCAAAGCCATCATTTGTGTGTGTGTGTGGGGGGTGTTATGCCATGTGGGTTTAGTGTGGTTGTGTGAACTAGAGACAGGAGGCCTAGAATGCATCTTGCTAAGGGGAGGTAATATTTTCTTTTCTTTTCTTTTCTTTTCTTTTCTTTTCTTTTCTTTTCTTTTCTCTCTCTCTCTCTCGCTCTCTCTCGCTCTCTCTCGCTCTCTCTCTCTCTCTCTCTCTCTCGCTCTCTCGCTCTCTCTCTCTCGCTCTCTCTCTCTCTCTCTCTCTCTCTCTCTCTCGCTCTCTCTCTCTCTCTTTCGCTCTCTCTCGCTCTCTCTCTCTCTCTCGCTCTCTCTCGCTCTCTCTCTCTCTCTCTCTCTCTCTCTCGCTCTCTCTCTCTCTCTCTCTCTCTCTCTCTCGCTCTCTCTCGCTCTCGCTCTCGCTCTCTCTCTCGTTTTCTTTCTCAGGTGTGATGGACAACCCTTTGGTCATGCACCAGTTACGTTGCAACGGCGTTCTGGAGGGAATCCGGATCTGTCGGAAAGGATTCCCCAACCGGATCCTGTACGGGGATTTCAGGCAAAGGTGAATCTGATTCCTCTGGCGTTCAAAAGCGGCCTTTGGCGAGTCAGCTCAGACTGTTGTGGCCCGTCAGCGGCCTGTGCGGATTGTAGCTGATTCTGACAGCGAGGAGGCTGGTGTGGTGCTGCGCCAGCAGCCTGTGCAGCTGGCTCCCAAGTCAGACAGTGAGGAGGCTGGAGAAGATGTGGTGCCAGAGGCGGGGATTCAGCCACGGCCTTCAGAACCTCCAGAAGCTCCCTTAAGTGAAGAAGATGAAGAGGAGGAGCCTCTTCTCGATGCACGAGCGCGCAGAGCTGTTAAAAGGCAGGAATGGCTCCTCAGGAGGAGGTCTCCTCGAGAGTAAGGCTTGGGGCGAATTGGCCACTCCCTTAGCCTATTTAAGGAGGAATGCCGACAGAAGCAATTTGTAGGGAACAACTTTAGTTCATTCTCCTTCGCGTCTGGATTCTCCGCAAATTGCTTCTGGGCTTTCTGCCAACCTTAGTAAGATTGTGATTACTTTATCTTTGGTTTCTTGTAGGCTGTTAAGAAAGTTTATTAACAGCCTTTGTTTGGAAGAGACTGAGTTATTTAAGTTTGGTACAGACTTTGTGTGTGCTGCGTTCTTTGGGGTCCGTACCTGGAGCAGAACACAAGACTTCTAATCGAGGGATAGAATCAAGATCACGTTAAAAGTGTTAATACCGCTTTATAAGGCCACGCTTGGAATACGGCATCCAGTTTTGGTCGCCACGATGTAAAAAAGACGTGGAGACACTAGAAAGAGTGCAGAGAAGAGCAACCAAGAGGATTAGGGCAGAAGTGGGTGTCACATTATTTTACCATCAGTTTGCCGCACACCGAAAATGTGCGTGCGTGCCTCCCATGCAGGTGAACGGTCTTCTTAAGCATAAGCTTAATCAGATGCTGAAATGGTTAAGCAGCAGGTTTTGGGGTGCGAACCCCACAAGCATCTGGCTGTTTCTCTTTCCAGGTCAAATCTCAGATAACCTTTAGCAAAAGAACACAGCTGGATTTTTCCTTTCTTGCCAGGTACCGGATCCTGAACCCGGCGGCCATTCCGGAGGGCCAGTTCATCGACAGCCGGAAGGGAGCGGAGAAACTTCTAGGCTCCCTGGACATCGACCACAACCAGTACAAATTTGGACACACCAAGGTGAGGCGAGCAAATCCCTTTTCCCACAAGGAGCCCAGGAAGGGAATTTTAGAATACAGATAGTCCTCGAGTTACAACAGGAAGAGAGGGAGGAGAAGGAGGTGGGGAGAGTAGGATGAAGGAAGGAAGGAAGGAGAGGAAAGAAAGGAGAAGGGAGGGAGGGAGGGAGGGAGGGAGAGAGAAGTAGGTGGGGAGAATGGGATGAAGGAGGGAAGGAAGTAAAGAAGGAGGGAAGGAAGGAAGGAGAGGGAGGGAGGGAGGGGGAGAATGGGATGAAGGAGAGAAGGAAGGAGGGGGAAGGAGGAAGGAGGGGAATAATGGGATGAAGGAAGGGAGAATGGGATAAAGGAGGGAGGGAAGGGAGGAGAGGGAGGAGAAGGAGAGGGAGAGGGAGAATGGGATAAGGAGGGAAGGAAGTAAAGAAGGAGGGAAGGAAGGAAGAAGAGGGAGGGAGGGGGAGAAGGGGATGAAGGAGGGAAGGAAGGAGTGGGAGGGAGAAGGAGTGGAATAATGGGATGAAGGAAGGAGAGAGGGAGGGAGGAAGGGAAGGAAGGAGAGGAAGGAGAAGGAGAGAGAGAGAATGGGATGAAGGAAGGAAGGAAAGGAAGGAAGGACGGAGAGGGAGGGACGAGGGAAGGAAGGAGAGGGAGGGTGTAGAAGGAGAGAGAATGGGAAGAAGGAGGGAAGGGAGGGAGGGAGGGAGGAAGGAGAGGGAGGAAAAGGAGAATGGGATGATGGAGGGAAGGAGGGAGGAGGGAGGGAGGAAGGGAAGGAAGGGCAGAGGGAGGGAGGAGAAGGAGAGGGAGAATGGGATGAAGGAAGGATGGAGGGAGGGAAGGAAGGAAGGAAGGAGAGGAAGGAGAAGGTGGGGAAAATGGGATGAAGGAGGGAAGGAAGGAAGGAGAGGGAGGAAAAGGAGAATGGGATGAAGGAGGGAGGGAGGGAGGGAGGGAGGGAAGGAAGGAAGGAAGGAAGGAAGGAAGGAAGGAAGGAAGGAAGGAAGGAAGGAAGGAAGGGAATCTGCAAGTGACTTTAAAAGAGACTTACCTTTTTTTGGACTTTAAGCTAAAACATTTTGCTTTCAGCCCAAAGGAGAGTTTCTCAACCTTGGCAGCTTGAAGCTCTGTGGACTTCGACTCCCAGAATCCCCCAGCCTGCATGAGAATTCTGGGAGTCGAAGTCCACCCCTCTTCAAATGGTCCGGCTTTAGAAAAAAACCCTGTTTCAAAGTCACCGTCACGCAAACGACAACTGAAACAGAAACCCATTCGACGAGTGGACCTTACGACCACGTTTTTCATTTTACGTTGCTCGTTTTTTATTTTTAATTTAGCGAATCAAACGAAACCAAAACCATCTTCCTTTCCCACAGGTGTTTTTCAAGGCAGGGTTATTAGGTCACCTGGAGGAATTACGAGATGAACGGTTGTCCAGGATTATCACCCGCATCCAAGCCCGGGCAAGAGGCCAACTCATGCGCATTGAGTTCCGGAAGATCATGGAGCGGAGGTGAGCCCTAGAGAAGAAGACCGAGGTTATGGAGGGTGACACCAACTAGAGGAGAAGGAGAAGGGTCAACAGAAGGGAACGACCCTCTTCTTAGATGCTGTCGGAATACGGAGGTCTTTCGTTACCCAGATTGCAGAATTCCTGATCTGTCCCCGTACCCACCCACACACACACAGCCAGTCGAGGGTTAAGGAAACACTTTGGAACGCACCCAGTTCTTATCTCCCACTTGGCAGCGATAGACACACCGTCTGCCAAGTGACTTTATTTTCAAAGTAAAACAGAAAGACAAATACTCAAGAGTCCAAATGTCCGACACTTTAAATCTTTCTCTCAGCAGCTCCGGACGAGGCTTTAGTGACTATCCAAGGTTTGCTTTGTTCGTCACAAAAATTCTTGACCACCACCCTCTATTATATAGTCTCTGGGGTGTGGTCCAGTGACTCAGTTCTAATCCCTAGCACGCCTCCTAAGCTGCTGCAAACGTTTATCACGCCTTCGGAGGCGTGCGTCCAGGAATGATGTTTCTTTATCACTCTGATCCGAATCAGCTGTCTCCTCTCCCTCGGCCGGCACTTGAGACAATGCCAGAGGGGAGGGGCCTGGAGAGGGAGGCCTGGCTGACTCCTCTTCCTCATGCTCGGAGCTTTCTTCCTCCGATGGGACAGGCTCAGAGGGCGGGGCCACAACAATTCCTAAACGAGTGTCTACAGCAGGAGTGTCAAACTCAAGGCCTGCAGGCCGGATGCGGCCCATGGGGTGCTTAGATCTGGCCCATGGGGCCGACCCGTGATGCCTCTGCTGGCCAAAATGGGGCACAGGGGAGGGCTGCACACTCCTCTCCATCCCCATGACCCGTTTTCGGCCAGCAGAGTGCTGCAGGAGGCCGTGGAGGCCAAAATCAGGCCATGTGGGGGCCTCACACGGCCCGACCGCAGCCCATTTTTAGCCGGCAGAGTGCTGCAGGAGGCCGTGGAGGCCAAAAACAGGCCACGTGGGGGCCTCACAGGGCCCGCCCGCAGCCCATTTTTAGCCGGCAGAGTGCTGCAGGAGGCCATGGAGGCTGAAAACGGGCCACATGGGGATTTCTCATGGCCCACCCGCAGCCATTTTTGGCTCGCAGAGTGCTGCAGGAGGCAGTGGAGGCCAAAAATGGAATGCGTGGGGGCCTCACACGACCCTCATGAGGCCCGTTTTTGGCCGGCAGAGTGCTACAGGAGGCCGTAGAGGCCGAAAATGGCCCGCATGGGGACTTCTCATGACCCACCGATGGCCTGTTTTTGGCTGGCAGAGTGCTGCAGGAAGCAGTGGAGGCCAAAAATGGGATGCGTGGGGGCCTCACGCGACTCTCATGAGGTCCGTTTTTGGCCGGCAGAGTGCTGCAGGAGGCTGTGGAGGTTGAAAACGGGCCACGGGGGGGGCCTCATGCAGCCCACCCATGGCCCGTTTTTGGCTGGCAGAGTGCTGCAGGAGGCATCCATTCCATCTTACCCCCTTACCCCCCCCTGGCCAGCCCGCAGAGGAGAACTACAACACTGATCCGGCCCTCGAAGAAATCCAGTTTGACACCCCTGGTCTACAGCAAAGGTCTCCAATCCCCGGGGCCAGGGGCCACTAACGAGCCGTGGCCTGTTCAAAACTGGGCTGCGGAAGAAATGGGCAAGCATGCTCGCGTGAAGCTCCACTCGAGTGAGAAGACACTTGTGCAAACGTGTGCAAAACACCACACGCACGACTGGAGTGTCCCACACGGGCTTCTTCATTTCTCCCACGGCCCAGTTTTGAACAGACTATTGCCCAGTAGTGGGCTGCAGCCCGGGGGTCCCCAACCCCTCTGGGCCACAGCCTACCACCGAGCCGTGGCCTATTTACAAACAGGTCACATGAGTGGCGGGCCAGTGCGCATGGTTACGCACCCAGCTCGACTCGCACAAGTGGCCGGTGGGCCCACATGCATGGTGCAATTTATGTGGCTTTAAGCTTAACCTGTGTGACTCCAGCCTTGATAGGTTACTGTATAAGGCAGGGGTCAGCAATCTGCAGCTCTGGAGCCATGTGTGGCTCTTTCACCCCTCTACTGTGGCTCCCTGTCACTCAAAATATGCGTCACAACCGCCAATGTGCGACACCCGCCGGCACACGATTTATTGAGCTTTTCAACCCCAGTAGGCCAACCATGGATAAATCCAAGAAAAGAAAAGTTTCAGAAGAAAACAAGAATGTTTAATTCAACTACATATGCTAGTTTTGTGACCTCTCAAGAAATCGTCAGGCACGGGAAGGGTTTTGTGGCTCCCGGTGTTTTCTTTTCTGTGGATCCAAATGCCTCTTTGAATGTTTAAGGTTGCAGACCCCTGGGATAAGGCATAGTCAAAGTGCAAAGTGTGTTATTATTGCACTAATTTCTTGTTGCGTTTAATGGTTTACCTTCCCTGAATATTCCTTGATCGATTTATTTCTTGAGCTGATTTCAATTTTAGAGGCTGCCCAACTTCCCACCACTCTGAGCAGCTTAGACCTATAAAGTCAAGGAACAATTCGAGTAGTCCTCGTTTGGCAACAAAGACCGGCAACTTGGTCGTTAAGCGAAGCAGCCACCGAGTGACATGCCCACTGTCTTTAGGACCTTCCTCCAGCTTTTTTTTTTTGCTTTATAGATCTGCGAAGGGCGTAAATGTGAGGGTCGGGCAGGAAATTATTTTTTCGTCACCGTCGTAATCGTGAATGGTCACTAAATGAGACCGTTGCTTTTTTTGCGCATTCTGCTTTGAATTGCAATGATGGTCGGATGCTTTGAAATTCCGAGTGTTTTTTGTGGAGTGAATTCCAGGGGACGGAAGTTGGAGAAGGGAGAAAAGGGTTTTCTGAAAAGTTACGGTGTGGCTCTCCTTGATCCCTTTCACCAGGGACGCCTTGCTCATTATCCAGTACAACATCCGGGCTTTCATGGGCGTGAAAAATTGGCCTTGGATGAAACTGTTCTTCAAGATCAAACCTTTGCTGAAGAGCGCGGAAACCGAGAAAGAAATGCAGGTGACTGCCTTCATTCGTTCATTCGTTCATTCGTTCATTCGTTCATTCGTTCATTCATTGAGTGGTGCGGTGGCGGCGCTCTCACCTCACAATCAGGAGGCTGAGTTCAATCCTAGACGGAGGCAGATATTTCTCTCTCTGGGCACATTGAGAATATATATCTGCTAAATATAACTCCGCATTGGCAACAGGAAAGGCATCCGGCCAGTAAACACTCAGCTCCATTCAGTTGCCCAGACTCCACCCCACAAGGGATTATGGGGTCGTTAAAAGAAGATGATGATTCATTCATTCATTCATTCATTCATTCATTCAGTCATTCATTCATTCATTCATTCATTCATTCATTTTAATAGCTGCCCGTCTCAGTCGAATTGACTTTGGGCAGCAAACAACATTCCCATAATTAAAACAGTAAAAACATAAAAGAGTTACATTTATATTTGCATTTACACAGGCAGTCCTCAACTTACAACCGTAATTAAATCCGGAAAAGTTGGAATTCATTGTTGGAATGTATTTCCATGCAACAACTACCGTAGTATTCAGCCAGTAAATGGCAGTATTTACAAGTTTGGATCTATGGTATATACTCTATGCTCTTTCGTTTTAAGTAGAGTGTCCTGTTTCCTGTTACGGTTCAAAACAATTGAGCAGTAAAGCACATGGTGACTGTGCTCCTTGTTTTGCTCTGTAGTGCTATCTATAAACAGAATTTCTAACAGGAAATATGGTTGGAACGTGTGCTGGTTGTTAAGTGGGTAACCATGGGAGCCTTTTTATGACCTGGTTTGCAGTGGTTGCAGGTCCCAAAAGGGGATCACATGACCCCAGAACACGGCAACCGTCATAAATATGAACCAGTTGCCAAGCATCTGAATTTTGATCCCGTGATCAGGTGGATGCGGCAAAGGTCGTACCTTTGAAAAGCGGTCATAAGTCACTTTTTTTCAGTGGCGTTGTAAATTTGAACAGTCACTAAACAAACTGCTGTAAGTCGAGGACTACCTGTAGGATAATTAAAGGCCACCCGCAATTTCCACTACCAGTTCTCCCAAATCAGTCCGAACCAGCTGAATGCCACCTCTGCTTCCAGCTCTATTGAGGTGAGTCTTTTGTATCCTTCGCAGACGATGAAAGAGGAATTCGGGAGGCTGAAGGAAGCTTTGGAGAAGTCAGAAACCCGGAGAAAGGAGCTGGAGGAGAAGATGGTTTCGTTGCTCCAGGAGAAGAACGACCTCCAGTTGCAAGTCCAAGCGGTGAGTATTTAGGCCATCATTTATTCTCCTTTTTTTAAAACTCGGAGGTTTACATCCTTGCTCCTTGTTCCGAAGTGCTTCCTTTACAGGGAGAACTTGGGAGATGTCTGAGGGTGGTTGCTTTCTCACGGACATTGCGTGATCCAACGAGGTAATATCATCAGTGTTAGAAGGGAGGGAGAGTCCCTCTCCTCCTCCTCCCTCTCCTGTTTCTCCCCTCCCCCTCCCTCTCCTCCTCCTCCTCCTCTCCCCCCTCCTTCTTCCTCCTCCTCCTTTGTGCACTGATGATGTTCCCAAGGTGGGTCCTGAAACATCTGCAAGAAAAACACCAAACTCACAAGAGTGGCAAGGACTCCACAGCTTTCCTTCTGCTTCTCTTCCTCCTCCTGCTCCTTCTTCTCCTTCCTCCTTCCTCTGAGCACTGGTGATGTGTATCCTAGTTGGGCCGTAAAAACACCTTCAAGAAAAATCACCCAGCTCAGAGTCCACCAAGGACCCCCTCACTGCTCAACCCTCAGCTGCAAATCTTCTCTTCTATTCATTCTTCTTTTCTTCTCTCCTTCCCTTCTTCTCCCCCCCCATCCCTGTCCCCATCCCTGTCCCCGTCCCTGTCCCTGTCCCTGTCCCTGTCCCCGTCCCCGTCCCCGTTACCGTCACCGTCACCGTCACCGTCACCGTCCCCCGCCCAGGAGCAAGACAATCTGAACGATGCCGAGGAACGCTGCGACCAGCTGATCAAGAACAAGATCCAGCTGGAGGCCAAAGTGAAAGAGATGACCGAGCGGATCGAAGACGAAGAGGAGATGAACGCCGAGCTGACCGCCAAGAAGCGGAAGCTGGAAGACGAATGTTCGGAACTCAAGAAGAAAAGGAAAAAGACCCTCCTCCCCTTTGACAGCTAACAATGATTCTTCGATCAACGTGGTTTCCATGAATGGCTGGCAGACCTGCCCATAATAGATTTCTGGGGTTTTGCTCGGAGGTCTTTATTTTTCATCCTTTTCTCGTTACCACATTTCTGCAATATAAAAGGCCTATAAAGGATAATATTCTCAGCTCAGGGTTGAAATGAAGGGTCCTTGGTGCTCTCTGCCCTTGGTGGTTTTCTTGCAGATGTTTCATGACCCAAATCATCAGTGCTAGAAGGGCGTGGGGTTTGCAGAGAGGAGGAGGAGGGAGGGAGGGAGGGAGGGAGGAGGAGGACTGTGGGATTCTTGGTGCTGTCTGAGCTTGGTGTCCATGGAGATTCTCAGTCATCCAGGTCATGGTTGTCCCAAAGGTGCTTTTTTTAAAGGGGCAACTGGACTTTGAAAAAAGCACCTTTGGGTCTGAGCTTGGTGGCTTTCCTGCAGACATTTCATGACCCAACTAGGGAACATCATCAGTGCTAATTAAGTAGCGTTATCTAGACTAGCACTGATGATGTTATCTAGTTGGGTCATGAAATGTCTGCAATCAAACAACCAAGCTCAGACAGCACCAAGGCCCTTTCATTTCAACCCTGAGTTATAAATATTGACTTTTTATATTGCAAAAGCATCAACTGTGTATGTCTGAGATGTACTTCCTGCAAGCCAAGGAGTACGTAGCATAAATATTCAGGGCAAGGAAACAGCTTTCCACCTGCTTTAAACAATTAATTTCATTCATTCTGTTATTTTAGCAGTCTATTGGTGGGAATGCAAAGAGTTACCTTAGTTTGGCCCAGCCTGGAGACAGTGAGCCAAGTATGGTATCTGCCTGTCCCTCTTTCCAAAGCAACAGCAGAATAACAGAGTCGGAAGGGACCTCGGAGGTCTTTTAGTACTCAAGTAGGAGACCTGAAACCATTCCAGCCAAGTGTCTGGAATATATCCAAATATATCCAAATCCCATTGTGCCCATGTTTTGGATACATAAGACGGGCCTTCTGGTTCCATTGGAACCACAATCATTGTCTTGAACGCTCATTTCTGATGTCTCTGGAGAGTCTCCGTCATCCAGGCCCATGGTTGACCCAAAGGTGCTTTTCCAAGAGGCAACTGGACTTTCTGGCTTTTCTCTGAAGACGTTTCGCTTCTCATCCATAAAATAAAAAGCGAAACGTTTTCAAAGAAAAACCAGAAAGTCCAGTTGCCTCTTGGAAAAAGCACCTTTGGGACATATCTGATGTCTTGTACCAACCCAAACAGCATGGAGAACCAAGAACATTGAGCTGTTTTCATTTGCATTGAAATCTCTAGAGTTTGGGGCTTGAAACGTATGCCTCGAAATCAACAACACTTTGGGGGAAACACACACACACAGAGACACACCGCTCCAAAAGCCAAGCGCAACAAAAGCCCAAAGTCAGTTCTTGGTGAGCAGAAATCACCCCGGTTTCCAGAACTGCCACATGCAGAGTTTTGCAGCTGGAGTTTTGCCAAGTCTAAAAGGCTCCTGCGCTTTCCACCTTAAATGGATTTTATCAGATTTTGCTCTGCTAAGCTCATGCTAATATTGGCTCCAATAAAGAACAAATCGGGCGCCCGACTCAACTCATCTTATCGCGCAGTCAAAACTGATGGCTGCAGAAGTCATAAAGATCCCATTTAATCTCTCGCCTATCTATCACCAGGAACGTCTTTATCCCTTTTCGCAAGCGGTGGTCATATCTGCTCATTACGAAAGCAAAACAGAGCTGGCATGCATAAAAGGAGGGAATGAAGTGCTCACTTTGATTTTGACAGCATGATCAGTGGGAGCAGTAATCTGTGAGAATCAAAAGGGCCTACATTATTCCATAAGCGTAATTTGAGGGAACAGCTCAGAGCACACACATCTGCCTTCATATATTGTGACTTGCGCTGATAAAACATCCGTCCTCATTTACTCTCTCTGTGCTTGGCTAATCTCCAACAGCCCTCCCGATGTCTAATCACGCCATCAGAGGGGAGAGAAGAGCCTCAATTGAGACTCAAATGAAAGAAGATTGGAAAACTATCTTCAATTGAAATTACATTTGTAAATGAACCATCTTTTCTGTTAGGTTCTTTTTTTTTTTTCCTTTCCCCCTTTCCTTTCCCCAACACCCTCTTGCTCAGATTGTGTTATGCTAAATCTGTCTGGAGAAGTAGCAACGTGTTGTTGGACTGTATTTATTCCATTACCCGGGGTGTAAAAAATCATCGCGGCTTAGGAGTTGTCGGGCCTGTTTGCAAGCAGGAGATGATTTTATGGGTATTGCGAGCCTCTCCACTTTGTGTGTGTTTTCTTTTTAATTGTGTGCTATGCTGCTGGGGGATGAGGAAAGGTCAGGGCACAGATGTTTCCATTAAATAAACAACTCATTATCGCATTAACCTAATGTAATTAGCTACATCATTACCAAATACCAAAGACCTCTGGATGCATCACACTATCTGTGCAATCATAGCTTTGTGTGTTGTGTTTACACGTGCAGGACAGACCGATTTGTTCTTTGTCTCCGTACAGATATTGATTTCAATATATATTTCATTTTAAACTCTCTCTCTCTCCGCTCTCTCTCAATGGCTGTGATACTGCCGTGAAGAAGCACAATTTTTGTCTGGACAATAGTTATCCTAAAGGAAATTAGTGATTAACTAGGGCTTTTTTTCCCCCACAGTCCATCATCTTATAGATATATTGTCATACCACGGACACAACGATGTGCAACTGAGTCTTTAAATAAAAAATAAAAGCAGCTAACTGTGGGGAAAAAAAACCCAATCTCTGATGTCATCCCAAATCAGACTCACTCACAAAAAATGATTGCATAAGTCAAGGTTTCTCAATTTTGGCCACTCTAAGACTTATGGACTTCAATTCAGCTGTGCTGGCTGGGAAATTCTGGGCGTTGAAGCCCCCAGGTCTTAATATGACCAAGGTTGAGAAACCCTGGAATGAGTCATTATTTGAACTTTTTTTGATGCTCGCATGTCATAGCCAAGGACAATGTCTAGCCATTTGTGGCTGAAGCTAAGCAGGTCCAGACACAGTTAGACTTGGATGGGGTACCCTGTGCTGGAACCACCTGCTGAAGGAGAAGAGGCCCCAATAAGAGAGGGGGGTTAAAAGACATCCCAGCTTAGAGTCCATTCAGAAAGGACATGGTTGGTTGAGGTCAAACCCTTGGTCTATATCTGGCTTTCCCAGGGGAAGAGACTTTTGTTGTTGTTGTTACTTGCGAAGTTGCATCTGACCCATCGTGACCCCCATGGACAACATTCCTCCAGGCCTTCCTGTCCCCTGGAGTCCATTTAAGCTCACGCCAACTGCTTCAGTGACTCCATCCAGCCACCTCGTTCTCTGCCGTCCCCTTCTTCTTTTGCCCTCCATCGTTCCCAGCATTAGGCTCTTCTCCAGGGAGCCCTTCCTTCTCATTAGGTGGCCAAAGTATTTGAGTTTCCTCTTCAGGATCTGGCCTTCTAAAGAGCAGTCAGGGTTGATCTCCTCTAGGACTGACCGGTTGGATCGCCTTGCAGTCCAAGGGACTCACAGGAGTCTTCCCAGCACCAGAGTTCAAAGGCCTCCATTCTTTGGTGCTCAGCCTTCCTTATGGTCCAAATTTCACAGCCGTACATTGCAACTGGGGAAACCATAGCCTTGACTATACGCACTTTTGTTGGCAGGGTGATGTCTCTGCTTTTTAGTATGCTGTCTAACTTTGCCATAGCTTTCCTCCCCAGGAGCAAGCGTCTTTTAATTTCTTGGCTGCAGTCCCCATCTGCAGTGATCTTGGAGCCCAGGAAAATAAAATCTGCCACTACCTCCATTTCTTCCCCATCTATTTGCCAGGAGGAAGAGACTTAGAATGACTTTATTAGAATAACTTTATTGTCACTTTGCAGAAAGACAGTCTGGTGAGATTCTTGTAAGTTGGTCATCAACAATAAAGAAACGGAGGTGACCCATCCTTGGAACTCTTCCGGTTGCCTGTGTCTGACAATGTCAGGGCGGGATCACTCTTCACCTATCCCCAAATGTCTCCAGAAATCAGAGCAT
This sequence comes from Pantherophis guttatus, assembly GCF_029531705.1. Next base: position 1,025,123 of record NW_026844125.1, read on the forward strand.
GATTGAGGAAGAATCGACTTATTCCTGGGAAGGAGGGAAATGTCAAAATGAGAAGTGAAATTCCTTCTTACGGGCATCACGATGATGCAGTACAAATACAATGGAATGTAGATTTGGTCCCATCACAACCACTTTTCAAAAACCACAATTTAGGCATCTAGTTTACAGAGTTAGGAATTCCATTATCCATATTAGGAAGATATACAGGTCAGCTTACGACCACAACTGAGCCAAAATTTCTGTTATTAAGTGAGACATTTGTTAAGTGAGTTTTGCCCCATTTTACGACCTTTCTTGCCATTGTTATTAAGTAAATCACCGCAGTTGATAAGTTTGTCCACGGTTGTTAAGTGAATCTGGTTTCCCCATTGCTTATCAGAAGGTTGCAAAAGGGGATCACATGACCTTGGGACACAGCAACAGTCATAAGTACGAGTCAGTTGCCAAGCATCTGAATTTCAATCACATGATCAAAGGATGCTACAAAGGTCGTAAGTGTGATAAACGATCATAAGTCACTTTTTCAGTGACGTTGTAACTTTGAGCAGTCACTAAATGAACTGTTGTAAGTAGAGGTCTACTTGTATTAAGAAGAAGTAGATATTAAGTTTGAGATCAATCCCTTGCAAGTCTTTTTAGCTGTGTGACTCTGTGAAATAAGAGGCATCTATCAGTCAAGAACTGCTTGTAAGGTCAGGAGAAAAAATATGCTTTATTTTAAGTAGCTCCGGTGATTTACAACTCAACCATCCTTGGAAGCAGAGATGAGACAAACCCCTAACTAAGATTGCATTTTGAAGATAATGACCAACCTCAGCCCTGCATAACAGAAGACACGAAAGAACATTAGAGCAATTGAATTACAGAAAATGCACCACCAGATGGTGTCTGCTTTTATTCTGTGGCAACTTCGAATTTCAATCAAAGGAAGAGGGTTTCAATGAATTAAATCTACTTGGCAAATGGACAAAAGATCGTGTTGATCAGAAGTTCTGCAAGATTACGGTGTCCGTCAGGAAAGGAGAAGTTCTCAGTAAGAGCTCCTATATGCTGGATTCAAGTTTGCTCTCCAGAAAAACGTATCATTTATTTATATTTCATACATCTCAATCGCCCATCTCCCTCAGATAAAGGATATGATGTCAAGATTTAAAAACATCCATTGGGTGAATGAAATCGAAGATCTGTTATGAGAGCCACTTGAGAAAAAGTAAGTATTGGAATTAAACTGCACAGATTGTGAACAGATACAAGGGGAGCACAAAATAGCAACCATAAAAATTATGGTTGCGATTTTGTGCACAGCCCTTGTATCTGTTCACAATCTGTGCAGTTTAATTCCAATACTTACTTTTTCTCAAGTGGCTCTCATAAACAGATCTTCGATTTCAATCACCCAATGGATGATGTTTTTAAATCTTGACATCATATCCTTTATCTGAGGGAGATGGGCGATTGAGATGTATGAAATATAAATAAATGATACGTTTTCTGGAGAGCAAACTTGAATCAGATATAGGAGCTCTTACTGAGAACTTCTCCTTTCCTGACGGACACCGTAATCTTGCAGAACTTCTGATCAACACGATCTTTTGTCCATTTGCCAAGTAGATTTAATTCATTGAAACCCTCTTCCTTTGATTGAAATTCGAAGTTGCCACAGAATAAAAGCAGACACCATCTGGTGGTGCATTTTCTGTAATTCATTGCTCTAATGTTCTTTCGTGTCTTCTGTTATGCAGGGCTGAGGTTGGTCATTATCTTCAAAATGCAATCTTAGTTAGGGGTTTGTCTCATCTCTGCTTCCAAGGATGGTTGAGTTGTAAATCACCGGAGCTACTTAAAATAAAGCATATTTTTTCTCCTGACCTTACAAGCAGTTCTTGACTGATAGATGCCTCTTATTTCACAGAGTCACACAGCTAAAAAGACTTGCAAGGGATTGATCTCAAACTTAATATCTACTTCTTCTTAATACAAGTAGACCTCTACTTACAACAGTTCATTTAGTGACTGCTCAAAGTTACAACGTCACTGAAAAAGTGACTTATGATCGTTTATCACACTTACGACCTTTGTAGCATCCTTTGATCATGTGATTGAAATTCAGATGCTTGGCAACTGACTCGTACTTATGACTGTTGCTGTGTCCCAAGGTCATGTGATCCCCTTTTGCAACCTTCTGATAAGCAATGGGGAAACCAGATTCACTTAACAACCGTGGGACAAACTTATCAACTGCGGTGATTTACTTAATAACAATGGCAAGAAAGGTCGTAAAATGGGGCAAAACTCACTTAACAAATGTCTCACTTAATAACAGAAATTTTGGGCTCAGTTGTGGTCGTAAGCTGACCTGTATATCTTCCTAATATGGATAATGGAATTCCTAACTCTGTAAACTAGATGCCTAAATTGTGGTTTTGAAAAGTGGTTGTGATGGGGACCAAATCTACATTCCATTGTATTTGTACTGCATCATCGTGATGCCCGTAAGAAGGAATTTCACTTCTCATTTTGACATTTCCTCCTTCCCAGGAATAAGTCGATTCTTCCTCAATCATGCTCTGATTTCTGGAGACATTTGGGGATAGGTGAAGAGTGATCCCGCCCTGACATTGTCAGACACAGGCAACCGGAAGAGTTCCAAGGATGGGTCACCTCCGTTTCTTTATTGTTGATGACCAACTTACAAGAATCTCACCAGACTGTCTTTCTGCAAAGTGACAATAAAGTTATTCTAATAAAGTCATTCTAAGTCTCTTCCTCCTGGCAAATAGATGGGGAAGAAATGGAGGTAGTGGCAGATTTTATTTTCCTGGGCTCCAAGATCACTGCAGATGGGGACTGCAGCCAAGAAATTAAAAGACGCTTGCTCCTGGGGAGGAAAGCTATGGCAAAGTTAGACAGCATACTAAAAAGCAGAGACATCACCCTGCCAACAAAAGTGCGTATAGTCAAGGCTATGGTTTCCCCAGTTGCAATGTACGGCTGTGAAATTTGGACCATAAGGAAGGCTGAGCACCAAAGAATGGAGGCCTTTGAACTCTGGTGCTGGAGAAGACTCCTGTGAGTCCCTTGGACTGCAAGGCGATCCAACCGGTCAGTCCTAGAGGAGATCAACCCTGACTGCTCTTTAGAAGGCCAGATCCTGAAGAGGAAACTCAAATACTTTGGCCACCTAATGAGAAGGAAGGGCTCCCTGGAGAAGAGCCTAATGCTGGGAACGATGGAGGGCAAAAGAAGAAGGGGACGGCAGAGAACGAGGTGGCTGGATGGAGTCACTGAAGCAGTTGGCGTGAGCTTAAATGGACTCCAGGGGACAGGAAGGCCTGGAGGAATGTTGTCCATGGGGGTCACGATGGGTCAGATGCAACTTCGCAAGTAACAACAACAACAAAAGTCTCTTCCCCTGGGAAAGCCAGATATAGACCAAAGGGTTTGACCTCAACCAACCATGTCCTTTCTGAATGGACTCTAAGCTGGGATGTCTTTTAACCCCCCTCTCTTATTGGGGCCTCTTCTCCTTCAGCAGGTGGTTCCAGCACAGGGTACCCCATCCAAGTCTAACTGTGTCTGGACCTGCTTAGCTTCAGCCACAAATGGCTAGACATTGTCCTTGGCTATGACATGCGAGCATCAAAAAATGTTCAAATAATGACTCATTCCAGGGTTTCTCAACCTTGGTCATATTAAGACCTGGGGGCTTCAACGCCCAGAATTTCCCAGCCAGCACAGCTGAATTGAAGTCCATAAGTCTTAGAGTGGCCAAAATTGAGAAACCTTGACTTATGCAATCATTTTTTGTGAGTGAGTCTGATTTGGGATGACATCAGAGATTGGGTTTTTTTCCCCACAGTTAGCTGCTTTTATTTTTTATTTAAAGACTCAGTTGGCACATCGTTGTGTCCGTGGTATGACAATATATCTATAAGATGATGGACTGTGGGGGAAAAAAAAGCCCTAGTTAATCACTAATTTCCTTTAGGATAACTATTGTCCAGACAAAAATTGTGCTTCTTCACGGCAGTATCACAGCCATTGAGAGAGAGCGGGAGAGAGAGAGTTTAAAATGAAATATATATTGAAATCAATATCTGTACGGAGACAAAGAACAAATCGGTCTGTCCTGCACGTGTAAACACAACACACAAAGCTATGATTGCACAGATAGTGTGATGCATCCAGAGGTCTTTGGTATTTGGTAATGATGTAGCTAATTACATTAGGTTAATGCGATAATGAGTTGTTTATTTAATGGGAAACATCTGTGCCCTGACCTTTCCTCATCCCCCAGCAGCATAGCACACAATTAAAAAGGAAAACACACACAAAGTGGAGAGGCTCGCAATACCCATAAAATCATCTCCTGCTTGCAAACAGGCCCGACAACTCCTAAGCCGCGATGATTTTTTACACCCCGGGTAATGGAATAAATACAGTCCAACAACACGTTGCTACTTCTCCAGACAGATTTAGCATAACACAATCTGAGCAAGAGGGGTGTTGGGGAAAGGAAAGGGGGAAAGGAAAAAAAAAAAAGAACCTAACAGAAAAGATGGTTCATTTACAAATGTAATTTCAATTGAAGATAGTTTTCCAATCTTCTTTCATTTGAGTCTCAATTGAGGCTCTTTCTCCCCTCTGATGGCGTGATTAGACATCGGGAGGGCTGTTGGAGATTAGCCAAGCACAGAGAGAGTAAATGAGGACGGATGTTTTATCAGCGCAAGTCACAATATATGAAGGCAGATGTGTGTGCTCTGAGCTGTTCCCTCAAATTACGCTTATGGAATAATGTAGGCCCTTTTGATTCTCACAGATTACTGCTCCCACTGATCATGCTGTCAAAATCAAAGTGAGCACTTCATTCCCTCCTTTTATGCATGCCAGCTCTGTTTTGCTTTCGTAATGAGCAGATATGACCACCGCTTGCGAAAAGGGATAAAGACGTTCCTGGTGATAGATAGGCGAGAGATTAAATGGGATCTTTATGACTTCTGCAGCCATCAGTTTTGACTGCGCGATAAGATGAGTTGAGTCGGGCGCCCGATTTGTTCTTTATTGGAGCCAATATTAGCATGAGCTTAGCAGAGCAAAATCTGATAAAATCCATTTAAGGTGGAAAGCGCAGGAGCCTTTTAGACTTGGCAAAACTCCAGCTGCAAAACTCTGCATGTGGCAGTTCTGGAAACCGGGGTGATTTCTGCTCACAAGAACTGACTTTGGGCTTTTGTTGCGCTTGGCTTTTGGAGCGGTGTGTCTCTCTGTGTGTGTGTGTTTCCCCCAAAGTGTTGTTGATTTCGAGGCATACGTTTCAAGCCCCAAACTCTAGAGATTTCAATGCAAATGAAAACAGCTCAATGTTCTTGGTTCTCCATGCTGTTTGGGTTGGTACAAGACATCAGATATGTCCCAAAGGTGCTTTTTCCAAGAGGCAACTGGACTTTCTGGTTTTTCTTTGAAAACGTTTCGCTTTTTATTTTATGGATGAGAAGCGAAACGTCTTCAGAGAAAAGCCAGAAAGTCCAGTTGCCTCTTGGAAAAGCACCTTTGGGTCAACCATGGCCTGGAGGACGGAGACTCTCCAGAGACATCAGAAATGAGCGTTCAAGACAATGATTGTGGTTCCAATGGAACCAGAAGGCCCGTCTTATGTATCCAAAACATGGGCACAATGGGATTTGGATATATTTGGATATATTCCAGACACTTGGCTGGAATGGTTTCAGGTCTCCTACTTGAGTACTAAAAGACCTCCGAGGTCCCTTCCGACTCTGTTATTCTGCTGTTGCTTTGGAAAGAGGGACAGGCAGATACCATACTTGGCTCACTGTCTCCAGGCTGGGCCAAACTAAGGTAACTCTTTGCATTCCCACCAATAGACTGCTAAAATAACAGAATGAATGAAATTAATTGTTTTAAAGCAGGTGGAAAGCTGTTTCCTTGCCCTGAATATTTATGCTACGTACTCCTTGGCTTGCAGGAAGTACATCTCAGACATACACAGTTGATGCTTTTGCAATATAAAAAGTCAATATTTATAACTCAGGGTTGAAATGAAAGGGCCTTGGTGCTGTCTGAGCTTGGTTGTTTGATTGCAGACATTTCATGACCCAACTAGATAACATCATCAGTGCTAGTCTAGATAACGCTACTTAATTAGCACTGATGATGTTCCCTAGTTGGGTCATGAAATGTCTGCAGGAAAGCCACCAAGCTCAGACCCAAAGGTGCTTTTTTCAAAGTCCAGTTGCCCCTTTAAAAAAAGCACCTTTGGGACAACCATGACCTGGATGACTGAGAATCTCCATGGACACCAAGCTCAGACAGCACCAAGAATCCCACAGTCCTCCTCCTCCCTCCCTCCCTCCCTCCCTCCTCCTCCTCTCTGCAAACCCCACGCCCTTCTAGCACTGATGATTTGGGTCATGAAACATCTGCAAGAAAACCACCAAGGGCAGAGAGCACCAAGGACCCTTCATTTCAACCCTGAGCTGAGAATATTATCCTTTATAGGCCTTTTATATTGCAGAAATGTGGTAACGAGAAAAGGATGAAAAATAAAGACCTCCGAGCAAAACCCCAGAAATCTATTATGGGCAGGTCTGCCAGCCATTCATGGAAACCACGTTGATCGAAGAATCATTGTTAGCTGTCAAAGGGGAGGAGGGTTCTTTTTCCTTTTCCTTGTATACCAGCATTTTCATCCTTCTGGCGATTTCCCAAAATCTGGGCCAGATTTTTCTAGCTCAGGATGTCCTCATAGGGGAAAGGTGACCTCAGTAAAATTTAACTTCTGTGAGGAGCTCCGTCCACTAACTCAACCCTGTTATTTTCTCTGGAGGCTTTCCTGGAAGACCAAAATTCTGAAGCGAAGAAGACTATGATCGTGAAAAACAGCGTAGTATTTTTGCAGTAGGGAAACATGCTGTTTATTAGTCAAGATTGATGAGCTTAAAACGGTGAAGTCAATCTTGATTTTTGGTGATCACAAGTATGCCATTTTCTTGACAGCATTATGAAGATCTTTTGTTAACCTCTTCTACCAGAAAATATTTTTCAACATCCTTGCCTGACCAGAAAGTCTGGAATTACCTAATAGCAACCTGAAATCCTTTCTTGAACTGCTCCTGCTTAGCTTCTAACATCAGCTAAAATGACCCGGATTAAATCTAAAATATTTATATTTTAAATCCTCTTGTTTCTGCCTACAAATACATCTGATACTCACATGAATATGCTCATGTATAAACTGATGTATATCACAATGGATGGTCATGATTGTTGTCCTGTTATGATCGAAACAGATTCCAATTATATTTATTACTGTCTTATTTTCATTACACATTTTTCATATTCGGCTTTATGTGATATTTCAGGCTTCAGCACATTTACTACTTCTATATGGGCAACATATTTGAGACTGAACCTAAAAGTGTCAAGTGCAGAGGAAAGTAATTTTGCAAAATTAGCAAGAACAAGTATTATTATTTACTTCTGAGGATGCATTTTAAAAATGTGGTTGCAATCTAGAAATCGTTTGTCAGCACAGCAGAAGCACATGCCAAATGATGTATTTTTCTTTTGTTTCCTTGCTCGCGTTTGTTAAAAATAAATAGATTTAAAAAACCGCAAAGCCTATCAATCTTGTAAATGATATTGTATGTTATCATTTATTGTCACTTCCAAGCAGAATGATCAGAGCTTTGTTACAACCAAGTGGGATGCAAATTCTTTTATTGGAGCTCTGATGTCAGTTAGATAGCTAGATGTTTTGGACAGAAGCAGATTTAAAAATTGTTCTTTTTTCTCTCCATTTTCCTCGCATTGTGTTCTTCCTATACTTTTAAGTTCTACTTAGTGATAATATTCCCTTGATATCAGTAACCAGTCAAGGCCCAGATGCAATGTTCAATCAGCAATCATTTATTTGTAGTAGGGTTTCACAAATGCTTTATGATTGGAGGGAAAGTATTTTGCTGGGATGAGACATTCTACAGTTCCATACTATATTTAGCAGTCAATATAAAATGTTTTATATGGTTTATATGTTGCATAGCAGCCACAAATGGTGATAACAAAGCCACTCGCCAACAGGAGGTGCTGCGGGACTTACATCCAGAGGCCTCTGGGTCAAACATCTTGAGAATGAATTCTTCTGATGAATTCATCAGCTAAATCTTTAGCTGCAAGAGACAGCGAGAGACAGCGAGAGATAGACAGACAGAAAGACAGAGACAGAGACAGAGACAGAGAGAGACAGAGAGGGAGAGAGGGAGAAAGAGGCAGCGAGAGACAGAGACAGAGACACAGAGACACAGAGAGAGACAGCGAGAGACAGCGAGAGATAAAGACAGAGATAGAGACAGACAGAGACACAGACACAGACAAAGACAGACAGAGAGAGACAGACAGACAGAGAGACACAGAGAGAGAGACAGGTAGAGACAGAGCTTTTAGCTTTTTTTGTGAAATTAGTTTCCTGGTTTGCTCCACATTTCGGTTCATGCTTTTCCTTTCTGCTTCTCTCTTCCAGAAACTTCTCGACGAAGAGTGAGGAAGCCAGGGAAAAAAAAAACCTCATTTTAGCCACAGTAGCCATTTAGCGACAACCTTTGCCTCGAGAGAGGCCCTAATAGTGAATATAGAGCAGTGAAATAAATCTCAAGAGCAACACAAATCTCGTTTCCCACGCATTTCTATCGCTCAAACCCGAAATGTATGTGACGAGCCCACCAACAAGCGGCATCAAACCATTTTCCCACCCCTCTGTTCCAATAAAATCATGTCAGAATCATCATTCATGGGAAAAACCATTTCCAAGACTCGTACAGGTAGTCCTCGACTTACGACAGTTCGCTTAGTGACCGTTCAAAGTTACAACAGCATGGACAAAAGTGACTTACGACTAATGGTGGGTTTCCAATATTCTTACCGCCGGTTCGTCGTGTGGGCACATGCACGCTTCACGCATGTGCCTTCCATGCATGCGCCCAGCCTCGAAAATGTCTTCTGTGTATGCGCCCAGGCTTCGCACATGTGCGCGTCTTCCATGCATGTGCCGAGGCTCGAAAAAGTGCCTAAATAGGACGGCATAGAGCCAGGGTGAATGGGCAGGTCCTCCTGCGATCTCCACAACCGGTTCGCACGAACCGATACGAACCGGCTGAATACCACCTCTGCTTACGATCGTTTTTCACACTTATGACCTTTGCCACATTCCCATGGTCCCACGTGATTTACATTCGGATGCTTGATGGCTGACTCACATTTATGACGGTTGCAGTGTCCCGGGGGGGGTCACGTGAGGATCCCCTTTTTACGACCTTCTGACGAGCAAAATCAACGGGGAGGCCAGATTTGCTGAACCACTGCGTTTAACAAGGGCAGGGATTCCCTGAACAAATGTGGCAAGAAAAGTCGTAAAATGAGGCAAAACTCACTTTTCCAATTTCTCACTTAGCGACCAAAATTTTGGGCTCAATGGCGGTCGTAAGTTGAGGACTGCCTGCATTTAGGTCACACGTGTGTGGCGGCTTTTGTAAACAAGCGTGCCTTTGGGTGGCGTTACCCAGTACAATATTAGTGATAGGCGAGAATATTTTCCTAATATCTTATTAGTTACTTAAAAATTAAAAACGGGTTTTCTAGCGTCTTAATTCTGAAGTTGCAAGGATCAATGGTGCCCCCTGGTGTTTAGAGTTGGCATCTGCAGGCAAAACACCAAGGAATTATTTCTTGTAGGATGGCTCCCTCTGGTGGTAATGTAAAGTATTACAGTCAATTTTTATAAATAGGAAGGAAGGAAGGAATTGGACCGGAAGGAATTAAGCATCAAAAGTGGAATTATTCCCTTCCAACGAAGCAGAAAAAGACACGTATGATTTAACAGTGAAAACAAGCTGCCGTCTAATTTAGTGATAATTATCAATTTAGATGAGAAAGTCGCAGTGGATTCGGCGGCCGAAGTTGTTTTCTGAGGCAGACGGGCGGTTCAAAAAATGTGGAAAATAGTAAATAAATAAACAAACAAATAAATAAATAAACTAAGGGAGAGTAGCAACTGAAAAGAGATACAGCTAGTCCTCGACTTATAACAGTTTGCTTAATGACCGTTCAAAGTGAGAACGGCCCTGAAAAAATGTGATTTATGACCGCTTTTCACGCTTATGACCGCTGCATCTCCACAGTTACGTGAACCAAATTCAGATACTTGGCCGCCGACTCACATTTATGACAGTTTGCAGCGTCCCGGGGTCACGTGATCGCCATTTGCGATCTTCTGACGAGCCAAGTCAACGGGGAAACCGGATTCATTTAACGACCGTGTTACTCCTTTAACAACAGCAGTGGTTCACTTAACCAATGGGGCGAGAAGAGTCGTAAAATGGGGCGCACTCACTTAGCAAGGGTAACCCGTTTTACGACTCTCACAATTCATGCGACTGTAATCTCCGGGTTCAGTTCGAGCCGTAACCTTGAGGACTAGCTGTAGAGTTTCCCTTTTTACAGCTAGTCTTCGACGTAACGACTGCAATTGAGCCTGAGATTTCCGTTGCTAAGCAAGACAGTTGTTAAATGAGCTTTGCTCCCTCTTATGACCTTTCTGGCCACGGTTGTTAAGTGAATCACTGCAGCAGTTAAGTTAATCACACGGTTGTTAACTTAATCCGGTTTCTTTGCTTGTCAGAAGGTCACAAATGAGAATATATCTGCCGAACAAAACTCCTCATTGGCAACAGGAAAGGCATCCGGCCAGTAAAAAACACTCCGCTAGCTCCATTCAGTTGCTCAGACTTCACACCCGCAAGGAATTACGGGATCATTAAACGACCATGCATAGGTAGTGTGAAAAATAAGTCACTTCTTTCACTGCTGTTGTAACTTCAAATGGTCACTAAACGAGCGATTGTAAGTCAAGGACTCTCTGTACTTTTCCTGCCTGGCCTCACCCTGGACAGCTCATCAGATCTAGTTCTCCAGGCCAGTTTTTCACAACTTTGGCAATTGTGTGAATTGGACTCTTTTGGATTTGATGAGATTTCTTGGAAAAGCGGAAGGAGAAATTCGAAACTTCACTCCAACTCATCCAATTTCGTCTCTTCATCATGGGGGAAATTTCTTCGGACTCTTTGTTTTAAAAAGAGATTCCACAGCTCGCAAAAGTTTGAAACTCCCCCCTTTTTTGTGCACACACAAACATGGACACACGCTCAATTCACAACTCGTTCCGCAGGCCGATGTTCGGCCGAGCCCCAGGCCTCGCAACCCACTGCTTCACACAAAAGCCATTCACTCTACATCACGCGCCTTTCCATCTGAATAATATACGATGCAATTCGCATCCGTGCTCCGCTGTAGCTTCGAACGATCTCACGCTCTTGAATTTCTCAATATTAATGCAAAATATTATACAACCACAGAGGTGAATTCGCTCTCGCTTTGTCTGATTTGCACAAGGGTTAAGAGTCCCTTGAAACCAGGGGTGAAATGCTCCCGGTTCGGACCGGATCGCCCGATCCGGTAGCGATGGAGGCGGGTGGTTCGGAGAACCGGTAGCAAAAATCCCTCCCCGCCCCCATGCCCAGCTGAGCCGTGCAATCATCAGAGGCTTTTTATTTTATTTTTAAAAGCATTTTTTTTCTACAACCTCTTCGGCTGAAAAAATGCTTTTAAAAGTAAAAAAAAAAGCCTCTGCCGATCAGGCAAGTCAGCTGGGATTGTCAGAGGCTTTAAAAAAAAAAAAAAGCCTCTGCCGATCAGACAAGTGAGCAGGGATCGTCAGAGGCTTTTAAGAAAATGCGATTTTTCAGAGGCTTTCAAAGCATTTTTTTCAACCTCTTCCCTGAAGAGGTTGTAGAGAAAAAATGGTTTTAAAAGAAAAAAAAAAAAAAAAAAGTTGGCCACACCCACTCAGTCATATTACCCACCACCACCAAGCCAGGCCCACAGAACCGGTAGTAACAAATTTTACATTTCACCACAGCTTGAAACCTTCAGTTTGGGCCTACTTGCCCAGTTTTGAAAGTTGCATACTCATTGTTTCTGGACACGAGGAGACAGCGCAAAGTTTCTCACTCGTAGCCCCTTTTAAGATGCGTGGACTTCAATTCCCAGAATTCTGGCTGGTTGGTGGAATTCTGGGAGTTGAAGTCGGCATAGCTTAATGTTACTACACTGAGGTAAACCTCAGAAATCAGGAGGAATTTCCTAAGGTTGTGAGCCATCAGCTAGGGCAGGAGCAGGGGTGAAATGCTACGGTTCACACCGGTTCGGGTGAATCGGTAGTAAAAAATATGCTTCGCACTGGTTAAAAAAAGCTGCCGGTTCCTCAGAACCGGTATTTCCAACAATCAGCTGTGCCGCACGGTTTAGCTTTGCAAGAAAGCAGGAAAACCGGTAGCAAACCAGTTCAGATTTCACCACTGGGCGCAGCTCCCAGAATTCCTCAGCCAGCACGGCTGCCTGGGGAATTCTGGGAGTTGAAGTCCACAAGTCTTAATTGGAGACCCCCTGAGCTAGAGGAACAAGTAGCCACACGGAGTGGTGAGCTTTCCTTCACTGAAGTTCTTCAAACAAAAGCTAGAAAGGCCTTGTTAGCGATGTTCCCGATTATCCTACTCTGCAGGGGTTGGATTGGATGACCTCTAAGATAACCTTCTGATTCCGGGAGTTTAGGGCTCTACTAGACAACCCGTGACTGATAGAGTCATCGTTTCAGAGAGATTTCCTTCCCTAAACAGAGAAACTGGGGAGGGGGGGAACCATTGGGAGTGATAGTGTTTTCCTGCTGGCTTCCCCAGTGACTGTTTTTGTGGGAAACTGGGAGGCCTGTTGGAAATCATGACTGCAGCAAGCATGGTAGCATAGCGGCCCTGAAGCGGCCCCGGCTTCGCCAGAATTCAACCCCACGAGAGTCCTGGGTCCCAGATTTTGGACACAATCCTTAAGCACGTGAATTCAAAAATGGTTGCCCTACGATCAGGGGTGAAATCCAGCAGGTTCTGACAGGTTCTGGAGAACCGGTAACGGAAATTTTAAGTAGTTCGGAGAACCGGCAGCGGAAATTTTGAGTGGTTTAGAGAACTGGCAGTGGAAATTTTGAGTAGTTCGGAGAACCAGTAGCAGAAATTTTGAGTAGTTCGGAGAACCGATAGCAGAAATTTTGAGTAGTTCAGAGAACCGATAGCGGAAATTTATTTATTTTTTTATTTTGATTTATATGCCGCCCTTCTCCAAAGACTCAGGGCGGCTTACAATGCGTTAAGCAAAAGCCTTCAAACTATTGTATATTTTATACAAAGTCAGCTTATTGCCCTCACAAACCGGGTCCTCATTTTACCTACCTTAGAAAGGATGGAAGGCTGAGTCAACCTTGAGCCTGGTGAGAATTGAACTCGCAGTAATTGCAGGCAGCTGGAAGCTAAATACTACCTTTTAACAGTAGCATTATTCTGCTGAGCAGTTTGGAGAACCGGTAGCAGAAATTTTGAGTAGTTCGGAGAACCGGTAGCGGAAATTTTGAGTAGTTCAGAAAACCGGTAGCGGAAATTTTGAGTAGTTCGGAGAACCGGCAAATACCACCTCTGGCTGGTCCCAGAGTGGGGTGGGAATGGCGATTTTGCAGTATCCTTCCCCTACCACACCTACCAAGACACATCACGCCCACCAAGCCACACCCACAGAACCGGTAGTAAAAAAAATTGAATTTCACCACTGCCTATGACACACCGTTTCGCTCAATTGAAGGCTACAAACTGACAGACACGAGAGTTTTAGTAGTATAGATATGTTTAGTAGTAAAAGACATCTATGTTTACTTCTTCATGCACGTGTATGCAGTTGCTGGGAACGTGAGGCCTATTGTATTGCATCCGAAACAATTTTAATCTTGTCTTTCCGGCAAGTTAAATCTGGAAATAATCTAATATTGTGGATCCGGATTCTCCAGGAAAGACGGGAGTCAGCTCCAAGACTATATGCAGATACAGAAGCTGGAAATCTAAGATGGAGTTTTCACCACTGAAGGGACACTTGAGCGTGCTAATTCACTGATGTTCCGGGTCTGTAACGGAAGAGGAAAAGCAACTCAGTGGGAAACGAGGTGGGTGGGCTTTGACCTCGGAGCGACCACAAGAGGATCAGAAAGGTCAAAATCCAAACTCTGCAGGTGAACAAGGGGCGTGGCTTTTGGCGTAGGGGTGGAGCCAGCACTTTGATTACTTTGCGCCCCTTTCTAGCATACGCCCCTCGATAGTTTGTTAGAGCAGTATTTCTCGTCCTCGGCAATTTTAAGACGTGGTGGACTTCAACTCCTAGAGGTGCCGTGGCCTAGAGGTGGAGTTCTCGCCTCACAAATCAAGAGGCTGTGAGTTCGATCCTAGGTAGAGGCCGATATTTCTCTCTCTCTGGGCACAATGAGAATATATCTGCTGAACAAAACTCTGCATTGGCGACAGGAAAGGTATCCGGCCAGTAAAAAAAACACTCTGCTAGCTCCATTCAGTTCCCCAGATTCCACCCCGCAAGGGATTATGGGGTCGTTAAAAGATGATGATGATGGACTTCAACTCCCAGAATTCCCCAACCAGCACAGTTGGTTGAATTCGCTGCTGGAGAATTCTGGGAATTGAAGTCCACACGTCTTAAAGTTGCAGAGATCGAGTAACGGTGGTGAAGATGACCGAATATCCATTTTTATTGATAATTACGCCTACTAAATATCGATCAAGACATCTGCCTAGTCTCCAAACACTTCCCTCTCATTCTTTCCCCAGTTCAAAGCCAGGATTTAAATCATTGTTGCAGCTTTCAGGAAAATCTGTCATCAGATTTCATTCCCAATTTGGGGATTACAAGGATATATTCCCCACCTTCCTCACCACTCACACACTCCGGACATCGCTTGGTGGTCTCCTATCCAGGCGTTCAATCTGGTTTCGGCTTTTTTTTCACGCCAGCTCTGTCCCACCTGCTCAGCGCGGCCATCGCAAAACGAGCACAAATTTGACACGTTCACGTAATCTGCTCACCTTCTTCCGATCCCATCTCCGCTTGGTAGGTTTTGTAGGCGTCCAAGCAGAAAATTCCAATTAGAATAAGACTGAAAACCTGCCATGAAACAGAGAAGCAAAGCTTGAACGTTTGAAGGGCTCTCCGATAAATTAAGCCCAAAATTAGCATTTCACGGACACTTAGTTTGTATGGGAATTTTCTTAGATTTGCCTCAGGAAAAAAACAATTACAGGGGATTTGCAGCCTGGAATGGAAGGGGTTAAAAAATCAAGATGGTGGCCATTTGACCCTTTAGGTGTTGATTATAATAAATAAATATTCATAAATTTACTTATTCAATTTTTAGGCTGCCCAGATTTGCTTGAGAATGAGATTGGTAACAAATAAATACTCTCTCTCGGCCCAGTCTACCTCACAGGGTTGTTGTTGTGGGGGAAATAAGAGAAGACTGGTATGTCGGATTTTGAGTTGCTTTGAATTATTTGTAAAGAATAATAAAGAATAAAATAAAATAATAAATAAAATAATAAAATGAAAATAATAAAATAACATAATAAAATATAAAATAAAGTAAAAAACATCAATTAAACTAAATTGAAATAAAATATAATAAAATGATAAAATAAAAACATAATATAAAATAAATAAATAAATAAAATAAAATAAATAACATAATAAAATGAAAATAATACTGGTAAAATAAAATAATAAAAAATAAAACAAAGTAAAAACATCAATTAAACTAAATTGAAAAAATATAATAAAATAATAAAATAAAAACGTAACATTAAAAAAAATAATAATAAAATAAAATAATAAAATGAAAATAATGCTGGTAAAATAAAATAATAAAACATAAAACAAAGTAAAAACATCAATTAAACTAAATTGAAATAAAATAATAAAATAAAAACAACAAATAAAATAAGCTAATAAACTAAATTGAAATAAAATATAATAAAATAAAATGAACTAACGAAATAACAACATAACAAATAAAACAACCTGATACAATCAATCAAAACAAAATAAAATAATGAATTAAAGTAAAATAAAAAATAAAATAAAAATCTAATATAACATAAATATAAACTGAAATAAACTAAACTAATAAAATTAAATTAAATATAATAAAATTAAATTAAAATTAAAAATTAAATAAAAGACATGTGTAAAAAGGGAAGGAACTTTGGTTCAACAGGTGCAGCCCCCAAATAGACATTTTCCACCCTCCCTGAGAGCCAATCAGAGATCTGGAATATGGTTTCCCAGAATTCTCCAGAGGCTGACTGGGGACTTCTGGGAATCAAACTCCCGATGCAAGGAGCCGATTGGGAGAAAAGACGGCGGTCACTCACAAAGGCCGACACGGCCGATCCCTCGTGGTTGGTGGCAATGACGGCGAAGCCCACCACGATGAAGATGCTGGCCGCGCTGACGCACCGAAGGAAATCCTGCAGATGGAAAATGCACCGAATCGGTCCAAACGTCCATTCCCAAGATCCTGAAAACTCTTAAAAATGCTAGAAACGGCAGGGAATTAGGGATCCTGCACTTCAATGCCCTTCAGCCTCATTCAATTAACTCCAATGCAACTTGCCAGGGAAGGAGGCGCGGCGGGGATTTCGCTGTCCCTAACCAGAGGTGGTATCCAGCCGGTTCGGACTGGTTCGACTGTGGCGATTGCGGGTGGGCCTGTCCATCTGCCCCGGCATAAAGACGTTCTATTTAGCCACGTTTTCGAGGCCAGACGCATGCGCGGAAGGTGCGCACGCACGGCGAACCGGTGGTCAGCATTTCTGAACCCCACCGCTGACCCTAACCCAGGTTTACCCACCAGGCAGGGCCAGTTGACCCAGGTCAGGCGTTCATGATAGTACGTGGCTCGCAAACCGAGGAAAGTCAGGGTTACCAACACCTCCAGCAAGGCAGCGCCCATGTAGGCCGAAACGGAAGCCGTGAGCAGTAAGAAAACCAGGAAACAAAGACCCTGAAAGAAGGAGGTAGAACGTAATGTGTGAACGGTGCAACGTTTCTCCCCCAAAGTCTGGATTTGCAGATCTTTTTTTTTTTTATTCAATGGGAACCCACCATAAACCCCACAAAACTTATTTATTAAACTCGGATGCTTGAAGAGAAGGTGGACTTCAACTCCCAGAATTCCTCAGCCCGGAATGAAGTCTGTCATTTCATTTAGCGACCGTTACAACAGCATGGGGGGGAAAATGACTCAGGACCGTTTTTTCACAGTTACGACCTTTACCGCATCCCCGTAATCATAATCGTTTTAAGACTGGTGGACTTCAACTCCCAGAATTCCCCAGAAAGCATGGCTTGCCCGACTGCAAGGAAGTCTCATGGCTGGCTGAGGAATTCTGGGAATCGAAGTCCACCCGGGTACTTACGGGACCACCAGTAGCCTCTCACCGGCCAGTACGCTCTCATAGAGAGGGGCTCCTCAGGGTGCCATCGGCCAAACAGTGTCGACTGGCGGCCCCCAGGGGGAGAGCCTTCTCTGTGGGGGCACCTACTATCTGGAATGAGCTCCCCCCGGAGATACGGAGGATCCCGCATTTACGCACTTTCCGCCGTGCCCTAAAAACGTTTTTATTCCAACAGGCTGGCCTGCCCTAACCTCCTTTTTTAATTGTAAATTTTAAATTTGTCTAAAACCTTAGGGGTGTTTTAATCTGTTCCGGGCCAAATTTATTTAATTAGGTTTTTATACTGTTTTTAAATTTTGTATAATCTGTGTGTTTTATCTCTTGGCTGTTCACCGCCCCGAGTCCTTCGGGAGTAGGGCGGTATATAAATCTAATAATAAATAAATAAATTAAATAAATAAAAATCGCCGGGGTTAGTCACCCACGCTTTAGAGCTTCAAGGACAGGCAGATGTTCAACCAGAGCAGCTTTCTCCAGCTGAATTTAGCTGGTTTGGTTCTGGATGGGGGATTCTGGGAATAGAAGTCCAGACTTCTTCCCAGCAACCAGCATTAAGAAATATCGGTTTATCACTTGCAAATATTCGCCTGAATCCAGAGATTTTTCCACCTCGCCTTCCCCAGCCCTCAAACTGCAGCTTTCTGCTGCAAACTGCACCCAGCCCCATCAGGATATCAGGTTAACAGAGTTGGAACGGACCTTGACATGATGGGAATTGTAGTACGGCACTATGGAAAACTATTCACTGATCTCTGAATATTTTCCCCCAAAAGTCCGTTCCAACACAAGCATTTTGTGTGTGTGTGTGTGTGTGCCCTGCCACCCCCAAATTTGGGCTACAATTTTGGAAGAAAAGAGATCTACCCACTTCCCAGCTATCTGGGGCCGAGCTCCTCCACCCGGCCCTCCTGGGAGGGAACGATGGGAAGCGGAGTTAGAAAACTGCCAAATTGGGGGAGTGCAAGGGAGGTGGGAGGAGGGAAAGGCAACAAGGATGGATTAATTTTTTTTTTTTTTAAAAAGACAGAATTAACTATTGCAGAGAGAAAAGAATGGTGGCGAGGAAGGAAAACCGGAAGGAAAAGGAAAGAAGGAAGAAATGGAAATGAAAGAAGTGAAAAAGGAAGAAAGGAAACAAATGGAGAAAAGGAAGGAGAAAAGGAAGAAAATGAAGAAGAAAACGGAAGGAGAGGAAGGGAGGGAGGGAGAAGAGGGAGGGAGGGAGGGAGGAGAAGAAAGAAAAATTGGAGAAGGAAGAAAGGAAAAGGAAAGAAAAAGTAAGAAAATAGAAGGAGAGGGAGGGAGGGAGGAAGGAAAGGGAGGGAGGGAGGAGAAAAAGAAAGAAAAATTGGAGAAGGAAGAAAGGAAAAGGAAAGAAGAAGAAAACAGAAGGCGAGGAAGGGAGGGAGGGAGGGAGGAGAAGAAGAAAAGAAAATTGGAGGAGGAAGAAAGGAAAAGGAAAGAAGAAGGAAGAAAATGTAAGGAGAGAGAGGAAGGAAGGAAGGAAAGGGAGGGAGGGAGGAGAAGAAGAAAGGAAAATTGGAGAAGGAAGATTGGAAAGGAAAAGGAAAAAAGAAGGAAGAAAATGAAAGGAGAGGAAGGAAGGAAGGAAAGAAGAGAAGAAAGGAGAAAATTGAAGGAGAAGGAAGAAAGGAAAAGGAAAGAAGGAAGGAAGAAAATGGAAGGAGAGGAAGGAAGGAAGAGAAGAGAAGAAAGGATGGAAAATTGAAGGAGAAGGAAGAAAGGAAAAGGAAAGAAGAAGGAAGAAAATGGAAGGAGAGGAAGGAAGGAAGAGAAGAGAAGAAAGGATGGAAAATTGAAGGAGAAGGAAGAAAGGAAAAGGAAAGAAGGAAGAAAATGGAAGGAGAGGAAGGAAGGAAGAGAAGAAAGGATGGAAAATTGAAGGAGAAGGAAGAAAGGAAAAGGAAAGAAGAAGAAGAAAATGGAAGGAGAGGAAGGAAGGAAGAGACGAGAAGAAAGATGGAAAATTGAAGGAGAAGGAAGAAAGGAAGGAAAAGAAAGGAAGAAAATGGAAGGAGAGGACGGAAGGAAGGAAGGATCCCGAGGAGATGAAAGAAGGAAGGAAAACTGGAGAAGGAAGAAAAGGAAAAGAGACGAAGAGAAGAAGAAAGAAAGGAAAACCAAAGAAGAAGGCGCAAAAGAAAAAACCCGAAAGACCACGAAAGGGGAGGAGGGGGGAAGGACAAGATAAAACAAATAAAACAGTCCGAAAGAGAAAGGGAAAAAGAGAAAGGAAAAGAAAGGAGAAAGAAAAAAAGAAAATCCAAAGGAGGAAAAAGGATGGAGGGAAGGATGCTCTTGGCAAAGCGGAGGGATGAAGGCAAAAGTGGAGAAAGTTGGGGAAAGAAGAGGAGAGGAGAGGTGGGGGTTTTTTTGGGGGGGGGGTCTCTTGGGTGATTGATTACCAGCTCGGCCCCCATCACCACCCCTTTGGGGGAGCGGAGAAACTCCTTGTCCAGCGCGAAGCCCCCAGCCTCGCCGCCCGCCGGCTCCCGCTCGCCCATCCTGCCGTCTCGGGGAGCTTCGGGCTAGCTGGGGAGGACTCCGCACCGCCGCCCCGAAGCAGCCTCGTCGGCCTCCCCGCGTCCTTTTCGCCCTGGCATCCCGAAGCGGACAAAGAAGGATTTGTCCGGCCGGGCCAGGAGGCGACCAGCGCCGGAGAACAAGCGTCCGATTGTCCCGCCGCTAACCCGAGGAGCAGCCAAAAGGACGCGCGGGGAGCGGGATGGAGAGGCGGCCTTCGGCCGGCAGGGGGCGCCCGAGCGCAACGGGGAGTCGGGGGGGGAGGGCAAGCAAGCCGCAGCGCCTGCGCTTTCCCCTCGCTTTCAACAGGGGGCGCTGCTATTTTTAATGTTATTTGTTATCCATCTATCTATCTATCTATCTATCTATCTATCTATCTATCTATCTATCTCTATCTCTCTTTCTATAATCTATCATCCATCTATCCATCTATCTACCTGTCCATCTATCATCTATCATCTATCCATCTATCCATCCATCTAGCCATCTATCGTCTACCAGTATCATCTATCCATCTATCCATCCATCCATCCATCCATGCATCTATCATCTATCATTTATCATCTATCATCTATCCATCTATCCATCTATCCATCCATCCATCCATCCATCCATCCATCCATCCATCCATGCATCTATCATTTATCATCTATCCATCTATCCATCTATCCATCTATCCATCTATCCATCTATCCATCCAGTTATCCAGCTATCTATCATGTACCAGTATCATCTATCCATCTATCCATGCATCCATGCATCCATGCATCCATGCATCCATGCATCCATGCATCTATCATCTATCCTCTATCATCTATCCATCTATCCATCCATCTATCCGTCTATCTATCTATCATCTACCAGTATCATCTATCCACCCACCCACCCACCTCATCCATCCATCCATCCATCCATCCATCCATCTATTTTATCTATATGTAATCTATCTATCTCTATCTATCATCTCCATCCATCTATCTATCTATCTATCATCAATCTATCTCATTATCATCTATCTATCTATCTATCTATCTATCTATCTATCTATCTATCATCCATTTATCTATCATTGATCATCTTCGGTTATTTGGTTACTCTGTCAGACAGATGTCTGTCCGTCCGTCCATCCGTCCGTCCATCCATCCATCCATCTATCGTCTATCGTCTATCGTCTATCGTCTGTCTATCTATCTATCTATCTATCTATCTATCTATCTATCTATCTATCTATCTATATCTATCAATCCACCTATCTGTCTATCATCTCTCTCTCTCTCTCTCTCTCTCTCTCTCTCTCTCCTACCTACCTACTATCTATCTACCTATCTTCTATCTATATCAATCTATCTATCTGTCTGTCTGTCTATCCATCCATCCATCCATCCATCCATCCATCCTTCAATCCTTCTATCTATCCTTCTATCTATCCTTCCATCCTTCCATCCATCTATCTAGCCATCCATCCATCCATCTGTCCGCCTGTCCGTCCGTCCGATAGATTGATAGATCATCAATCTATCTCATCTATCATCTATGTCTATATATCTATCTTTCATCCATTTAGTGTATATGGCATAACATGCCTATTCTGGAAGTAAGCAGTGAGAGTTGTAAAACAGGTCATATGACCAGACCTGATTTCAGAACCTTTTTTGCAGGGGTTGTTAAACAAACCCAATGTTTCCTATGGGTATCTTTCCCAAAAACTGAAAATAAACATTGAGGGGGGAAACGGTCATAACTCAGTCACACAAGACCGTGGGACGTTACAAGCATCCATAAATGCAGACCGATTGCCAGGTTCCCAAAATACGATCATGTATATTTCCACAGGGGTGATTTTTCAAGACTAGATTTGGGTAGACGGGGGATCGTTAATTGAGAGAGGAAACTTTGCACGTGTTCAGAGACGTCCTTAACCTAAAACTGCAATGGGGACCAGAATTTCTGTTGCTAAGTGAGACACGTCCAATTTTACAACCTTTTTTTTTTTTGCCACAGTTGTTAAGAAATGCTGCTCGGAGAACCATCAGATAATCAATCAATCAATCAATCAATCACAATAGATCTGGAAGGGACCTTGGAGATCTTCTAGTCCAACTTTCTGCTCAAGCAGGAAACCCTATACCATTTCAGACAAATGGCTGTCCAATCTCTTCTTAAAAACCTCCAGTGATGGAGCCCCTACAATGTCTGGTGGCAAGCTGTTCCACTGGTTAATTGTCCTTCCTATTGGGAGGTTTCTCCTTAATTCCAGTTTTTTTTTTCTCTCTTCTTGATGAGTTTCCACCCATTGCTTCTTGTCCTGCCCTCTGGTGCTTTGGAGAATAGCTTGACCCCCTCCTCTTTGTGGCAGCCCCCCAAATATTGGAAGGCTGCTATCATGTCACCCCTAAATCCTTTTTTTTTCTCTAGACTGGCCAAACCCTAATTCTGCAACCGTTCCTCATATGTTTTAGTCAGTGGTGGGATTCAAATAATTTAACAACTGGTTCTCTGCCCTAATGATCGGCTGGGTGGGCGTGGCCGTGGTGGGCGTGGCCAGGGGTGTGTGACAGACAGCACTCGGCCTCCTGCACCCTGGGAGCAAAAACGGGCTGCAGGGGGGCCACGACGCCCTCATGTGCCCCGTTTGGGCCTAGGAGGCCTCCCTGAAGCCTCCTCGGAGTGAAATTGGGCCACCGGGGAAACGCTGCACCCCGCGTGCCGTTTTGGGCCTAGTAGACCTCCCTGCACTTAACTGGGTGCCAAAATGGGGCATGTGGGGACTCCTGGAAGGACGGGGCGGGACCAGCCAGCAATTTAATTACCGGTTCGCCTGACTCGGCCCGAACCGGCTGAATCCCACCAATGGTTTTAGTCCCCGGGGCCTTTAATCCTCTTAGTTGCCCTTCTTTGCAATAAGATAAGAGACAGCCTAGCCCAGAGCTGCCTAATGGATGGATAAACATGTTCATGCCATAAAAGCAATTTGGACTTTGAGATTTGCAAAAAAAAAAAATATATGTTAATGTACCCTTATAAATATAATAATATAATAAATATAATACATTTAGAATTAGCTCATTTGGTCTCGTTTCCTATCTGGTCTGCTCTAAGAAGGCTGCCAAGGAAGCAGAGGGTATTCAGCCGGTTCGTTATTCAGCCCGCTCACTGCCCCGACTCTGTGCCATCCTATTTAGGCCCATTTTTTGAGGCCGGGCCAGAGGTGGGTTCTACTTACCTTTACTACTGCTTTGCTCACACGTGTGAGTGCTTTTCTGCGCATGAGCAAAAGCGTTTTGATGACGTCGGGGTCGGTGGGCGGAGCCTCCCTCCGGTTTTACTACCGGTTCTATAGAACCGGTCCGAACCAGGGGCAACCCACCACTAGGCCGGGCACATGCGTGGAAGGCGTACGCGCAGGGAGAACCGAAAATGTGAAACCCACCGCGGCGAGGACGGAACAAGCTACTTTTTAACTTAGTTATATTTTATTGCTTTTTCATGAATAACGAAAAAAGAGGGGAGGGGAAAGGAGCAATATGCAAGGATCATCACATTGGAGATACATTGTCAAAGGGAAAGGGGAAAAAAAAGAATATATATATATTGTAAAAAGGGAAGGGACTTTGGTGTTCTCGGAGCTTGGTTGTTTTCTTGCAAAAATGTCATTCGCCAAACTACGTAACATCCTTAAGATAAAAAAGTCGTTTCATAAAATAAATTGAAAGGGAAATATAATACATCGTAACAATAGACATTTACAATTCCTTCCTGTGTCCTTGTCTAACGCAAATATTATTCAAATACGCAGGTATTTCTAATACATTTAAACCACTATCTCAGTGGTGAAATCTAAATTTGTTACTACCGGTTCTGTGGGCGTGGCTTGGTGGTGGTGGGGGTAATGTGACTGGGTGGGCGTGGCCAATTTTTTTTTTTCCTTTTAAAACCATTTTTTCTACAACCTCTTCGGCGAAAAGGTTGTAAAAAAATGCTTTCAAAAGGCTCTGATGATCCCAGCTGAGTTGCCTGATCAGCAGAGGCTTTTTTTTCTTTTAAAAGCCTCTGCCGATCAGGCAACTCAGCTTGCTTGGATCGTCAGAGGCTTTTAAAAGAAAAAAACTGTAATACACAGGCAACTCAGCTTGGATCGTCAGAGGCATTTAAAAGAAAAACCTCTGCCAATCAGGCAACTCAGCTTGGATCGTCAGAGGCTTTTAAAAGAAAAAAAAGCCTCTGCTATCAGGCAACTCAGATGTCATCGTCAGGTCGTCTTATAGGAAATTAAAAAAGAAGCCAATCCTGCCAATCAGGCACTCAGCTTGGCTCGTCAGAGGCATTAAAAAAAAAAAAGCGTCTGCCAATCAGGCAACTCAGCTTGGATCGTCAGAGCAGCATTTAAAAGAAAAAAAAAGCGTCTGCCAATCAGGCACAATCAGCAACTTGGATCGTCAGAGGCATTTAAAAGAAAAAAGCGCTCTGCCTCAGACTCAGCTTGGATCGTCAGAGATTTCAAGGAAAAAGCTTTTGCAAAAAGCTTCTGCCACTCAGCTTGGCTCGTCAGAGGCATTTAAAAAAAAAAAAAAGCGTCTGCTAATCAGGCAACTCAGCTTGGATCGTCAGAGGCATTTAAAAGAAAAAAAGCCTCTGCCAATCAGGCAACTCAGCTTGGATCGTCAGAGGCTTTTAAAAGAAAAAAAGCCTCTGCCAATCAGGCAACTCAGCTTGGATCGTCAGAGGCATTTAAAAGAAAAAAAGCGTCTGCCAATCAGGCAACTCAGCTTGGATCGTCAGAGGCATTTAAAAGAAAAAAAGCCTCTACCAATCAGGCAAATCAGCTTGGATCGTCAGAGGCTTTTAAAAGAAAAAAAGCCTCTGCCAATCAGGCAACTCAGCTTGGATCGTCAGAGGCATTTAAAAGAAAAAAAGCTTCTGCCGATCCGGCAACTCAGCTTGGATCGTCAGAGGCATTTAAAAGAAAAAAAGCCTCTGCCAATCAGGTAACTCAGCTGGGATCATCAGAGGCTTTTGAAAGCATTTTTTCTACAACTTCTTCAGAGGTTGTAGAAAAAATGCTTTTAAAAGCCTTTGATGATCCCTGCTGAGCCGCATGATCATCAGAGGCTTTTTTTTTTTACTTTTAAAAGCATTTTTCAGCCAGAGGTTGTAGAAAAAATACTTTTAAAAATTAAAAGAAAAAGCCTCTGATGATTGTGCGGCTCAGCTGGGCATGGGGAGGGGGGGGCAGGGATTTTTGCTACCGGTTCTCCGAACCGCCCGCCTCCATCGCTACCGGATCAGGCGATCCGGTCTGGAACCGGGAGCATTTCACCCCTGCACTATCTCCATTTTTATCATACTGAGTCCTGTATTTTATTATATATATAAAATATAAAATTTAGCGACGTCGGTAGGCCTTGACGTACGACCAAAATTGAGACGAGAATTTTAGTCGCTAAGCGAGATGGTTTATGAGATGAGTCAGATGGGCTTGATTTCTCAACCCTTTTTTTTTAATGCCAAATTGTTCCGTGAATCCTTGCAGTCGTTAAGTGAATCATATAGTCGTTAAGCGAATCCGGCTTTCCCCCATTGGCTTCGCCGGCTGGGATGCTTGCAAACGACAATCATGTGACTCCATCATAAATACACAACACATATACAAGTAGTCCTCAACTTACAACAATTCGTTTAGCGACCATTCAAAGTTACAACAGCCCTGAAAAAAAACTTGGTTGTTTTTTGTTTCACACGTATGTCCGTTGTGGCACCCCCATGGCCCTGCGATCGAAATTCAGATGCTTGGCAACTGACTCGTACTTATGACCGTTGCTGGGCCCCTGAGGTCATGTGATTCCACTTTTGCGACCTTTCTGACCAGCAAAATCAATGGGGAAGCCAGATTCACTTAACAACTGGGTTACTCACTTAACAACGGCAAGGATTCGCTGAACCAGGGTAGCAAGAAAGGTTGTAAAACGGGGCAAAAACTCACTCAACACAATGTCTCCTAAACATTGGACTCAATTGTAGTTGTATGTCATGCCCCCAGTCGGAGTCTGAATCTGTGAGGGAAGATGAGCTGGAACAGGAGCTGAGAGAGATCAAGGGGGCGGCTCCATTGGCTTTGGAGGAACTGGGGAAGGGCAGAGCCAATCCGGGCATGACTTTTCAGGATTAGAAAGGCTTAGAGAAATGGAGGAGCAAGAGAGACAAGAGCTCAGCCGAAGAACAAAGACTACTCCCTCCTGATCCTAGAGCATGGAGAGTGGATAGAAGGCGAGAACAACACAGAGAGAGCCAGCTATGAGGGAGGACAGTGCTCCGACCCTCCTTCACAAGGCACACCTGGGGACTGAGATGTAAGGAGGTGCCAGTGGGAGGTGCCAGTGGCATTTATCGGGAACAAGCGTTGAATCTGTGGAGCCTCGTGTGCACTTGCCGACGCCTGGAGATTACTGTGTTCTGTCTTGTGGGAGCTTGTCCGGTTTGCCTGCATCACTGAACTTCTTGCCCTGGTTCCTGTTTTGCAAACCTGGCTTATTGGATTTCTAGCCTTGGTTACTGCTTTTGCTCACCTTGCTTACTGGACTACTCGCAGCCAGAAGCTTTACTCCAGGACTTGTAGTCAAAATGAGGACATTTGGGGGCAAAGTTGGAGCGATAAAGGGAAGTTTGTGAGATCTGTTCTCTGGCTGTGTTGCTTTCGTGCCACACCACGGGGTCATCCCATCGTACGTCGAAGATGAGCTGTGTGTAAATTTTGGATCTCGGGTAACGTTGGGGACGTTAGGTGCAAGGACCGGTTGTAAGTGACTTATTTCCAGCGCCATTGTAAATTTGAAGAGTTACCAAGGATGAAGGATAGACAATCCAAAATAGGTAGGTGCTATTTCCTTTTTTTTAAGAGCTTACACTTTCCAGCCTGGGAACCACGCAAGCACAAGCCACGTTAATCATATAATTGCTAGGTTGCAGATAAAACAAGCCCGGTTGGTCGGGACAGTGTTTCCGATAGAAGACCAGAATCCCGCTTCGCACAGTGACTGAATTGCCTTTCAGTTCCAACTTGTTGTAGGTCATCACGTTCTGCTGAGGGGTCGAGTTGAAGGACAGACAATTGTCGCAAGAGCAGGACGCCTGCCAGAGGTTCTGCGGGTAACGCGTGGCGCTGAAATCCTTCCTGGAGGGAGACAAGGAGAGTTAGGTAAGAATCGCATCCGACACCGGAAGCCCAGCCAAGATTGTGGGAAGGGGTGGTCTCACGGGTGAGATTGAAAAATTTTAGCAACCGGTTCTCGGCCCGGTTGTTGGCTGGCCGTGGTCATGGGGACATGGCCTACTCAGCCTCCTGCACCATGGTGGGGGGGCGTTTTCGCCCTCCCCAGGCTCCGGAGGCTTTCCTCAAGCCTCCATGGAGGCAAAAAGGGCCGCCTCCGAAGGCCGGACATTGGCTCATTTCCAGACTTCTGGTATTTCCGGTATTATTATTATTTATTTAATTTATTATTTATTTAAATTTATATACCGCCCTTCTCTCGAAGGACTCAGGGTGGTGAACAGCCACAGGTAAACACACAGAATACAAAAATTTAAGAACAGTTTAAAAAACATATTAAACAATTTTGGCCCAACAATTAAAATACCCCTTTTAAAATTAAAATTAAGTAATTGGAGAAGTTAGGCCAGCCCGGCTTGTTGAAATAAAAATGTCTTGAGGGCCCAGCGGAAAGTACGTAAATCCGGAATCCTCCGTATCTCCGGGGGGGGAGCTCGTTTCAGAGGGCAGGTGCTCCCACAGAGAAAGCTCTCCCCCTGGAGGCCGCCAGTCGACATTGTTTGACCGACGGCACCCTGAGGAGCCCCTCTCTGTGGGAGCGTACTGGCCGGTGGGAGGCTACCGGAGGCAGAAGGGGGTCTCGTAGGTACACAGGTCCTGAGCCAAGGAGCGCTCTAAAGGTGGTCACCAACACCTTGTCGCACCCGGAGGACCACCGGAAGCCAGTGCAGCTCGCGCAGGAGAGGTGTTGCATGGGAGTGCCATGATGCTCCCACAATCAGCCGCGCGGCCGCATTCTGGAGCAGTTGGAGCCTCCGGGTGCTCTTCAAGGGGAGCCCCATGTAGAGAGCATTACAGTAGTCCAGGCAGGAAGTGACGACCATTGCAGCTTCTCCATGGTCACAAGATCAAAAAGGAGACGCTCGGCAACCGACTCGCATTTATGACGGCTACAGTGTCCTTGGGATCTCCTGATCCCCTTTCGTGAATCAATGGGGAAGCTTAACACCCATGTTCCTAACTTAACAACCGCAGCGATTCACTTAACAATGGTGGCAAGGAAAGGTCGTAAAATGGGGCCAAACTCCCTTCGCAACCTTCTCTCTTAGCAAGACAAAATTTTGGGCTCCATTTTGTAGGCGGTTTTTCTTACTTGTAACTCCAAGGAGAGATAGATCGTTGGGACACGGCACCAGTGGACGTCGCTTGGCAATCCGTGGCCGAATCCGTGGTGTAGGGAGAGGTGGAGCCCGGATATTGCACTCGGAAGCTTCTCCCCAAATTGTGGATCCGGCTGTGATTACAGCAGTCATGCTCTGAAAAGCACCCATGAGCTTGGCGTAGCAGGGAAGCTACGAACAGGACACTGATGACGGCCTGGAAGAGGGAAGAGAGGATTGGAGAGGGGGTAGAAGGCAGGCTGGCAGTGGGGCAGAGGTCCCAGGGTGCAAATCGGGGTTTTCCAGAGGTTTCGGAACTTCCCACCCCTCCAGGGGTGAAATGCTCCCGGTTCGCACCGGTTCAGGAGAACCGGTAATAAAAAAAAGCTACCAGTTCAGGCAAACCGATAGATCAGCTGGGTCGTGTGGTTTATATTCGCTAGAAAGCAGGAAATCCTTGCCAAGGTGCTGCTGAGTTTTTAAGACTTTATGGACTTCAACTCCCAGAATTCCCCAGCCAGTTCTTTGTTTTCGCACTTTGCTGAAGTCAAGATATGTTACGTCGACCGCATTCCCGCTATCTATTAAGAAACTTTCCCTATCAAAAAATAGAATAGTCTAGCCACGTTTCTTCTTATCCTATCCATGCTGAATTCTGTTGTGGTCCGCCAGCAGCCTGCGGAGCTGGCAGCGGAATCGGACAGTGAGGAGGCTGAGGAGGAACATGGGGCAGTCCTGGAGTCTGGGGAAGGCACAGACAAGGGCTCTGCACCGGAGGCAGAGATGGGGCCAAGCCACCTGGGAGTGATGCGCAGACTCCAGAGACTCCAGAGTCGGACAGCAGAGAGGCAGAGGAACACTGTTCCTAGTGCACGCATGTGCAGAGCTGCCAGAAGGCAAGAGCAGCTAAAGCAAAAGGGACGACTCAGGAGTAAGGCCAGGAAATGATTGGCCCCTCCCATAAGGCTTAAAAGAGAAACAAAGGCACTTGGGCCTTTTGCAGGAAAGCAACGTTGCTAACTCTGTTTCCAGTCGGCATCTCTTGTTCGTTTCTGAACTTCGTGGGGCTTTGCCAAGTAAGGCCTTTGGCAGGGCGTCAAAGAAGATAAAGGTTGGTGATTATTCCAAGAGATTTCTTCCGAAGGACTTGTTTTGCAACTAATTGGGACTCAGCTGGGAATGAACATAATTCTCATTCTGTTACAATAAAATAGGTTTTTTTTGGGGACTAATCGTGTCTTGTAATGACTCGGTAAGCCTAGGTCACAACAAATTGTGGTAAACTCTTGCCCGCTAGCTAGGGGAATTCTGCGAGTTGAAGTCCACAAGTCTTAAAGTTGCCAAGGTTACTGTGAATTCTTCTCATTCACATCCAGCAAAGTCTTTCAAGGGAGAATTTACAGTCACAGACCTTATCTGGCTTGGAGAGCTGCCAGGCCGATATCTTCCAAACCCGGCAAGGAATCTCGGAGAGTCACGAACCAATTAAGTGAACTAATTGTCTCCTGCAAACTCCACTCCCCTGTTGCTCCTCTTTTATTCCCTTTGGAAGGGGCCATTCACCATCCACCTGTGGCTTTACTCCTGAGTCGACCCTTGTTCCTTAGCTGTTGCCTTCTCCTGACAGCTCTGCGCATGCGGACACTGGGAACAGGGTCCAGCTGTTCTTCTGCCCCACTGATGTCCGACTCCGAAGGCAGCTGACAACTGTCAGACGGCCCTGGTCCCAGCTCTGCCTCCGACGCAGAGCCCTCGTCAGAGACTTCCCCAGACTCCGGGACTGGCCCATGTTCCTCCCCAACCTCCTCACTGTCTGAGTCTGCCACCAGCTCCGCTGGCGGGCCACAACGAGCTTGTGGTCACTCACTAACACAGTCACAACCCTGGTCAAAAGCCACACTCCGAACCCTTTCCACAGAACATCGAGGCACAAGGGTTCGGAAAACCCAGAGACCCCGTGAATCTAAGGCAGGGGTGTCGCACCTTGACTGCTTGAAATCCACAGGTGTTAAAAGTGTCCAAGGTTGGATACCCCCGATCTAAGGCAACCACGAAACCTGGCTTGGGGACAATGCAAGTTGGTTGGTTGTCACAAACACACACACACACACAGAGATTTTGAACTGAGGAAGTTAAGTCTGACCAGGGAAAAGGATATAGGAGTTAAACTGCCAGGCTAGAAAATGGGGTGGCGAGTTCTAGTTCTTGCTTGAGGCGGAAAGCCAGCTGGGTGAGTTTCCGCTGGTCGGATCACGAATTAATTCATCCCAAAAAAACTTCAGGCATTAACTGAGAGTCGCTGGGATCAAGACTGACTTGGGAAGGAGAAAAAAGGGAAGGGCAGGGGAAAGGAAGGATATGTGAATGGGAAGGGAAGGAGGGAGGGAGGGAGATGGGAATGAGGAGGAGGAAGGAGGGAAAGAAGAAAGGAGAGAGGAATGGGGAAGGAAGGAAGGAAGGAAGGAAGGAAGGAAGGAAGGAAGGAGATGGGAATGAGGAGAAGGAAGGGTGGGAGGGAAGGAGGGAGGGAGGAAGGAAGGAGATGGGGAGGAGGAGGAAAAGAAGGGAAAGAAGAAAAGAGATAGGTATGGGGGAAGGGAGGGATTGAGGAAGGAAGGATGGAGAGAGGAATGAGGAGAAGGAAGGGCGGGAGGGAGGGAGGAAGGAAGGAAGGAGATGGGAAGGAGGAGGAGAAGGAGGGAAAGAAGAAAAGGGATACGTGGGGGAAGGAAGGAGCTGAGAAGGAGGAGAAGGAAGGAAAGATGGGAAGGAGGAGTAGAAGAACGGAAGGGAGGGAGGAAGAAAGGAGATGGGAAGGAGGAGGAGGAGAAGGAGGGAAAGAAGAAAAGAGATAAGTATGGGGAAAGGAAGGAAGGAAGGAAGGAAGGAAGGAAGGAAGGAAGGAAAAGATAGAGAGGACATAACCAAACCTGTTTCCTTGATCCTAGCAGGACCATTTCCCACCCGCCAGGAGCCACCTTACTCCGCTGCCTTTGCCAGCCAAGATCCGGCCGAGCCCCCTTAGCTGGGCTGCCGGGTTCGAGGGAGAGCTTTTCAGGACTTACCAGGCCCAGGTGGTCCATGGTGTCTATGGAAGCTCCTTGTATCTCCAGTGAGTCCTTTTCAGCTCCAACTCTTTTATTTTATTGCCAGAAGAACTTTCCATTCCTGGGTAGCTGATTTGCAAATGAGGCGGGATAGCCCTTCCTGGATGAATGGTGGTTTTTTTTGTTTTAAAATTCCATCCAAACCTGGATGGAATTTGAAATGAGGGGAGGGGTTGGGAGGGGAACCCCCTTGTGGGTGGGGAGGGGGCCCTCTCCCTCTCCCCCTTCCCCATTTTGTTTTGCAAATGAAAGGATTCGCTTTTTCAATGGAGGGATTTTCTGCATCTGAGGGAAGCCGCTCACTTTGGGTTTCTTGGCGGCTTGCCAACTGTGTAGGTGAAACACCCCCCCACTCCCGGTCCCCGAGATTTATTTATTTTATTTTATTTTATTTTATTAATTTTTATTTTTATTTTTTTTTTTTTATTTATTTTTTTTTTTTTTTTTTTTATTTATTTATTTATTTTTTATTTTTATTTTACTTTATTTTATATTTTATTGTTTTATTTTATTTTTATTAAGTTTTATTTTATTTTATACTTTATTAAGTTTTTTTATTTTTTTATTTTTTATTGTTTGTTTTATTGTATTTATTGTATTTATTTTTATATTTTTATTTATTTATTTATATTTATTTTTTATTTTTATTTTACTTTTATATTTTATTGTTTTATTTTATTTTTATTAAGTTTCATTTTATTTTATTTTATACTTTATTAAGTTTTTTTATTTTTTTATTTTTTATTTTTTATTGTTTGTTTTATTTTGTTTTATTTTATTTCTTTTTATTTCTTTTTATTTTCTTTTTTATTTATTGATTTGCCAAGCACATATAAGAGGACAGATTAAAAAGTAGAAATGTGGTTTTTGAAGACGTGAAAAGGATATGAGTAAAAAGGGACCCTAAGACCCTTTAGGACCGCTGTTACTGTGACGGACATTAAAGTCCGTCATAGTAGCAGGGACCTTGGAGGTCATCTAGTCCAACCCCATGCGGGAGACCTGTACTAGGGATTCGAACCACCGAACTGCCCGCCTTTCTGATCACAGGGGGGGCATCCTCCCCCCAGGCCACCTCAAATTCCTGACCTTTAAAAGGCCCCCTTTTGTCACTTCCCCAACTGTTGTGGGGTAACGGATTTCGGTTTCCAAGCGTCTTCGTCCCGCTGGCGCATAATGGGAGCATTTGAACTCGGAGCCCACCAGGGATGGGGGGGAGGTGATCTCCCTGGAGAATCCCGTTGGGTCGGGATCAATTCATTCGGTGAGATCAAGCCTTGGGTGCAAGATTGGAAAAGGCCATAAATCTCCCCAACTAGACTTTTGACAGATAGACTGCCACTAGAGCTGGAGGCTCTTTGGCGCACCTCAGCTCACTGAGTAAGGGGATAGAGGGAGGGAAAATAACAGGGAGGCTTCCGACTTAGGACCACAAACGGAGCCCAACATGTCTGTGGCTAAGGGAGACCGTCATTAAGTGGCTCTGCTCCATTTCACGACTTTTCTCGCCACGGTTGTTAAGTGAATCGCCGCAGCAGTTAAGTTCGGAAGACGGTCGCTAAGTGAATCTGGCTTCCCCATTAACTTTGCTAGTCAGAAGGTCCCGAAAGAGCAAGCGATATAGTCGTTAAGGGAGTTTTGCCCCATTTTACAATTTTCCTTGGCCCCGTTGTTAAGAGAATCACTGCCGTGATGAAGCAAGTCGCACGGTTGTTAAGCGAATCTGACTTCCCCATTGACTTTGCTTGTTAAGTGACCCCCGGAACACTGCAACCGTCGTAAATACGTTTGCCCGACATCCAAATTTTGATCAGGGGATTGTGGAGATGCAGGGACGGTCGTAAGTGTGAAAAGCCGGTCAGAAGTCTTTTTTTTTTTTCCCCAGTGCCGTTGTAACTTCGAAGGGTCACTAAATGAATGGTTGTAAGGCGAGGTCTTACAAAATGCGAAACACCTGTGAACAAAATGGCGCCAAGCTGCCATCTTGGCTTGCTCCCTGTTCGACAGTGTTGAGGATGCTACTGAAAGGATAAGCCACCATTTGGGGTTAATGGGCACCTCTTTCCGTTCCCAAGATGGCTGACGAGTATGCGGTTGGCCCATTCACAAAGTGCTCCTCACTTTGAAGAGGGGGCGGAGCCCGCTCATTTGCATAAGGGCTGCCCCATCGATCCATTCACAAAACACGCCAGTTAGGTGGGCGTGGCCGCCAAGGCGAGGGAGGGCAGGCGCACTCACAAAATGGCCGTCCCCTCCCTCAGGATCCTTTCTGCTGCTTTTCACACCTTTCTTATTATCCCCTGGCAGCAAGAAACTTCCTTTTTACAGATGATCCTCCAAATGCGACCAAAATTGAGCCCCAAATTTCCGTTGCTAAGCAAGACACGTGTTAAGTGAGTTTTGACTCATTATACGACCTTTCTTGCCTCGGTCGTTAAGTTGCCATTGACACATTAGTCACCCGGTTGTTAAGTGAATCTGGCTTCCCCATGGACTTTTCTTGTCAGAAGGACCCGGGGAAACTGCAACCGTCATAAATATGAACCGTCTGAATTTTGATCCCATGATCATTGGGGATTCTGCAACAGTCGTAACTGTGAACAACGGTCATAAGTCGCTGTGACTTTGATCGGTCACTAAATGAACTGCTGTAAGTCGAGGACTACCTGTATTGGTCAATCCCACCACAATCCACTTCCTTGCCAGTTGAGCCTCCATGGCTCAGCGCAAACGACAGGTAGTCCTCGATTTACGACCACAATTGAGTCCAAAACTTCTGTTGCTAAGCGAGACGGGATACTGCAACCGTCATAAATATGAGTCAAGCAGCTGAATTTTGATCACCTCACCGTGGGGATGCTATTGTAACTTTGGTCACTAAACGAATTATTGTAAGTCGTGGATTATCTGTATCTGCAACATAAAAACAGGCAGACTGGCCTACCTTGCAGGGTTCTGCTCATCATGGCCTCTGCCTTTCCGAACTCTGCACATGCCTTTGGGCAGTCGTTCCCAGACAGCCGATCCTCTAGAAACAAATCCAATATATATCCAGGTAGTCCTCATCTTATGACCACAACCGGGGACACAACCTCTGTTGCTAAGCAAGGCAGGTCATGCCTGATTTTATGACCTTGGCTTTTTTTTTGCCACGGTTGTTAAGCGAACCGTGCAGTCGTTTCTCCCAGTGACTTTGCTGGCCGGAAGCCAGCCGAATGATCACATGACTTCCCACAATGCCGAAAGCTGCCGAACACTCAAATTTTGACCACGTGATGCCAAAACAGTCATAAGTGCGAGGACCAGTCATAAAATCATTCAATGAATGGTTGTAAGTGGAGGATTACTGTGGATTCCAAACAGGTTATTATTTCACTAAAAAAATTATTCTAAGGCCTCATTCATAGTATATAGACAGTCCTCAAATTACGACGATTCGTTTAACGACCATTTGAAGTTACAACGGCACTGGGGGGGGGAAATGCCATTATGACCATTGTTCACCCTTACGACCGTTGTAGCGTTCCCCGTGGTCACGTGTCAAAATTCAGGCGCTTGTCAACTGACTCATAGTTATGACGGGTGCAGCATCCCCGGGGGGGGAGGTCACACGATCCCCTTTTGCGACCTCCTGACAAGCAAAATCAGTGGGGAAGTCGGATTCGCTTAACAACTGTATGACTCACTTAACATCTGCAGCGATTCCCCGAACAACGGCGGCTAGAAAGGTTGAAAAACGGGCAAAACTCACTTAACGGCCGTCTCGGTTAGCAACAGAAATTGTGGGCTCCATTGTGGTCCTAAATCAAGGACTTACCTGTCGTTTGCTCCATGAGCCATGGAGGTTCTTAAGTGACAATGTTTAAGAACTGTGGCAAGAAATTTCGTACAATGAGGGCAAACCCTCCCTTAAAAACTGTCTCGCTTAACGACGGAACTTTGGGGCTCCATTGTGCTTCGTAACTCGAGGCTCTAGAATAGATCGAAACGATCCCCTCGTGCAGTCCCCACTTGTGGTTTTTATGGATAAAAAATGCATCGAACAAAGGACTAACAAGTAGCGGGAAAGAATAACAGAGTGGGAAGGGACCTCGGAGGTCCTCTAGTCCAACCCCCTGCTCAGGCAGGAAACCCAACGCAAGCACAATCACATCAGGGTTGCTAGGCAACAGGAAACCTTAGTCCATTCGCAGGTATCCAAGCAACCACATTCACACCTGACAACAGGTGGGGGGAGAACCTGGGAATGCCCCATAGAAAGGGATTTCCTTGTGGTTTTGGGAAAACAAAACAAACTCCAGTTCCCTCAGAATTTCATAATCTTTTCCAGGAATTCCCCCTTGCTGCCTCTCCGCCAGGTCTACCTGAACTCTGACTCACCTGGAGGACAATGGGTGCCTTTGAGAGGGAACGGCAGGGAACAAGGCCCAGGTGAGTTAGCAGGCATTCCATCCGCTGTGTTTATCAGATGCTCCACACACACCAAGCTCTGACCGGGTTAAAATTATGAAAATTAGAAGAATTAGAATTAGAATTAGAAGAATTAGAATTAGAAGAATTAGCAGTAGAAGTAGAAGAATTAGAATTAGAATAATTAGAAGTAGAATTCGAAGAATTAGAAGTAGAATAATTAGAAGTAGAATAATTAGAATTAGAATAATTTAAGTAGAATTAGAAGAAGTAGTAGATAAATTAGAAGTAGAAGTAGAATAATTAGAATTAGAATTAGAAGAATTAGAATAATTAAAAGAATTAGAAGAATTAGAATTAGAATAAGTAGAAGTAAAGTAGAAGAATTAGAATTAGAAGAAGTAGAAGAATTAGAATAGAATTAGAATAATTAGAATAATTAGAATTGGAATAAGAATAATTAGAAGTAGGATAATTAGAAGTAGAATAGAATAATTAAAAGTAGAATAATTAGAAGTAGAATTAGAAGAATTAGCATTAGAATTAGAATAATTAGAAAGAATTAGAATAATTAGAATTAGAATAATTAGAAGTAGAAGTTAGAATAATTAGAATTAGAATTAGAAGAATTAGAATAATTAGAAAGAATTAGAAGAATTAGAATTAGAATAAGTAGAAGTAGTAGAAAAGAAGTAATAATTAGAAGAAGTAGAAGAATTAGAAGTAGAATTAGAATAATTAGAATAATTAGAATTGGAATAAGAATAATTAGAAGTAGGATAATTAGAAGTAGAATTAGAATAATTAAAAGTAGAATAATTAGAAGTAGAATTAGAAGAATTAGCATTAGAATTAGAATAATTAGAAAGAATTAGAATAATTAGAATTAGAATAATTAGAAGTAGAAGTAGAATAATTAGAATTAGAAGAA
The DNA here is from genome assembly GCF_029531705.1 of Pantherophis guttatus. The sequence continues at coordinate 1,062,001 of NW_026844125.1, forward strand.
GTAGAATTAGAAGAATTAGAAGTAGAATTAGAATAAATAGAATAATTAGAAGTAGAATAATTAGAAGTAGAATTAGAATAATTAGAATTAGAAGAAGTAGAATTAGAAGAATTAGAAAGGTTGTTAAGGGACTTGCTACAGTTCAGTTAGGAACACGGTTGTTAAGTGAATCACCACAGTTGTTAAATGAGACACATGGTTGTTAAGTGAATCGGCCTTCCCCATTGACTGCTTGTCGGAAGGTCGCCGAAGGGAATCACATGACCCCGGGACAATGTAACCGTCGTAAATATGAGTCAGTTTGCCGAGCATCTCAATTTTGATCACATGACCACAGGGACGCTGCGATGGTCGTAAGTGTGAAGAACAGTCCCAAGCCTGAAATTTATGATCATAGAGATGCTGCGATGGTCGCAAGTGTGAAGAACAGTCCCAAGCCTGAATTTTGATCACGTGATCATAGAGATGCTGTGATGGTCGCAAGTGTGAAGAACAGTCACAAGTCTGAGTTTTGATCCCACGAGCATAGAGATGCTGCGATGGTACCGTTCGTTAGTCTCTTGTTTCAGGGCCGTTGCAACTTTGAACGGTCACTAAATGAACTGTTGCAAGTCGAGGACTCCCTGTATCAAGGAACCAACAGGTTCATAGCTGAATTGAACGAATGAAGGAACGAAGAAACGAATGAACGAATGAAAGAATGAATGGCAATCAGAAAGCTGATTTGGCATGGCTGGCTAGGGAATTCTGGGAGTTGAAGTCCACCCATCTTAAAGGGCCCCCCGCTTAGAAACACTGCATTAGTGTATCTTATAAGTCACCTCAAAAGCTTTAAAACTCCCATTTCTGCCTATTTTTTTAAATTTCTGCATCTCGGGGCTCCGGTGTTGTGACAACAAGGGTGGAAATATTTGTGCAATTAGACCGTTGTTGTTTTTTTTCCCCTCACAAATGACCCAGAGGAGAAAAAGGGGAAGATTAATTCATTCGGTCTCTGACCTGCACGTCTGCACAATTACACCTGTTAGCGACGTCCTTGTGCGTTTGTTGTGTTGTGGAGAGAAAGCAAAGGTGATTTTCTGTGGGAATTGTACAATATTTGCATCCATGCAAATTCGACTCTGGGGTTTAAGCCAAGTTAAAAAGCAAAGTGGAACCAAGGACAACGAATCAAGGAAAATGCCAGCGTGGTTAGTCAAACAGAACGGGTCACCATAGCAAAATATACATAGAGCCATCCATCAGCGGAAAAAATCAGGAAATGGAAGAATAAACCTTCAAATTTAATTTAATTTAATTTAATTTAATTTAATTTAATTTAATTTAATTTAATTTTTTAATATTATTTTATTTTATTTTATTTTATTTACAGTATTTTATTTTATTTTATTCATTTTTTCTTTATTTTATTTTTTCATTATTTTATTTGAGTTTATTATTTGATTTTATTTTATTTTATTATTTTATTCATTTTATTATTTTATTCATTTTTTAATTTATTTTAGTTTATTTTTTATTTTGTTTCATTATTTTATTTTATTATATTATTTTATTTTTTCTATGTCTGGGTTGTTCTTGTTTGTTTATTTGTTTGTTTTATTTGATTTGTATACCACCCTACTCCCAAAGGACTCAGGCCGGTGAACAAGCCACAAGATAAAAACACACTACTACAAAAATTAAAACAGAATAAAACCGGATTAAATAATTTGGCTGAAGACCGATTTAAAACACCCCAATAAATTAAAACCAATTTAAAATTTGTATTTTAAAAGGAAAAAGGGGAAAAATTAGGCCAGGCCAGCCTGATAGAATAAAAAGATTTTAAGAGCGCGGCGGAAGGTGAGTAGATCCGGGATCCTCCGTATCTCCGGGGGGAGCTCATTCCAGATAGTAGGTGCCCCCACTGAGAAGGCTCTCCCCCTAGGGGCCGCCAGTCGACATTGTTTGGCCGACGGCACCCGGAGGAGCCCCTCTCTATGAGAGTGTATCGGCCGGTGGGAGGCTACTGGTGGCAGCAGGCGGTCTCGTAGATAACCAGGTCCTAAGCCATGGATCGCTCTAAAGGTGGTAACCAAGACCTTGAAGCGCACACGGAAGACCACTGGGAGCCAGTGCAGCTCGCGCAGGAGAGGTGTTACATGGGAACACCATGTCGCTCCCATAACCACCCGCGCGGCCGCACTCTGCGCCAGTTGGAGCCTCCGGGTGCTCCTCAAGGGGAGCCCCATGTAGAGAGCATTGCAGTAGTCCAGGCGGGAAGTGACGAGGGCATGAGTGACCATGTTTAAGGAGTCCCTTTTATTATTTTATTCATTTTATTATTTTATTCATTTTTTATTTATTTTAGTTTATTTTTTATTTTGTTCCATTATTTTATTATATTATATTATATTATTTTTTTCTAGGTCTGGGTTGTTCTTAAATCAAATCCCCACCCCCCAAAAAAATCTTTCCTCACAATCTGCTTCTGAAGCAAATTTCTGTACCTCCAAGATATCCAGGAATAACCTAAGCTGAATTCCCTTGAACATGTGCAGAGTGCAAAATTGTTTATTTTTTTTTTCACAGTGCCATTTGCGTGGTGCTCCTTCCCCTTGGTGCAGATGAGCATATTGTCAGCTTCAAACATAGTGAGGGGGATACAGGTAGTCCTCGACTTACGACCGCAGTTGAGCCCCCACATTTCCGTTGCTAAGCGAGGCAGTGAATTTTTACCCTGTTTTACGATCTTTCTCGCCACCGTTCTTAACCGGTCACTGCGGTTGTTAATTTAGGAACACGGGTTCTTAAGTGAACCTGGCTTTCCCATTGAGTTTGCTTGTTGGAAGGTCGCAAAAGGAGAATCACTTGACCCCAGGATCCTGCCACCGTCATAAATATGAGCTACTTGCCAATTTCGATCATGTGACCAAGGGGATGCTGCATTGCTTGTAAGTGTGAAAAATGGTCGTAAGTCACTTTTTTCAGTGGAGTGGTAACTCTGAATGGTCATTAAATGAAGTATTATAAGTTGAGGACACAGCTTTTGTGGCTAAGGCAGGACTAGAACTCACCGTCTCCTGGTGATCGGTTCAAAGTCACTCAGATGGCTTTTCTTGCCTCAGGCAGGACTAGAACCCACCGTCTCCTGGTAATTGGTTCAAAGTCTCCCAGCTGGCTTTCCTGCCTCAGGCAGGACTAGAACTCACCGTCACCTGGTGATTGGTGCAAAGTCACCCAACTGGCTTTCGTACCTCACAAAGGACTAGAACTCACCGTCTCCTGGTGATCGGTTCAAAGTCACCCAACTGGCTTTCCTGCCTCAGGCAGGACTAGAACTCACCGTCTCCTGGTGATCGGTTCAAAGTCTCCCAGCTGGCTTTCCTGCCTCAGGCAGGACTAGAACTCACCGTCTCCTGGTGATCGGTTCAAAGTCGCCCAGATGGCTTTCTTGCCTCAGGCAGGACTAGAACTCACCGTCTCCTGGTGATTGGTTCAAAGTCACCCAGATGGCTTTCCTGCCTCAGGCAGGACTAGAACTCACCGTCACCTGGTGATCGGTTCAAACCAGTGGTAGGATTCAAATAATTTAACAACCGGTTCTCTGCCCTAATCACTGGCTGGGTAGGTGTGGCCGGGTGGTCATGTGACTGGGTGGGTGTGGCCAACTCGACATCACTCATCACACCCAGCCCCGCGTTCCGGCCACTCTCCCTTTCCCCAGACCTTGGGACTACACCGGTGGTGGTATTTAGCCGGATCGGACCGGTTCAGGTAAACTGGTAGTGGCGAAATGCGGGTGGGCCCGCTCACCCACCCCGGCGCTATGCCGTCCTATTTAGCCATGTTTTCTAAGCCGCGCACATGTGTGCAAGCCGTGCATATGCGCGGAAGGTGGACGCTGTCACATTTTCGGTGCATGGCGAACCGGCTGTAGACATATGTAAAACTCACCTCTGGCCTATACGCAACGCCTCCAGAAATGAAAAGGTTAACCAACCCTCAGTTTCCTGGTGCAAATGCCCCCCCCCCCCCCCCCCAGTGAAAGGATGGGGAGAGACCCGCAAAGCATTCTGGTCCCATCCCCAAGGAAAGGAAAACATTGGAGGCGGAGCTTATTAAAAAGCAATATATGGTGTCATAACAGCCAACATTTCACACCTGAGGTGGCAGACGCAATAAATCCCACTGTCTCCTCAGAAGCAATTTACAATTAAAGCCCATTTTGCGCCCCAAAAATAAGAAATAAATAGGAGAAGGATTGACAATACTTCTGCGGCAGGCAATTCGGAAAGAGACTGGGCAAAAGCTGGATTAACCCTTTCTTTCTCTCCTTCCTCTGTTCCTTCTTTCCCTCCTTCCATCTGTTTCTTTCTTTCTTTCTTTCCTTCCTTCTTTCTTTCCTTCCTTTCCTTCCTTCTCTTCATTCCCCTTTCTCTTTCCTCCTTTCCTTCCTTCCTTCCTACTTTCCTTCCTTCCTTCTCCTCGTTCCCATCTCTTTCTTTCTTTCCTTCCTTCCTTCTGTCCTTCTCTCCTTCCTTCCTTCTTTCCCTCCTTCCTTCTCTTCATGCCCCTTTCCTTCCTTCCTTCTTTCCCTCCTTCCATCTCCTCCTTCCCATCTCTTTCTTTCTTTCCTTCCTTCTTTCAGTCCTTCCATCTTTATCTCCTTCCTTCCTTCTTTCCCTCCTTCCTTCTCCTCGTTCCAATCTTTCTTTCCTTCCTTCCTTCCTTCCTTCCGTCCTTCTCTCCTTCCTTCCATTTTTCCCTCCTTCCTTCTCATTACCCTTTCCTTCCTTCCTTCTTTCCTTCCTTCCTTCTTTCCCTCCTTCCTCCTCCTTCCCATCTCTTTCTTTCTTTTCTTCTTTCCTTCCTTCCGTCCTTCTCTCCTTCCTTCCTTCTTTCCCTCCCTCCGTCCTTCTTTCCCTCCTTCCTTTTCTTCATTCCCCTTACTTTCTTTCCTTCTTTTCTTCCTTCTTTCCCTCCTTCCTCCTCATTCCCATCTCTTTCTTTCTTTCTTTCCTTCCTTCCTTCCTTCCTTCCTTCCTTCCTTCCTTCCTTCCTTCCTTCCTTCCTTCCTTCCTTCCTTTTTTGGTCTGTTTTTTGGTCATTTTTGGACTGTTTTCTGCCCCAAAAACAGCCGAAAATGGCCTGTAAATGGCTGAAAAATGGCCAAAAAACAGGCCAAAAAATGGCCTGAAAATGGCTGTTTGGGGGGGCATTTTTCGGCCATTTTTAGAAATCGGCCCGGAAAATGGCCTAGAAAGCAGCCTGAAAATGGCCAAAAAACAGGCCAGAAAACAGCAAAATATGGGCCAAAAAACAGTCATTTTCAGGCCATTTTTTGGCCTGTTTTTTGGCCGAATACAGCCTGAAAAACGGCCTGAAAAATGGGCGGGGGCGGGGTCAACCAGTGGTGGGATTTGCCGGTTTGCCGAACTGGGCAGAATTTTAACCACCAGTTCGCCAGAACCCGTCCGAACCGGCTGAATCCCACCTCTGGTTCAAAGTCACCCAGCCGGCTTTCCTGCCTCAGGCAGGACTAGAACTCCCTGTCTCCTGGAGTTTGGTTCAAAGTCCTTTTTCCTGTCCTTTTTCTTCGACGTGGTTTTAGATGCATGTGAATTTTTGAAACATTCTTCTTCCTTCCTTCCTTCCTTTTCTTTTCATTTATCGCATTTAAAAATCCTGTGCTATGTCTTGTGGGTTTGGGGGGTTTTTTTGTCTTTCAAATGACTCTGCGAGTGACAGTTTTTATAAACTTTATTTATTTTATTTATTTATTAAATTTATATCCCGCCCTTCTCCCCGAAGAGACTCAGGATAACTCTATGTCCCAAAACAGGTTGGTTATGTTCTTCTAATCCAATTTTAAAAAAACAAAGCGGAATTGTAAAGAGTTGTAAATCCGGTTTGTTTAAAAATGAATTCCATTTAACTTGTTTTTGCTTTACATGTCAATACAGTGTTCGAAGTAACTCTGGTTTCTCTTCAGTGTTAAATTTGTGCTTTTTGTGTCTTCTGCATAATGGCACAGAAGTGTTGTAATGTGTAAAAATACCAATGGTGTCATTACACAAATGAGATCATCGGTCCACATAATCTGTAGAAAGAACAAAATTGCAAGCAAACAGCCTTAACATGCAAGCCAGCATTTCTTCTGTTGCATCCAGACCCCAATAAATATATTTGTCAGATGAACTAAGTTGGAATTATAATTGATTTCTTTGTGGGTCTTGGGAGATGCAATACGGAGACATGATTTAATTGAGTTTTAAATTTAATAATTTTATTACCGACTTAATTCACTTTCCGGATTTACAGAAGAGTGAATCAAACAGGCTGGTTGTGTCCAGCACCCCAAACCTCAAAAAACAAAACCACCAAGTTTAAAATTAAAACAATATTTGTATGTGTGAATGTAACTACTGTGCCTCCTTTTAATCCTGAAATAATGAAAAATTAGTTCTGGGTATATTTAGTCGTAATTCACAAGCCTTCTGCTTCAGTGGATCTCATTGTTAGTGAATGAAATCTGCGGATATCTGCAGATAAACGCAAATCTTTCCCTTTAAAATAAATTAAAAATTATAAATAAATTTAGAACTGAGGAGAAATTTCCTGACAGAACAATTAATCGGTGGAACAACTTGCCTCCAGAAGTTGGGAATGCTCCAACACTGGAAGTTTTTAAGAGGAGGTTGGATAACCATTTGTCTGAAGTGGTGTCGAGTTTCCTGCTTAAGCAGGGGGTTGGACTAGAAGACCTCCAAGGTCCCTTCCGACTCCGTTATTCTATTCTATTCTATTCTATTCTATTCTATTCTATTCTATTCTATTCTTCTATTCTATTCTATTCCTATTTTCTATTCTATTCTATTCTATTCTATTCTATTCTATTCTATTCTATTCTATTCTTTTCTATTCTATTCTATTCTTCTATTTATTCTTTTCTTTCTATTTGTATTCTATTCCATTCCATATTTTCTTATTCTATTTCTATTCTATTCTATTGTTTTCTATTCTATTCTATTCTATTCCATTCCATTCCATTCCATTCCATTCCATATATTCTATTCTATTCTATTCTATTCTATTCTATTCTATTCTATTCCATTCCATTCCATTCCATTCCATTCCATATTTTCATTTTCTATTCTATTTCTATTCTATTCTATTTCTATTCTATTCTATTCCATTCCATTTCCATTCCATTCCATTCCATTATATTCTATTTCTATTCTATTCTATTATATTCCATTCCATTCCATTCCATTCCATTCCATTCTATTCTATTCTATTCTATTCTATTCTATTCTATATTCTAATCTAATCTAATTCTATTCTATTCTATTCCATTCTATTCCATTCCATTCTATTTTCAAAAGATTCAAAATTTTATCCTTTAAAATCAGAGGCTCCTATGACATTTGCACAAACCATAAAAAATGCAGTAAGCATCATGTTAAATTCTCTCTGTTAAGACTGCGGTTCACTAATTTAAAGTTAGGAGCTAAATTTAAAATGATTATATGTTGGAGATACCCCCCCAAAGAAAAAAACAAACCTAAGCTCAGCATAGTAAATCAAAACTCGTTTAAGGCTGAATAAAGCAATGGTTAATGCAATAAATAAAATAAACGGAGGGTTGAAGGACCAACGCTCCTTTGTCTAAAATGCAAGGAATTATACATAAAATCAGAGTTGGACGGGACCTTGGAGGTCATCTATCCAACCCCCTGCTCGAGCAGGATTAGTAGCTGGTAGTTCTTTGGGGCACTTTCACAAAATGGCTGCCAGGGACGTTGCTTGCCCATTGGTTATCTCAAAGGAATCATAAAGCAAATATGCTCTCAGCTCACTGGTGACTTTTAGGCACGACGACGCAGTTTTGTTAGCAAAAATATAGAATTGCTTTTACGGTTTTTTTTCCCCCCAGAAAGAAACAGTCTCAGGATCTCTTAGTGGTCTCCTTTTCCAAACACCAACTGACATTGCATTAATTCCCAAATGCAAAATTGGCCCAGAGCTGCCATCAGCTGTGTCCATTGGAGAAATAATCCATAATATTGCAGCCTGCTCTTGTCATATCCACCCACACAATCTCCTCTAATTAAGTTAATTTCTGGGCAAAATTCCCCAAAATTTCAACTTTTGCAGCTTTGATCTTTTTCATTTAATAATTATCTTTCTGAGATCCAGCTGCTTTATTGGAAATAGATCAGGCTGAGATAACAACAACAAGAAGTTTAACTAAACTCAGTTCAGTTTAATGAATAAAAGAGTTTAATAATAAATAATAATAATAATAATAATAATAATAATAATAATAATAATAATAATAATAATATTAATAATATAGGTCCGTGATGGTGAACCTATGGCATGGGTGCATGTGTGCGCCGGCCAGCTGATTTTCGGGCCTTCTGAACCCACCAGAAGTCAGGAAACATGCTGTTTCTGGCCTCCGGAGGGCCTCTGGAATGGGGAAGGCTGTTTTTGCCCTCCCCAGGCTCCTAGAAAGGCTCTGGAGCCTGGGGAGAACGAAAAATAGGCCTACCGGGTCCACCGTGCCATCGTGTGCCAAAAGCTGAGGGAACATGGGGGGGCACACTTTTGGCACGTGATGGCAAAAATGTTAGCCATCACTGATATAGGTTATGCAAAGAAGCAGAAGAAATGGTAGATTGTATACAGATAGTCCTCTGTATACGGTCGTAAGTGTGAGAAACGGTCGCAAGTCATTTTTTTCCCAGTGCCGTTGTAACTCTGAATGGTCACTAAACAAAATGTTGTAATTTGAGGACTACCTGTATTCAGGTCATCCTGAAGTTCACACAAACAGTAACACAAATGATTTCTTATAAACTTAATTGTCTGCCAGTAATGAAAAATTAAGTGGGAATATCGAGCTGGAAAAAATTGAAAATGAGCAGGTTAAAATATTGTGGGACTTCCCACTACAAACTGAGAAAGTCTTGGCTCAAACAAACCAGGTTTAATCGTGGTTGAATAAAAGGGAAGGGTGAATCGTTGGTGTGGCAACATCAGGGGATTGTAGAATAGAAGACAAAAATTAGGAGAAATGACAAGAGTGACAAGATTCAGAAATTAAAGGATTGAGGTAAACGGACCGGGGGCGGGGTTTCCAGGGGTTATTGGCACATGGGGTATCCTATTGAAAGGAAAATCTGGACACTGACAACTTTTTCATTGGTCAATTGCAAAAGGCCACACCGCTTGGCGTCTGCAGGATAGGTGTGTCCAACCTTGGCCACTTTTTTAAGACCTGTGGACTTCGACTCCCAGAATTCCCCAGCCAGCCATGATTTCACAGTGTGGTGTATGGAAAAAAAGTCAGGGTGGGGTCAAGGTGACGGATGGGGAAGTGGGGCAGAGAGGGGTGTACCAGTTGGATAGCGACCTGCTGGTTGGTAGAGATACAAAAGGGAGAAGGTGGTTTCCCAGACTCAATTTAAAATCCCAGTTTGGGGTTGGAGAATAGAGTGGCTTGGACAAGAGCCATTCCCATGGAAGTGTTTTCTCTCTTTCTTTCTCTTTCTTTCTTTCTCCTTCCTTCCTTTCTTTCTCTTTCTTCTCATTCCCATTTCTTCCTTCCTTTCTTCTCCTCATTCCCATCTCTTTCCTTCTCCCTTCTTTCCTTCCTTCTCATTCCCATATCCTTCCCTTCCTTCCCCTCATTCCTATCTCCTTCCTCCCTGCCTTCTTTCCTTCTCCTGCCTTCCTTCGCCTCATTCCCTTCCTTCCTTCCCATTCCTATCTCCTTCCTTCCTTCCTCCCTCCCCATTCCTATCTCCTTCCTCCCTGCCTTCCTTCCTTCCCCTCATTCCTTCCTTCCTTCTTTCTCATTTCTATCTCCTTCCTTCCTCCTCCTCATTCTCCCTTCCTTCCCCTCATTCCCCCTTCCTTCCTTCCCATTCCTTTTTCTCCTTTCCTTCCTTCTCCTCCTATCTCCTTCCTCCTTCCCCCTTCCTTCCTTCTCCTCATTCCTATCTCCTCCCTCCCTCCCTCCTCCTTTCCTTCCTTCTCCTCATTCCTATCTCCTCCCTCCCTGCCTTCTTTCCTTCTCCTTCCTTTCTTCCTTCCTTCACCTCATTCCACCTTCCTTCTCCTCATTCCTATCTCCTTCCTCCCTGCTTTCTTTCCTTCTCCTTCCTTCCTTCCTTCGCCTCATTCCCCCTTCCTTCCTTCCTTCTCATTTCTATCTCCTTCCTTCCTTACTCTCCCTCATTCCCCTTTCCTTCCTTCTCCTCATTCCTATCTCCTTCCTTCTCATTTCTATCTCCTTCCTTCCTTCCTCCTCCTCATTCCCCCTTCCTTCCTTCCTTCTCATTTCTATCTCTTTCCTTCCTTACTCCCCCTCATTCCCCTTTCCTTCCTTCTCCTCATTCCTATCTCCTTCCTTCCTTCCTCCTCCTCATTCCCTTCCTTCCTTCTTCTTTCCTTCTTTCTTCTCATTCCTATCTCCTTCCTCCCTGCCTTCTTTCCTTCTCCTTCCTTCCTTCCTATCTCCTTCCTTCCCTCCCTTTTTTTCCTTATGCCCTCTGCCCGCCATTTGTGACCCTGAGGAGGAAAATCCCCCCAATCCAGAAGACCTTCCGGTACCCCTTGAATCCAACCCGGAGGTGGGGGGTGGGCAGGTATTATTATTATATTATTATTATTATTATTATTATTATTATTATTATTATTATTATTATTATTATTATTTATTGAATTTGTATACCGCCCTACTCCCGAAGGACTCAGGGCAGTGAACAGCCAAAAGATAAAATATATAATACAAATGTATTATATATGTATATATGTATAATACATGTATATATATGTATTATATATGTATTATATATGTATAATACAAATGTTAAAAAACCATTAAAATACAATTAAATAATTTGGCCCAGAAAACAAAACTTAAAACCCCCAAATTTATAAAGACAAATTAAAATTTAAAATTTAAAAAAAAAAATTAAAAAAGGTATTACACCCATGGAGATGGGTGAACCCCACCACGACTCCCGCAGCCCCACGCGGGGTGTGTGTGGGAAACCCTGCCTTCCCGCCATCTGGAGGAACCTTCTCCGGGGGGGGGGGGGACTGCCCATGGCGCTAGTCCTCAAGACCCTCACTCTAGCCCGGTTGTGGGGGGGGGAAACCGCGTTTCTCCCCTCCACCCTCCCTACCCCTTCTTTCCCCCCAAAGCCTGGCTGGCAGAGAGGCCTGTTTAGGACCCGGGAGTTGGGAGAAGGGAGGGAGGGAGGCAGGCGGGCGACACAAGCAGGGACGTGTGTGCCCGGGGTGGGGTGGGGTGGGGTGGGGGGAGAAAGGGGGGGGCTGTGGGAGACGGAGGGGGGGGTTTGGGCGCCAGCCAGCCCCCTTTTTTCCCCCATCCTGGGCGCTGCAGAGCCAGGAGGAGGAGGAGAGAAAAGGTATTTTTTGGGGGGGGTCTTGGCTTGGGGACCCCCAAGATGGGCAGGAGGAGGAGGGGGGGGGACTAGGACTGAGGGGGGGGGGTAGAAGAAAGAAGGGGAGGGGGAGACCTCCAAGGGGGCAAAGCCCCCCCCTCCCTCCCTCCAAGGAGGAGGAGGAGGAGAAGCGCCGGCGCAGAAGGAGGCTGAGCCGCCGACTTGGCAGCCTGGGCGGAGAGGAGGCGAGGAGGGCGCCGGCGGGGGGTCGCGGGTGGGGTGGGGTGGGGGGGCGACCAAGTAAGCACCCCTCCCTCCCTCCCTTGGGCTGGATTGGGGGGGAGGGAGGGAGGAGGGTTTTGGGGGTCCCCCCCAGTCCTGATCAACCCCCCCCTTTTTTTTTTTAATTTTCTGCTCCGTTTGCATCTCCCGATGATGCTGGGTTGGTTTTCTTTTGGGTGGGTGGGCTGCCTGCGATCCCCCCACCCGGGAGTCAGCCAGCCAGCCAGCCACGCGTCGGAGCAAGGCTTGCAGGGGGAGAAATTGCTGAGTCGGGATGCGGCTGGGAGAGGCGAAAAGGCAGCTGGGCTGATGGGGGGGGTGGGTGGGGTGGGGGGGTATTGGGGGGCTGCTTGGCTTGGAAGGGCGACCCACCCCCACAACCGAGAAGGGGAAGGGGGTGGGGGGGGTCCCCGCTGAAGTCTCTTGCTAGGGAGGAGGACGGGGGGGGGCGTGAAAATTCACAACTTTTTTGAGAAAGGGCTCCGGAGTATAAGAGAGGGAGGGAGAAAGAAAGAAAAGAAAAAAAGAAAGAAAGAGAGGAGAGAGAGGGAGGAAAGAGAAGAGAAGGAAGGAAGAAAGAAGGAAGGAAAGGAAAGAAAGAAAGAAAGAAAAAAAAAGAAAGGAGAAAGAGAAAGAGAAAGAAAAGAAAGAAAGAAAGAAAGAAAGAAAGAAGAAAATAGACAAGAGGATGGAAGGGAAAAAAGAAGGAGAAAAAAGGGAAGGAAGAAAAGGAAGGAAAGGGGAAAGAAGAAAGGAGGGGAAAAAGGAAAGAAGAAGATGGGAATGAGGAAGGGAGGAGGGAGGGAAGGAAAGAAGGGTAGAAGAGGAAGGAAAAAAGAGGGAGGGAGGAAATGAAGGAAGGAAAGAAAGAGAAAGAAGAGAGAAAGAGGGAGGAAAGAAAGGAAAAGAAAGAAAATAGACGAAGGAAGGGAAAAAAGAAGGAAGAAAAGAAGGAAGAAAAGGAAGGAAAAGAAAGAAGAAAGGAGGGGAAAAAGGAAGGAAGAAGATGGGAATGAGGAAGGGAGGAAGGGAGGGAAGGAAAGAAGGATAGAAGAAGGAAAAAAGGGAGGGAGGGAGGAAATGAAGGAAGAAAAAAGAGGAAGAAGAGAAAAAGGGAGGAAAGAAAAGAAAAAAGAAAAAATAGACAAGAGGAAGGAAGGGAAAAAAGGAAGAAAAAGGAAGGAAGAAAAGATAAGGAAAGAAAAAGGGAAAGAAGGGAGGGAAAAAAGGAAGGAAGGAGATGGGAATGAGAAGAAGGGAGGGAGGGAAGGATAGGAGGATAGAAGAAGGAAAAAGAAAGGAAGGAAATGAAGGAAGGAAGGAAAGAAAGAAAGAAAAAGAAAGGGAGGGAAAATAGAGAAGAGGAAGGGAGGGGAAAAAGGAAAAAGAGGGAGGGAAGAAAAGATAAGGAAAAGGAAAGGAAGGAGAAGAAGGGAGGGGAAAAGAAGGAAGGAGATGGGAATGAGAGGAAGGAAGGAAGGAAAAGAGGAAGAAAGGATGGTAGGAGAGGAAATAGATGGGGAAGGGGAGGAAGGAAGAAAAAAGGAAAGGGAAGGAAGGAAGGATAGACGAGGAAGAAAAAAAGGAAGGGAGGGAGGAAGGAAGAATCAAGGAAGGAAGGGAAAGAGAAAAAGAGAAAGGAAGGAGGAAGGGAGGGAGGGAAAATAGACAAGAGGAAGAATGAAGGGAAAAGAAGAAAATGAGAGAAGGGAGGAAGGACAAAGCAGAGAAGAAAGAAGGGCGGGGAAGAATGAAGGAGAGAGATGGGAATGAAAGGAAAAAGGGAGGCAGGAAGGAAGGAAAGGAAAAAGTTGAGGAAGGGAAAAAAGGAAGGAGAAGAAAGGAAGAAGCAGGGAAAGAAGGAAAAAAGAGGGAGGGAGGAGGAACGAAGAAAGGAAAAAGAGGGAGGGAAAGAAGGAAGCAAGGAAAGAAAAACAGAAGATTTATTAATTTTATTAACCTTCCTCCAGAATGCAAGAAATCTCCCTTTGGGTTGGACCCAAAGGAGGGAAGAGAGCAGCCGGCTGGGATTTTGGGAAAGTCATTTTCTTTAAGTTAAGGCTGGAATCCAATCCTTACAATGACTCTTTGTATTTTGGTCTCAGCAGGTGACCGACTGGGACACAGCAGGGGACCCAACTGGTCTGACTGGAATGGGATGCCGCCACCTTTGGCCTGGGAACTTGGGTCCCTTCCATAACTTTTTAAGAAATGTGGGGGAAATTTGCTCGCAAACTCAACCCTCCCTCCTCCCTGCCTGTCAATTCTGAAATAAATATTTGGGCCGACAGAAGAAAGCGTATCTGCATTTTTGCAACGTCTCCCTGCTGACTCGGGACATTCCCGCCTGCCGTTCAATTGGACGCATGAAAACAAGATTATCTGGCCATCCCCGAGGACATTTGCCGGAAGATTTGATGGGGGGGATGATTCGGGAAGGTGGAAACCTCTCTTGAAATTAGAATTATTCTGGATCCGAACCTCGCCTTTTTTTTAACCCTTGAAAAGGAGCGAGAAGCTGGCTTTTCTGGAAGGATTACGTTGATTTGGAAATGCCTCAACGTTCCCGGAGTTACTTTCGCCAAGGCTCGTTTGAGATACGCGTCGGATTGGTGGGCGATTTGGGAATTTTCTTGGAACGGGATCCATGCCAGGCCTTTTCGGAATTGGGTGAAAGTTTGACTCGATATTTAACCAAGCAGAGGAGCGGAGAAAAAAAAATGGCCAAATATGAACGATAACAACGTGGGTTCCCATCTATGCTTGTTCTCAGGAATAAATAAATAAAAATAAAACCTGCTCGCTGAATATTTTTGAAGGAATTTCTGAACTACCGTAGCTTTTTTTTGTGTGTTTTGTGTTTTTTTTTAATTCTGGATTTAAGAGGAAAAGTTTGATCGATTCCATGAGCTGTGGATCATTTGGGCCTGTTCGTTGCCAAGAAGGAAACTTCTGATTTCTTTTGTTGGATTCCATGACATTGCAAAAAAAAAATAAATAAATCTGGCTGTTTCTCCTTATTCCAGTTTTTAAAACAAGCTTGTTGGAAAAAAAAAAAAGTCCCCTTAAATGCTGCTTTTCCACTTTCGGCTCGCCTCACAGATCTGTGTTCCAGCTTGTTGCATTCTTCTCTTCTTTTGCTCAATCCTTTCGGTCTGGAACTGGAAGCAATCAAGAGTTGCTCAAATCACTTTTCTGGCCTAATTTTGCTGACCCAGAAATGTGGAAACCCTCAGAAAAACTACTGGGGGAATAATCATAGGGAATTGCAAATTGCAACTGGACAAACTTCTAAGGAAACCACAGTCACTGCACACAAATATATATATATATATATATATATATATATTAGAGATTTTTTTTTCTTCCCCTCACTTTCCATTGGAATACTCATCAGGAATCATCTTGCCAAGGAAATGGAGAGTTATAGCTTCTATGTTTGTGGTTTGTTGGCTTGTTTAAGATGAGGAAAAATCTATTTTAAATTTCTCAGGAATTCTTTTTTTTTTTCTTCCCCTGTTGTTGTTCTCCCTCCGGGCACAACGTACTAAAGCAGAAGAGAAAAAAAATGCTTCGAAAGACTGGCTTTATTTTGTCAAGAGTCTTAATATATTAAGGTGTCATTCTGGTTCGCGGAGGCTGTTCAGGTCTTCTGATCCCTTTGTTTGATGTTGGAGGCCCGACATGTCTGCAAGTGTAAGTAGGAGAGAAAGAAAAAGAAAGAGAGGGAGGGAGGGGGGAGAAAGAGAAAGGAAGGAAGAAAAAGAAAGAAAAGAAAGAAGAAAAAGAAGGGAGGGGGAAATTAAGAATCAAGGAAGGAAGGATGGAGGAAGGGAGAGAAAAAGGAAAGAGCAAGAGAAAGGAAGAAAAGAGAAAGAGAGGAAGGAGGACTGAATGAGTCAAGGAAGGAAGGTAAAAAGTGGAAAGAGCAAGAAAAAAGGAAGGAAGGAAGGAAGAAAAAAGGAAAAAAAATCAAAAGGAAGGGAAAGAAAGAAAAAAGAATGAAAAATAAAAAAGGGAGGGAGAAATTAAGAACCAAAGAAGGAAGGATGGAGAAGGAGGAAGGGAAGAAGAAAGAAAGGAAAAAGGGAGAGAAAGGAAGGAGGACTGAATGAGTCAAGAAGGGAAGGTAAAAATAGAGCGGAAAAGCAAGAGAAAAAGGAAAGAAAGAAAAGGAAAGAAAAAGAATCGAGGGAAGGAAGAGAAAGAAAGAAAGAAAAAGAAGGGAGGGAGGGAGAAATTAAGAATCAAGGAAGGAAGGATGGAAGGGAGAGAAAAAGGAAAGCAAGAGAAAGGAAGAAAAAAAAAGTGAGAAAGGAGGAGGACTGAATGAGTCAAGAAAGGAAGGTAAAAATAGAGCGGAAAGAGCAAGAGAGAAGGAAAGAAAAAAAAGGAAAAAAAGAATGAAGGAAGAGAAAGAAAGAAAAAAAGAAAAAGAGGGAGGGAGAAATTAAGAATCAAGGAAGGAAGGATGGAGGAGGGAGAGAAAAAGGAAAGAGCAAGAGAGAAAGGAAGGAAAAAGAAAAAGTGAGAAAGGAAGGAGGACTGAATTGAGTCAAGAAAGGAAGGTAAAAATAGAGCGGAAAGAGCAAGAGAAAAAGGGAAGGAAGAAAAAAAGGAAAAAAGAATCAAGGAAGGAAGGGAAAGAGAAAGAAAAAAGAGAAAGGAAGAAGAATCAAGGAAGGAAGGAAAAGAGAATGAAAAAAGAAAGAAAGAAAAAAGAACCAGGGAAGAAAGAAAGAAAGAAAGAAAGAAAGAAAGAAAGAAAGAAAGAAAAGGTTACCCTGACCACAATTTGTAGTAAAACAGGATTGAGAACAATTTCGACCTTAAATGAAAAGATTTGCATTCCAAGGTTATTTGGGCCTCCTTATTATCTGGAAACTGATAAGTGTCAGGGAAGGCTTTGATGTATTGTTGACTTGGGTTTGAGAAAAAGGGGCGCAGAAAAAGGTTTTGGGGGGTTGGGGGAGGAGAGAGAAACTCAAGGTTCTCCTGAATTACTTTTGGAAATAACTTTTCATTTCCCCTAAAAATCCGCGCTTGCTTAGCAGCTCCTGTTCTACCTGAGGGGTTTTTCACTCCGGGTGAAAATGTTTTCAGGTTCATTTTTTCAATCTGCGTCTTTGGAAAAGGACTTTTTGTGTATTGTGGCAGTCCTCCACTTACAACAATTCGCTTAGTGACCGTTCGAAGTTACGCCGGCGCTGGAAAAAAAAGCGGCTTACGACCGTGTTTCACGCTTAACGACCCCTGAGCCATCCCCAGCGTCCCGTGATCCGAATTCAGACGCTCGGCAACCGACTCGTATTTATGACGGTCGCCGTGTCCCCCGGGGGGGGTGTCGTGTGATCCCCTTTTGCGGCCTTCTGACGAGCAAACTCAACGGGTTCGCTTAATAACCGAACAGTCGCAAGGATTCACTTCGCAGCGGTGGGCAAGACAGGTTGTAAAACTCGCTTCACAAAGGTCTCGCTGAGCAACAGAAATGTTGGGCTCCAAATGTGGTCGTAAGTCGAGGACTGCCTCTAAAGGGCAATGGAGTGGCTTATGGGTTTAGGAATCCTTTGTCCGTGCTTAAGAGAGGGCTCTCCCCTCGCCGGTTTGAAAAATACGGCAGTTTTTCTTGATGTGCAAAGTTAGGCCTCACTCTCGATTTTGCGTTGGATGATTTAAAATATTTCCCATAAATAATGGAAATTTTTGGCTGAAATTCGTCAACCTTCCTAGTTAAAGGGCTGTGTCTTAAACTCCCCCAAATGAGATCATTTCTGGCGAAATTTTATTTGTCAACACCCAGATGGGTTATTTCGCTTTTTTCCTTATCCGCCAAGTAACCGTCAACATCTTATCCGCCATCACACCATCAAAAAAAAAAGATTTATATTATATTTTAATATTGATTATTATACAGTTTGCAGGACTCTGGGATCACTTAAGCAAAAGCTGGCGGGGGGGAAGGAAATTACAGCTCTAGTCCTCAACTTATGACCACAATGGAGCCCAAAATGTCTGCCGCTAGGCGAGATGTTGCTGAAGTGAGTTTTGACCCCTTTTTACGACCTTTCTTGCCACGGTTGTTAAATGAATCGCTGCCGTTGTTAAGCGAGTGACACGGTTAAATGAATTGCTGCCGTTGTTAAGCGAGTGACACGGTTGTTAAGTGAATCTGGCTTCCCCATGGACATTGCTGGTCGGGACAGTCGCAAAAAGGGGACCGCCTGACTCCGGGCCCCCGCAACCGTCATAAATACGAGTCAGCTGCCAAGGCTCTGAATTCCGATAATGGGAGTGTGAGGATGTTGCAGCGGTCGTAAGTGTGGAAAAAAGCTCCTACGTCACTTCTTTTCAGTGCCGCTGTAACTTCGAACGGTCCACTAAGTGAACTTCTTGTAAGTCAAGAACTACCTGTACTTATTTTTTTAACTTTTTGTAGCATGATAGAAACCCGTGATGGCGAACCTATGACACGCGTGCCACAGGTGGCACGCAAAGCCATATCTGTGGGCACGTGAGCATTGCCCTAGCTCAGCTCCAGCCCGCATGCGTGCGCTGGCCAGCTGACTTTTGGGCCTTTCGGGCCCACTGGAAATTGGGGAAACGGGCCTTTTCTGGCCTCCAGAGGGCCTCCGGGGCAGTGGGGAAGGCTGTTTTTGCCCTCCCCAGGCTCCTAGAAAGCCTCTGGAGCCTGGGGAGGGCAAAAAATGGGCCTACTGGGCCCACCGTGGCATCGTGTGCCAAAAGCGGGGTCGCTTTTTTAGTAGTTTATGAGGCAGGGGGGTCAATCATCGTAGCCGTTGTTAAGTAAGTGACACGGTTGTTAACCGAATCTGGCTTCCCGATTGACGGTCGCAAAAGAAATCACAGGACACTGCGACCGGTCATAACCGTGAGTCAGATGTCAAGCATCCGACTGTAAATCGCTGTGAATGCTGCATGCAAAACGGTCCCTTCGTTTCGTCGTAACTTCGAACGGTCCCTAAGCGAAGTGTCGTAAGTCGAGGACTATCTGGATTGCTGATTAGTCCGGGAAATGTTTAGAAACTGGGTTTTTGGTTTAAAAAAAAACAAAAAAAAAATCCCCAAGTTTTGCTTGCAAAACTCGGCAATTGTTTATAAACGGGGACGCCGAGCAATGGCCGGAATTTGTTCTCGGTTCTTTCTGTTCCCAAATTTTTGGGCAGATTTCCCAGCCAAAAGTCTTTTTGCCTCGCTATTTTTCGGAGGAACTCAAGCATGGATTTAAACAACGGAGCTTATCGGTGCCAGGGTGCCATCCCTAGTGGGTAGAGCCCATTCAGAATATCAGGGAAGGGAAAATGGCTGGCTTAAGGCCCGTTCCAAAACTCCCCGCCAGCGAAGAGCTAACATTGTCCCTGAGGCACTAGTTTTCTACATGCAGGGAGAGCAAATTTGCCATTTTTTTTGGCCTCAGGCTTTCTCAACCAGATGTTTCTAGGTTCCTTAGGGAACAGGATGATGGGATGGCTTCCCCGGGTGGCAGATGGAAAAAGTAGAAGAGCTGGGCATGATGGGAGCGGTAGTTGTAAGAAATACCTATGTAACTTTGTCCTGTGGTAAAATAATTTTTCTCATACATATATATTTTTAAATGTGTCCTCTCCCCGCATATAGAGATCTAGCACAGAAGCCTAGAGCGTTTTTAATATACAGACAGTCCTCGCTTAGCGACCGTAATTGGGCAACTTGATTTGTCGGTCGCAAAGTGAAACACGATCTGGCAAGCTCAGTTCCGCTTTCCTTCGCTTTGCAGACCTGCGGCGGTCGTAAACGCAAGAGTCGGCTGCAAAAAGTTCTGTTTTCATCACTGTCGTGACTGCAAATGGTCGCTGAGCGAGGCAGTCGCTAAACAAGGACTACCTGTTATAGAAGGGGAGATTCTCATACAGAGAAACACTAAAAGTTTCTCTGGTCCCAACTTGTATTGCAAAAAAAAAAAAAAAATTTTTAGCATCTTGGTGGTGGATAACTAACCAGTCACGTGAGCTGGGAATTCGGGGAGTTGTCTAGGAATTCGGGGAGTTGTCGTCTTGGAATTCGGGGAGTTCTAGTCTGGGAATTCGGGGAGTTGTCTAGGAATTCGGGGAGTTGTAGTCTAGGAATTCTAGGAGTTGTCTTGGAATTCGGGGAGTTCTAGTCTGGGAATTCGGGGAGTTGTCTAGTAATTCTGGGAGTTGTAGTCTGGGAATTCGGGGAGTTGTCTAGGAATTCTGGGAGTTGTCATCTTGGAATCTGGGGAGTTGTCGTCTTGGAATCTGGGGAGTTCTAGTCTGGGAATTCGGGGAGTTGTCTAGGAATTCTAGGAGTTGTGGTCTTGGAATTCTGGGAGTTGTAGTTTGGGAATTTGGGGAGTTGTAGTCTAGGAATTCGGGGAGTTGTAGTCTGGGAATTCTGGTAGTTGTGATCTAGAAATTCTGGGAGTTGTCTGGGAATTCTGGGAGTTGTGGTCTGGGAATTCTGGGAGTTGTGGTCTAGGAATTCTGGGAGTTGTGGTTCTTGGGAATTCTGGAGTTGTCTAGGAGAGTACTGGGAATTGTCTAGGAATTCTGGAGTTGTGGTCTGGGAAAAGTCCGGGAGTTGTGGTCTAGGAATTCCAGGAGTCTGGAAATTCCAGGAGTTGTGGTCTGGGGAAATTCTGGGGAGTTGTGGTCTGGAATTCTGGGAGTTGTAGTCTGGGAATTCTGGGAGCTGTTGGTCTAGGAATTCTGGGAGTTGTCTAGGAATTCTGGGAGTTGTGGTCTGGGAATTCTGGGAGTTGTCTAGGAGATTCTGGGAATTGTCTAGGAATTCCAGGAGTTGTGGTCTAGGAATTCCGGGAGTTGTAGTCTGGGAATTCTGGGAGTTGTGTAGTCTAGAGAGCACGGCTTAAGGCCAAGCTTTGGAAAGTGCGACTTGAGCCCTGAATATCTACCTTGTTTTTCATCCACAGGCGCAGTTGTGTCGCGCTCTGTACGACAACACGGCCGAGTGTCCGGACGAACTCTCCTTCCACAAGGGGACCTCATGGTCCTTCTCCAGCCAGAAGGGACCGGCCTGGAGGGCTGGCACCTATGTTCCTTGCACGGCAGCAAGGGATCGTGCCCGCCAACAGAGTGAAGGTCCTCCCTGAATCGGGATTTCACCCAAATCACACCCCAGCAGAGGTCTACCAGGTCCCGAAGAAGGAGGGTCTCCTGATGGGAAAGATCTCGGACGGATCCATGGATGGATGGAGAAGAAGAGATCAAAGGAAAGAAGAACAGGAGGTGAGAAGGGGGGACCTAGAGGTTCTTCTCCTGCTTGTTTCTCTCCATGGTGTCACCTTGGAGAGGCGACATGAAACGGGGACTTGTCTACCATCTTCTCAAACTTCTACCAAAGATGAGAAAGCCGGCCTTCAACATCTTCTCTTCCACCTCTAACATCCTGACAATGTCCAGAATGCATTGAGATGTCCGCCCCCCGCCCCTTTTAGCTGTGTGTGGATGATGGGAATTGTGCTCCACCAGATCTACCAGGGTTCCAGGGTGAGAAGGATGCCTTCTAGAAGAGGGAGGAACCCTTCGATCTTCTAAACCCCCTAAGACCTTTACCCCCAAAACGTCCTTGCTTTTGAGGTCCGGTGGGATGGGTCGCCCAACCAACCATGATGGAAGCTGGTTTCCTCTAAACCACACCACACCACACCACGAACTCTCCATCCCCATTTTAGCTTAGCGACGTTGGGCGAACGTATCTGAGATATGGTTTGAAGCTCCAGGGACCTTCTCCTTCTCTCCAGACCCTGATTTCTGGTTTCTCCTTGTCTTTTTCTTCCACCCCAGGTCTACGAGATACCACCACCCGCAAGGCCCTGCCCGCTGCCCCCAGAGGGGATCTACAGGGTGCCTCGGGGGACCAGAAGAGAAGATTCTGTGGAGGTACTTCGAGAGAACAAAACCGAAGGAGAAGATGGCCGTCGTCCTGTTTACATGGACAGCCGTAGCCTACTCCAACCTTGGCCTTTTCTTGTCACAGTTGTTAAGCGTGTCGTTGCAGTTGCAATCACTGCCGTTGTTAAGTGAGTCACGTGGTTGTTAAAGTGAGTCCGGCTTCGCCGTTGGCTTTGCTTGTCAGAAGGTCGCAAAACGGGTTTCACGTGACCCCCGGGGCACTGCGACTGTCACAAGTAGGAGTCAGTTGCCAAGCGTCTGGTTTTTGATCACGTGATTGTGGGGATGGGGCAACGGTTCAAGGGTGAAAAACGGTTCAAAGTCTCTTCAAATGGTCACTAAACGAATCGTCGTAAATCAAGAACTGCCGGTATTGTCAACCCAGATGGCAGGGCTAGCATCGTCCTTATTTTATTTTATTTATTTTATTTTATTTTATTTTATTATTTATTTTATTTTATTATATTATATTATTTTATTTTATTTTATTTTACTTTATTTTATTTTACTTTATTTTATTTATTTATTTTACTTTATTTTATTTTACTTTACTTTATTTTATTTTATTTTATTATTTGTATTCTGTTTTGTTTTGTTTTAATTTTAATTATAGTTTATTATGATTTTTATTTTAGCTTATTATTCTCTATTATTTTATTTTTACTCATTTATTTTATTTTTTATTTTACTTTATTTCACTTTATTTTACATTATTTTATTTTATTATTTTGTTTTGTTTTGTTTTATTATTTTTATCTTAATTTTAGTTTATTATGATTTTTTATTTTGGCTTATTATTCTACTCTCTTATTTTATTTTTACTAATTTATTTTATTATTTTGTTCCTCTACCCTACTCTGTTATTTTATTTTATTTTATTTTACTTTACTGTTATTTTATTATCTTATGTATTTATTCGTTGTTTTATTATTCCGCTAATTTATTTTACTGTATTTTATTATTCTACTGTTCTATTTTATTATTCTATGCCGTTCTTTTCATTTGACTTCTTTTTTATTTTACTATTCTAAATCTATTCCGTGGTTTTATTTTACTATTTTATTTTATTTTCATTTATCTTTTCTTATTGTTATATTTTATTCTCTTTTTTATCTTTTCTTATATTATATGTTATGGCCACCTGACAGCTGGCCAACAGATTTCTATTCTAAATCTGACCTGGGTAGTCGAAATCTCAGCTGAGTTGGGGAGGGGGCACATTTGATCTCGGCCCCAGTTGCCATAAACTGGTGTGCCCGGTGGCGGCTGGCAAAGCCTCCAGAGCAGGGGAACGGAGAGGCGGGGGAGAAGGGGGAGGCGGGCGGGGACGACAACTGCCCGCGTCTGTTGGATTAAATTTTACGCCTGTCCTGCCACCGAGAGTAATTGTATCTGAGCCCTTTATAAAGGGGACAGCTGCCTGCGATGGGGCCCTCTTTTTTCCTTCCCCAGACAAACCCAACATTCGCCTTAGATGGAGAAACACTCGGGCGGGAAGGACAGGTGAGAATGCGGAGGTAGCAGCTGGGGAGGTTTAAAAAGAAAAGCTAGACTGTAAATTTTTCGGAGCGTCCCCGGTGCCTTTTTGAAGCTGGAGATATCGGTCAGTGCCAGAGGGGCATCTGCCACTCCCAGATTAGACAGAAGGCAAGTTTGGTCAAACAGAGGGTTACATCGGGGGAGGGGAATCCATCAGGTTCTGGAGAACCGGTAGCGGAAATTTTGAGTAGTTCGGAGAACCGGTAGCGGAAATTTTGAGTAGTTCGGAGAACCGGTAGCAGAAATTTTGAGTAGTTCGGAGAACCGGTAGCGGAAATTTTGAGTAGTTCAGAGAACCGGTAGCGGAAATTTTGAGTAGTTTGTTTATTTGTTTGTTTATTTGTTTATTTATTTATTTATTTATTTATTAAATTTGTATACCGCCCTACTCCCGAAGGACTCAGGGCAGTGAACAGCCATAAAATAAAACATATAGATACAAAATTTAAAATAGAGATAAAACAAATTAAATAAATTTGGCTGAACCATTTTAAAACCCCAATAATATAAAACCAAATTTAAAATTCCCATTTAAAAGAGGAAAATTTAGGTCAGGCCAGCTTGATGAAATAGGAACGTCTTAAGCGCGCGACGGAAGGTACGCAGATCCGGGATCCTCCGTATCTCCGGGGGGGAGCTCGTTCCAGATCGTAGGTGCCCCCACAGAGAAGAACCGGTAGCAGAAGTTTTGAGTAGTTCGGAGAACCGGCAAATGCCACCTCTGACTGGCCCCAGAGTGGGGTGGGAATGGAGATTTTGCAATAGCCTTCCCCCAGGAGTGGGGTTGGGAATGGAGATTTTGCAGTATCCTTCCCCTGCCACGCCCACCGAGCCATGCCACGCCCACCGAGCCACGCTCACAGAACCGGTAGTAAAAAAAAATATTGGATTTCACCACTGGGTTATATTAACAGATGAAGATCAAGTGTGGTACTAACACCACTCTATAAAGCCTTAGTAAGTCCACACCTGGAATCCTGCATCCAGTTTTGGTCACCACACTATAAAAAAAGATGTGGAGACTCTAGAAAGAGTGCAGAGAAGAGCAACTAAGATGATGAGGGGACTGGAGGCTAAAACATACGACGAACGGTTGCAGGAACTGGGCCTGGCTAGTCTAGTGAAGAGAAGGACCAGGAGAGACAGGATAGCAGTCTTCCAATTTTTGAGGGGCTTCCCCAAAGAAGAAGGGGTCCATCTATTCTCCAAAGCACCCGAAGGCCAGACAAGGAATAATGGATGGAAACCGATCAAGGAGAGATTCAACGTAGAAATAAGGAGGAATTTTTTGACAGTAAGAACAGTCAACACAGTGGAACAGAAGTTGCCTTCGGAAGTTGTGGGACCTTCATCGGTGGAGGCTTTCAAGAAGAGATTGGACTGCCATTTGTCAGAAACGAAGAGGTTCAGCCGAAGCTGAATTCAGATGTGAATTCAGCCGAAGAGGTTGTAGAAAACAATGGGTTTTAAAAGCCTCTGATGATCCCAGCTGAGCCGAGCGATCATCATCAGAGGCGTTTTTTTTTTTTAAAGCATTTTTTGGTCAAAGAGGTTGTAGAAAAAATGCTTTTAAAAATAAATTAAAAAAGGCTCTGATTATTGCGCGGCTCAGCTGGGCAATGGGGGGCGGGCAGGGATTTTTGCTACCGGTTCTCCGAACCAACTGCCTCCGTTGCTACCGGATCGGGTGATCCGGTCCGAACCGGGAGCATTTCATTCCTGCTTGGGACCGTTTTTCACACTTATAACCGTTGCACCTCCCCCGGGGTCACGTGATCAAAATTCAGACGCTTGGAAACCCGCATGTATTTCTGACGGTTGCAGCATCCCGGGGTTACGTGATCCGCTTTTGCGACCTTTTGAAAAGCGAAGTCAATGGGGGAGGCCAAGTTCCCTTAACAACCGTGTTACTGACTTAATACCAGAGGTGATATTCAGCCGGTTCGGGCGAATCGGTAGTGGCGATCTGTGGATGGTACCACCCACCCGCCCGGGTGCAATCCCATCCTATATCGCTACGTGAACTGTGTGCGCAACTGAATTGCCATTTTGTTTGATGTTGCATGCATGGATGGATGGTGCGTGCGAGCGAGCGAATTGCCGTGTTTTGTGACGATGCACCCGTGCGCCGACAGCACGCGCTTACATTTCTGGTGCTGGGCAAACTGCTTGCTACAAGTATGTGAATCCCACCTCTGCTTAACACCCGCAGTGATTCACTTAACAACTGCGGTGAGAAAGGTCATAAAACAGGGCAAAACCCGCTTAACAACGGTTTTGATTAACCACAGAAAGTTGGGGCGCGGTTGTGGTCGTAAGCCGAGGAGTACCTGAGATGCTCAAAGGTTTCTACTGAAATGTTTTTTTTTTAAAGTCGTATAGGAAGAAACCTATCTTTATTCCTAATTTTTCCTGAGGAAAGAGATGGAATGGGGAGGGGGGGATATCAAAATATATGCAGATATTTTATTGAAATGCAAGTTAAAACGATGAGAATAGAGAATGTGTCAATTGAGGTCTTTTATCCTCTATCTTACTGTTTCTTAACCTCACTACTTGACAACGTGTGGACTTCAATTCCCAGAATTCCTCAGCCAGACACATCTTCATGGGGCCAAGGTTGAAAGGCCCCGAAGCCAGCCATGGGAATTCTGGGAGTTGAAGTCCACAACATCTTCAAGAGTTCTAGATTGGGGGGGGGGAAGCATTATCTTGACACATAATGTAAGCCATGGTTCGTTTTAACCATGATCCGTGGGCTAAACCACCAAAGCAAAAATAATAGATTAAGCCATAAACTGCAGTTTATAATCAAAGCGACTGCGTTGATCATCCATGCTGAGCTCTCCATCCCTGATCCAGCCATGTTGTACTGCTCAAACGCACTGAACCATAAACTATAGTTAATAGCTGGATTCTCCCAGCATGTGGGCCCCAAAGCGAGTTTCTGGCTTAGCTGGATGCCTGACCCAAAACAGGCTGTCATTTGGAACCGTCGTCTTCTTTATCCTCTTTTTTTCCCGTTCGTAGGTTTACGACGTACCCTCGTCCTTGCTCCGCGATGTGGTTTTGGACACGTACGATTCGCCTGCCCCACGGGTCAAAAAAGTCGCCCGGGTCGCCCCCCAGCCTAGCGCCCCACCAAATGCGGACGAGGCTTACGACGTGCCGCTCGCCTTCAAGAAAGCCCTGGCGCAAGAGGAGGTAGAAGAGGAGGAGGAGGAGGAGGAAGAAAACTGCGAAGGGCCGCTGATCTACGCCATCCCATCCAATTTACGCCGCGCTTCCGCCTTGCTTAACTTGTACGAATCTCCTGAAGACATCCGGGCAAGTGGAAAGGACGAAGATGACGAAGAGGAAGACGGGGCTATTTATGACGTTCCTCTGCTGACGCCCAGCACCCCGCCCCTGGAGGGAGCCCTCCAAGGACTCAATCTAAGGGACCCGGGACCCCCCACTCGTCCCCGGCTGCCGTCCGCGGAGAGTCTGTCCCGCCGTCCGCTGCCCGCTCTTCCTAGCGAGGAGCGGCTTTCCGGCGAGCTACCACCCCCGTCACCCAACGTCATGCGGAAGGGTAGCATCCAGGACCGTCCGCTGCCTCCCCCTCCGCCCCGGCTGGGGGGTCTCGGGGCAGGAGACCAGCTGGACCTAGCCAGGGATGACGTCCACAATGAATACGAAGGGATCCGTCTGGCCGATGAGTACGATTATGTCCACCTGAAGGTAAGGACGGCCACCGCACGAGGTTAATCGCTATCCTGTTCTTGACATTGGGACGTCATCTAGATGCCACAATGCTTTTGCAGATAGTCCTCGACTTACGACTGTAATTATTATAAAATTAATTATATTATAAATATATATTTATTTATATATATTATTATGTGATATATTTATATTATATATATATTATCTATCTATCTATATAATTAATTAATTTATATTAAATATTTATGTGTGTGTGTGTTTTCTGAGGTTTTCGCAGGTGTTTGTATGTAGGTCTTTGGTTATTCGGGTTTTCTCCCGCGTAAAATTGAGTAGCTCACCAGCTCAAATCCCCCTGCAACTCAGACTAACCCAAGCACAACCAAGCCCCCACCCAAACAGAACACACCCCCAGCCAATCAGAGCAGAGCCAACCCCCCCATCCAATCAGAGCACAGCCAACCCCCCAACCAATCAGAACACACCTCCACCCAATCAAAACACAGCAAAGCTCCCACCCAATCAGTTCACACCCCCACTGGCAGTTAAAAGGAAGAAACAGCTGCGACTACACATTGCTCCTAGAAGCACGAAGCTGAAAACACCAGCCTGAAGATGACGAATGAGACTTCGTCGAAACGTCGCCAAGACACTTCCAATTTTACGTGGGAGAAAACCCAAATAACCAAAGACCTACATATATATACACACACACACACACATACATACATACATACATATATAGCAAATTTATATTTACTGACAAAGAAATAAAGGGAGACTAGTATAGATCTATTTCAAGCTAATTAGCTCTCATCAGCTAGCCATACCCTTCTGGCTTAAAGGTTAATACATCTGCCTAATATGCAGGCAAGCCCAGGTTCGAATCCCAGAAGGGTATGGCTAGCTGATGAGAGCTAAATAGCTTGAAATAGATCTATACTAGTCTCCCATTATTTCTTTGTCAGTAAATATAAATTTGCAAAAGTGTGTCACCACGTGACCAAAAATCCGTTTTGCATTTTTTTGGTGGTTTTTGTTTTTTTTGCAGAAGTCATTCAGTGAACACAGCGGTCGTTAAGGGGAGCAAAAAAAAAAAGTTGTAAATTGTGGTGTTGCGACCACGGGGATGGGGATTGCAAATGGCCACTAATGCAGCCTGGTTGCCCCGAGCGCCCAAAATATGGTTCATGTGACCATGGGGAGAATTGGAACTTTGAACGGTCACTAAGTGATCAAATCGTAAGTCGAGGACTCTTCTGTATTCTAAATGGAGACCCAGGCCTTTGGTTTTTACTGGGTTAAAGGCAGTGGTGAAATCCAAATTTTTTTACTACTGGTTCTGTGGGCGTGGCTTGGTGGGCGTGGCAGGGGAAGGATACTGCAAAATTCCCATTGCCATCCCACTTCAGGGGAAGGATACTGCAAAATCCCCATTCCCTCCCTACTCCTGGGGGAAGGATATTGCAAAATCTCCATTCCCACCCCACTGGGACCAGCCAGAGGTGGTATTTGCCAGTTCTCCGAACTGCTCAAAATTTCCACTACCGATTCTCCAGAACCTGCTGGATTTCACCCCTGGTTAGAGGTGGGCAACCCACAACTTACAACCACTCATTTAGTAACCCGTTTGGGTCCCCACATTACAAAAACAGATGTTGAGGCCTAGAGCCGTGATGGTGAACATATGGCACAGGTGCCACAGGTGGCACGTGTAGCCATATCAGTGGGCACGCCAGCTCAGCTTCAGGCCTTCTGGACCCACCAGAAGTAGGGAAACAGGCTGTTTCCTGCCTCCGGACGGCCTGGGGGGTGGGGTGAGGAAGGCCTGTTTTTCTTTCTCACCTGGCTCCAGGTGAGAGGCTCTGGAGGCTGGGGACAGCAAAAACCCTCACTTCCTGTCCAACCAGAAGTTGGGAAACGGGCCGTTTCGGGCCTCCGAGGGGGTAGGGAAGGCTGTTTTAGCCCTCCCCAGATGCATAGAGAGGATGTGGAGCCAGGTGAGAAAGAAAAACGGGCCTACCGGGCCATCGCATGCCAGGAGCGGGAGGAGGGGGGGTCACAAGTGCATGTGTGAGTCGGGGCCCCTGCCCCCCCCTCCCATCTCCTGGCACACGATGGCAAAAAGGTTAGCCATCACTGGCCTAGAGAGTAAAAGGTATGAAGAACGGTTGTGGGATTTGAGTTTAGCCAGCCTAGAGGAAATAAGGACCGGAGGGGACATAATAGGAGTCTTCCAGTATTTGAGGGGCTGCCCCAAAGAAGAGGGGCGGGGGTCAATTTATTCTCCAAATAACCACAAGGCAAGACAAAAAGCAACTGATGGAAACTAATCAAGGAGAGAAATAACTTGGAATTAAGGAAAAAACTTCCTAACGGTGAGAACAATTCACTCAAAACTCGGCTTTCAAACTCTTTCGCTTAGCCATAGAAACGGGCCCAATTGTGGTCGTAGGTGTCAGACTGCGATGCTATCTCAAAATTAAATGAATTTCCAAACTGCCGATCTTTAAGAAAATCTTTCTTTAATTGAGCACAGCCATCGGATCATGACTACGCGCGGACAAGACTGACCTTTTGCCCCCCAATCCCTCCCTTTCCGATCCCCAAATCTCTGCTTCTCATTGGCTATCTTCCAAGTCATTCTTCAGACTCCTTTTCTCGTCATTTCCCAGGAATGTGCCCCCTCCCCTCATTTCCACGACAACCCAACTTCAAAGGGATTTGGCAGGCAAAAGTTTCAGAGTTTATCTCTCGCTCTCTTCTGCTCTATGCCAGCGTTGAAACGCTGACATCAGGTTGAGGACTATACAGCCCCCCCCATCCTCTTTGCACGCCCCATACCAAAAGGGGCGGGGCTTCCATCCCACCATTGCTGGGGCCATTTTGACTTTTTCGACCTCCCCTGCCCCGTACCCTTTTATAAATGGCAGTTTTTGCTTCCTCCTCTGGCACAGACGCCTTTGAAAATTGCCTCATTTAAAATCAGAATTTAAATGTGAGGTTGTCACTTAAATTTGAACTCTAAATTTGCCCGTTGTAAACCGCGGCGGCCGAAATTGTGGAAAGCTTTTGGGAAAAGTGTATTTTCTAAAAGTCGCTAATAACACCACTTTTTGGGGCGGGGGAGTAGTACTATAAAGTTACATATCAATGGAAAGGTAATTTAATCAAGAATGTCATGCAATCACTTTTACCAAGGATTTGCTATTAGAATAGCAGTTACAGTCTAAAGAAGAAAAGGGAAACCCATAGAAAAAAACAAGATATAAAAATCATCACCACGTCAGTTAATACTTCGTTGGGTCCTTTTTAGCATGAATGAACGGCCTTACAACGTCTTCCCATAGAGTGAACCAAGTTTTTTAATTCCGCAGCTGTTCTAATGTGAAACCAAGATTGAATGATGGCTTCTATTAACTGGGTTTTATTGCTGGGTCGTTTCTGACTAACCAGTTTCTTTTGTCGGCTCCATCGATTTTCAATTGGATGAAGATCTGGGCTATTCCCAGGCCATTCCAGCAGTGAAGTAGGATTATCTTGAAACTCCATAAAAAAAAGTGGTATTATTAGCCATCCAACCTCAAAAATACACTTTCCACAATTTTGAGGAAAGTGTATTTTTTCGAGCCCGTTTGACGTTTTGGCGAAATCAGATTTATTTTCCCTCATTCTTGTACACCCGCTCGCTAGCCTCAAAATATTTCCATTTTTTCCTTCCCGCAAAGAAAGGTGAACATTAACCCAAAATGACGTTCATATTAGAACGATGGCGTGCAAAACTCACTCGAGCACAGCGTGAATTGAGGGAACCTGCTCTGTCTCGAACCCGACACCGATCCGCCAGAGTCATTGTAAATTTTAAAAGCGGATTCTTTGAAACAATGGCTGCCTTTTTTTTTGAGTGAAAATCGTTCGGGCTTTGTTAGGTTTTTAACTCCCGGTGTACAGGTAGGCCTCGACATACGACCACAATGGAGCCCAAAACTTCGGTTGTTAAGTGAAACGGGTCTGAAGGGAGTTTTCCCTCCATTTTACCAACTTTTTTTTTGCCACCGTCGTTAAGTGAATCGTTGCAGTGGATAAGTTAGCCCCACGGTTGTTAAGTGAAGCAGTCTTCCCCGTTGATTTTGCTTGGCGGAAGGTCGCAGAAAGGGATGACGTGACTCTGTGACACGGCCACGGTCGTAAGTATGAACTGGTTGGCAAGCCGCCTGAATTGCGATCCGTTGAAAAACAGTCCCAAGTCCCTTTTTTCAGTCCCGTTGTAACTTTGAACGGTCACTAAAACGAACTGTTGTAAGTCGAGGACTACCTGTATTGTGGGCACTGGGCTACGGATGGTCCTCGAGTTACAACAGTTCATTTAGTGACCTTTTGAAGTTAGAATAGCGCTGAAAAAAAGTGACTTACGATTTTTCACACTTACGACCGTTGCCACATTCCCCATGGTCACGGGATCAAATGTCAGACGCTTGGCAACGGACTCCTTATTTATGACGGTTTATGTCCCGGGGTCACGTGATCCGCTTTTACGACCGTCTGACGAGCAAAGTCAACGGAGAAGCCAGACTGACTTAACGACTGTGTGCCTTAATTTAACCCCTGCAGCGATTCACTTAACAACGGTGGCAAAGACAGGTCGTAAAATGGAGGCAAAACAAATTTCTCACTTAGCGATGTAAATTCTGGGCTCAATCATGGTCGTAAACTGGGGACTACCGATCTACATTTCTAGAGCAACCAACCTATCAAGTCGTCAAGAACAAAATCGAAGCTTCGTTTATTTGTTTTTCCGTCGCAAGCACGAAATCAGGAAGGGATTTCCCAGCGGAAAGAAAATTTCCCTCCCTGAATTTATGGCCTGTAAAACATCCACGTTGCAAGCTTGGATTAATTTTGGAATTGCTGCATTTCAAGGTCCGACTTATTTCGAGATTGGACAATCCAGAATACCAGAGTTGGAAGGACCCTTGGAGGTCTTCTAGTCCATCCCCCTGCTCGAGAAGACCCTATATCACACTGGACAAATAGTCCTTAAAAATCTCCAGGGATGGGAGAACCCACAACTTCTGGTGGCAAGCTGTTCCACGGGTTAATTGTCCTCCCTGTTAGGAAGTTCCTCCTTCATTCCAGGTTGCTTCTCTCCTTGATGAGTTTCCACCCGCTGCTTCTTGTCCTGCCCTCAGGTGCTTTGGAGAATAGCTTGACTCCCTCTTCTTTGGGGCAGCAAGGGCGGTGAACAGCCACAGAATAAAACACACAAATGCCAAAAATTTAAAATAGAATAAAAACGAATTAAATAATTTGGCTGAGACAAATTTAAAATACCCCATAATTTAAAAACCAATTAAAATTTACATTTAAAAGGGGAGAAGATTTAGGCCAGGCCAGCTTGATGAAATAAGAAAGTCTTGAGCGCGCGACGGAAGGTGCGCAGATCCGGGATTCTCCGTATCTCCGGGGGGAGTCATTCCAGATCGTAGATGCCCCACAGAGAAGGTTCTCCCCTTAGGGGCCGCCAGTCGACATTGTTTGGCCGACGGCACCCGGAGGAGCCCCTCTCTATGGGGGCGTACTGACTGGTGGGAGGCTATTGGTGGTAGCAGGCGGTCCCGTAGATAACCAGGTCCTAAGCCGTGGAGCGCTCTAAAGATGATAACCAAAACCTTGAAGCGCACCCGGAAGACCACGGGAGCCAGTGCAGCTCGCGCAGGAGAGGTGTTACATGGGAACGCCACATTGCTCCCATAACCACCCACGCCAATTGGAGCCTCCGAGTGCACCTCAAGGGGAGCCCCATGTAGAGAGCGTTACAATAGTCCAGACGGGAGGTGACGAGGGCATGAGTGACCATGCGTAGGGAGTCCCGATCTAGAAAGATCCGCAACTGGCGGATCAGGCGAACCTGATGAAAAATCCTCCCGGTCACGGCCATCAAGTGCTCTTCTAAAGAATCCGTGAATCCAGGAGGACGCCCAAGTCGAGGAGTCCCTGCCGTAAATCGAGGAGTCGTCCTGCATTGCGCCGAGGCCTTTCCGAATCCCAGGATTCATTCTACAGGAGGAGGCAGAAAGGGTGAAAAAAATTTTTTGGCCGTTTAAAAAAAGCACAAAGGATCTGTTTTTTGCTTGTTCCAGCTAGCCGAAAATATTTGGCGGGGCGCGAACGAACTGCATACCGAAAATTCAAATTAGGGCTGAAAAGCACGTCGTGGCCCGAGGGGCGAATTTCAAAATCTCCAAATCCAACCCAGCGTACAACACAAAATTATTTTGCTGAACTCAACACACCGGACAGCGTTTGGGGATTACAGCGGATTGCGAAAGGCATCGAGGGGGGGGTGTCGGGGAGGGGGGGGCAAAGAGAGGTGTTGGCGAGGCGTCCCGCGCAAATTCGCTGAAGGCGGAACGTCGGATTCGCCGACTTGAGCGGCGAGGCCGAAAATGATGGGCTGAGTGAAAGAACGATGGAAAAAGAACGATGGACGGGGAAAGAGGGAGGGGGGGGTCTGGTGGTCGGACCCCGGATCAGAAGAAGTTTTTTTGGGGGGGGCAAATCTTCCCCGCGGTGATCTGAATTCATCGTGGTTGTTGGTTGGTTGTGTTTTTTCCCAAAAGCGTTTCTTAATTGTGTTTCTGGCATTTGGTTTTTCTGTCTCATTTATTCTGTCAGCAAATAAAAGGTGCTTTTTCTTTGTTGTTCTTTCTTCTTTTTTCTTTTTGGGCTCTTCCTCTTCCTTGTTCTTTTCTTTCTTTCTTTTCTCATCTTCCACCTTCCTTCCTTCTTGTCCTTCCTTCTTCCTTTTGACCTTCCTTTTCTTTTCTCTCTTACTTTTAAAATTCCTTTCCTTCCTTCTTTTCCATCTTCCTTTCCTTTTCTTCCACCTTTATTTTTAAAATTCCTTCCTTCCTTCCCCCTCCCTCTATTCCTTTTTTCTTCTCCTTCCTTCCTTTCTATCTTCCTTTCCTTTTCTTCCCCTTTATTTTTAAAATTCCTTCCTTCCCCCTCCCTCTCTATTCTTTTTCTCCTTCCTTCCTTCCTTCTCTTTTCTATCTCTTTCCTTTTCTTCCCCTTTGTTTTTAAAATTCCTTCCTTCCCCCCTCCCTCTATTCATTTTCTCCTTCCTTCCTTCTAACTTTTCTATCTTCCTTTTCTTCCTTTATTTTTCAAAATCCTTCCTTCCCCCTCCCTCTCTATTCCTTGTTTCTTTTCCTTCCTTTCTTCCTTCTTTTCTATCTTCCTTTCTTTTCTTCCCCTTTATTTTTAAATTTCCTTCCTTCCCCCTCCCTCTCTACTCTTTGTTTCTTTTCCTTCCTTCCTCCCTTCCATCTTTCCTCTCTCCTTTCCTTTTCTTCCCTTTTATTTTTAAAATTCCTTCCTTCCTTCCCCCTCCCTCTCTATTCTTTTTCTCCTTCCTTCCTTCTTTTCTATCTCCCTTTCCTTTTCTTCCCCTTTATTCTTAAATTTCCTTCCTTCCTTCCCCCTTCCCTCCCTTCTATCTTTCCTCTCTTCCTTTCCTTTTCTTCCCTTTTATTTTTAAAATTCCTTCCTTCCTTCCCCTGCCGATTCCTTTTTTCTTCTCCTTCCTTCCTTCTATCTTTTCTATCTTCCTTTCCTTTTCTTCCCCTTTATTTTTAAATTTCCTTCCTTCCCCCTCCCTCTCTATTCTTTGTTTCTTTTCCTTCCTTCCTTCCTCCCTCCCTCCCTCCATCTTTTCGATCTTCCTTTCCTTTCCTTCCCCTTTATTTTTAAATTTCCTTCCTTCCCTCCCTCCCTCCCTTCTCACTGTTACCCTTTGCTTCTTCTCTCCTCCCCTCCCCTCCCTTCCCTCCTCCCTCCCCTCCATCTTCTGTTCATCTCCTTCCTTCCTTCCTTTTTTCCTTCCTTTCCTTCCTTTTGCTTCCTTCTCTCCTCTCTCCAGGGGCAGATAAAATCCAGCCGAAAGCTACCACGCCGGACGAAAGCCCTACACTTACGGTCTCAGGAGAGGCAACCCCGACGGAAGAAATGGTATCTCTTCTTTTTAACTTCATAACCCCTTTGCTCTCACTGTGTCCCCCCCCCACACCCAAATTTATGACCTCGGGGTCTCAGGGCTTAAAGAGCAGAAGCCGAGAGAGATTTGTGGAAAGCCACGTTTGCAAAATCCGAAGCCGACCTTTGGCTCCTGCCCTTCCCTTCCCTTCCCTTCCCTTGCAGAAGTCCTATTGAAATGCACCCCCCCCAGTGGAATTTGCACCCGCTGATTGGAGTCATTGTGTATCTGAACCACAACACATTGTGTAAACAGAGGGGTCCACGGAGGGGGGAGGGGGGGATTGGTGAAAAAAATAAGAATGGAATGGAATGGAATAGAAAATACGGAACGGAATGGAAGGGAACGGAACAGAATGGAATAGAGGAATAAAAATAGAATAGAGGAATAGAATAGAATTGAAAATAGGGAAGAATGGAATGGAATGGAGTAGAGTAGAGTAGAGTAGAATAGAAAACAGGAATAGAATCGAATAGAAAATAGGAATCGAATCAAATAGGAATAGAAATATAGAAGAATAGAAATAGAATAGAATAGAATAGAAAATAGTAATCGAATAGAATAGAATAGAAAATAGGAATAGGAATAGAATATAGGAATAAAAATAGGAATAGAATAGAATCGAATAGAATAGAGTAGAGTAGAATAGAAAATAGGAATAAGAATAGAATGGAATGGAATGGAATGGATGAATAGAATAGAATAGAATAGAATAGAGGAGTCGAATCAAATAGAAAATAGGAATAGAAATAGAAATAGAATAGAATATAGGAATAAAAATAGGAATAGAATAGAAAGAATAGAATAGAATAGAATAGAATAGAATAGAATAGAATAGAATAGAATAGAGAACAGAACAGAACAGAACAGAACAGAACAGAACAGAACAGAATAGGATTCTTGATTGGCCAAGTTTGATTGGACACACAAAGAATTTGTCCCTGGTGCATAAATTCTCAGTGTACATACACACAAGTGATAAATCATGATCTTAATCATAAAATACCGTCAAAATGTCAGTAGCAACGCTATTGATCCTCTGTTTTTGATGCCCCCGAAAAACCTACTGAGCTCCGATCACACTGTCGTGGCCACCATCTTGACTTTTTTGACCCCACGTTATGGATCCCGCCACGTTGAAATACTTTTGATAAAACCCTTTTAGATCCCTGGGAAAAATTCCGCTTCTGGAGAGTGGCGTACGGCAGGAAATGTAAATTTCCAGTGGCAAAGCGTTCCTAAGGTCATCAATGTCCTAACCTCCTCTCTCCTCGCCAGGTGCCGCCATCCCCGGAGGACAGCCAGCTGCTGCAGTTCTACACGGGGCAGTG
Source organism: Pantherophis guttatus (assembly GCF_029531705.1). Next base: position 1,098,233 of record NW_026844125.1, read on the forward strand.
CCAGACGCACTACCGCACCCTCCTGTCGGCCATCGAGGCCCTCTCGGCCAGCGCCGGGGCCCACCAGCCGCCCCGCATCTTCGTGCCCCACGGCAAATTCGTCATCGTCACGGCGCACAAGCTGGTGTTCGTGGGCGACACCGTCTCCCGCCTGGCGTCTTCGGCGGCCGTGCGGGCCAGGGTGGGGGCCGCCAGCACGGCGCTGTGCCAAGCCTTGAAGGAAGCAGTCCAGTCGGTCAAGAGCGCCGCTTTGAGCTACCCGTCGCCGCCCGCCGCCAGGAGATGCAGAGTTGCGTGGCGGAGTTGTCACGTCAAGCTCTGGCTTTCACCACCTTGCTGGCCACCTTGGCGCCCTCTTGATCCGGGACTCCGCACGGCTGCCGCTCCACCCTACGGTGGACGATGGGACAGTAGATCTCTCTTTCTTCGGAGGGTGCCTGGCGGGTCCCATCCTGGCCAGTGACGGTCCGGGAATCGGTACCCGTCTTCCGCTTCGGCCCAGCTCATTCATCGGTCAAGACCAGATCCACCACGGCCGATGCATGTGCACCCTGTCGTATCTCAAGGACCTGATCTTGACCTCCTTCCTCACGCCCTTGCCAATCTTCCTAGCCAAAGAACGTCCCTGGTTTTGGCCCTCTCGCCAGCGTCTCTCGAACTCGGGGCCTCATCCGCTGCCGGTTTTCAGCACAGACTCTTTAATCTGGAAGGGCGACCCCGTCATCTACAGAGATGAACAGATTGGGATGGGGGAACCTTCGCTGCTTTCTGGACGCTCCTGATGGTCGAAAGGAGGGGAACGGCATCGGTGTGTCCGGACCATCCCCCCCCAGAGGCTTAACAGGAAACGAGGAAGAAGAAAATGGCTGCCAAACGGGTGTCTCGTTGCCAGCCCCCTGCCGCCCCCTCGGTCCCCTCGATTAGCTGCAATAAACAATATTGTGTCAAGGATTGGCAGGTCAAGCAACATAAAAGGTTATTAACTGAATTGACGAAGCAATTACGATAGTATTTCTCAACCGTGGTCACTTTAATAGGGGGTGGACTTCAACTCCCAGAATTCCTGGCTGGGGAATTCTGGGAGTTGAAGTCCAACCCCTCTTAAAGTGACCACAGTCGAAAAGACTTGAATTAGCAGAGAACGCCTTCAGGATATCAGTAAACGGAGACAAAGTATTTTTTTTTCCCCCTCAGGAAATATTTCTCAGAATCTCTCTAGGTTTGATGATAATAAAATAGATGGAAAATAAAACCGGCTGTGTTTTTAAATTTTTGACACGTTCCTTCCTTCTCCATCCAGCTGTGCAGCTAGTCCTCGACTTATAACCATTTTTAAGGGACCGTTTCGAAGTGACAACGGTTCTGAAAAAAGTGATTTATGACCAGCAGTGGGTTTCGGATTATGTTACTACCGCTTCGTTCATAGGATGACATAGAGCCGAGGGGGGGGGAACGGGCCCACCTGCGATTTCGGCTACCAGTTCGGAGGAACTGGTCCGAAACGGTTGAATACCACCTCTGCTTATGACTGGACCATTGCAGCATCTCTATGGTGATGTAATCAAATTTGGGTGCTTAGCAACCAGCATGTACAAATCACGGTTGCGACATCCTGGGGGGGGTCATGTGATCGCGATTTACCGGCTTTTCCAGCTGACGTCCAACAAGCAGAGTCAATGGGGGAGCTGGATTTGCTTAATGACCATTTGATTCACTTAGTGACTTCAGGGAGTCACTTAAAAACCGTGGCGTAAAATGGGAGTGCGAGTCGTTTAAACAACCAACCTACTTAACAATGGAAATTCTGCTCTCAATTGTGGTCGTAAGTTGAGAACTACCTGTCTGATCCACAGGTCTGACGTTTTTCGTGGGACACCTTTAATTTTATTTTCAACTACCCCGTTTCCCCCAAAATAAGACATCCCCTGATAATAAGCCCAATCGGGCTTTTGAGGGCATGGCAATAAGGCCAAGCGCTTATTTCAGGGTTCAAAAAAATATAAGACAGGGTCTTATTTTCAGGAAAACATGGTAGCTGATAACCTGGTGTTGCCCGGGTTATTTATCCCAATCCTGCCTTTGAGGTGATTATCTGCATTAGCAGGCACCTCCCCCGACAACTTGCCCTCTTTGCTTGAAACTGAGGGCCTAGGGTGTTTGTTGTTTTTTTTAAAGAACCAATCCCCCTTTACCAGAGGGAGCCCCCTTGTGGAGTACTGTGAAGTCGTTACCATGGCAACTCCACTGCCGTACAGTAGAAGCCATTTTAAGGCACAACAGGCTGAATCTTACAGAACTTGAATCCAAAATGCACACTATCACTGTCAAAAGTACTGTGATTTGACACTATAGATATAATTCATTCCTTTTCATTTCAGTGGCCCAGGCGTTCCAGAGTTATGCTGGGATACACACAGAGATACAGATACACAGACACACACTCCCTGAGGGTTGTTAGGGGTGTCTTACCCCCCACAGTATTTTTTTTCCAGAGAGTAAGACATCTGTGTACCAAGTTTAGTTGAAATTGCTCGAGGCGTTCCAGAGTTATGCTGGAACACACACACAAACACACATAGCCATTTTTATATATATGATGATTGGAAGGCAGGTAATCTTTGATTTACAACCTCTCGTGTTCAGGAGTGGTGCGGTGGCCTAGAGGTGGAGCTCTTGCCTCACAATCAGGAGGCTGCGAGCTTGATCCTAGGTAGAGGCAGTTATCTCTCTCTCTCGGCACAATGAGAATATATCTGCTGAATACGGTATAACTCTGCATTGACGACAGGAAGGGTATCCGGCCATTAAATACTCAGCTCCATTCAGTTACCCAGAAGATGATGTAATGATCATTCAAAGTTGGGGGGGGGAAAGGGGTCAACTGTGTTACTAACTCAAGAACTGCAACTGTGGCAAGAAAGGGGCAAAATTTACTTAGCAACTGTCCCGCTGAGCATGAACGTTAGGCACAATTGTGGCCATAAGTCAAGGACTAGCTATATTAGGATATATACATCTTTTAAAGCAGATTTTACAGGCAATGAAAAGAAGTTCGCTGTAGAGACCCCAGCGCTGTGTTTCTCAACATCGGCCCCTTTTAAGATCGGTGGACTTCGACTCCCAGAATTCCCCAGCCAGCAAGACTTCTGGGAGTTGAAGTCCACACCTATTAAAGGGACAGAGGTAAGAAAGAATTGGAGGGGAGTTTAAAATCAGGCATCACTCTGACATGAACCCATTCAGTTGTGCACGAATAGAATAGAGTAGGGTGTCAGACTACGATGCTATCTCAAAATTAAATGAATTTCCAAACTGCCAATCTTTAAGGAAATCTTTCTTTAATTAAGCACAGCCACCGGATCATGACTCCACGCGGACAAGACTGACCTTTTGCCCCCAATCCCTCCCTTTCGATCCCCAAATCTCTGCTTCTCATTGGCTATCTTCCAAGTCATTCTTCAGACTTCTTTTCTCGTCATTTCCCAGGAATGTGCCCCCTCCCCTCATTCCACGACAACCCGACTTCAAAGGGATTTGGCAGGCAAAAGTTTCAGAGTTTATCTCCCGCTCTCCTCTGCTCTCTATGCCAGCGTTGAAACGCTGACATAGGGTAGGAGGATTTTGTTGTTGTTAGTTGCGAAGTCGTGTCCGACCCATCGCGACCCCATGGACTACGTTCCTCCAGGCCTTCCTGTCCTCTACCATCCTCCGGAATCCATTTAAGCTCCCGCCGACTGCTTCGGTGACTCCATCCAGCCACCTCGTTCTCTGCCGTCCCTTCTTCTTTTGCCCTCCATCGTTCCCAGCATGAGGCTCTTCTCCAGTGAGTCCTTCCTTCTCATTAGGTGGTCAAAGGATTTGAGTTTTCTCTTCAGGATCTGGCCTCCTAAAGAGCAGTCAGGGTTGATCTCCTCTAGGACCGACCGGTTGGATCGCCTTGCAGTCCAAGGGACTCGCAGGAGTCTTCTCCAGCACCAGAATTCAAAGGCCTCCATTCTCTGGCGCTCAACCTTTCTTATGGTCCAACTTTCACAGCCAGACATTGCAACTGGGAAAAACCGTATCGCCTTGACTATACGGCACTTTTATTGGCTGGGTGATGTCTCTGCTTTTTAGGATGCTGTCTAACTTTGCCATAACTTTCCTCCCCAGGAGCAAGCGTCTTTTAATTTCTTGGCTGCAGTCCCCATCTGCGGTGATCTTGGAGCCCAGGAAAATAACATCTGTCACTACCTCCATTTCTTCCCCATCTATTTGCCAGGAATTGAGGGGGTCGGGTGCCATGATCTTAGCTTTCTTAAGGTTGAGTACCAAGCCAACATTTGCATTCTTCTCCTTTACCCGCATCAAGAGGCTCTTTAGTTCCTCTTCACTTTCTGCCATTAGAGAATTCGAATAGAATAGAATAAATAGAATAAGAATAGAATAAATAAAATAGGCTAGGCTAGGCAATATGCAGTGGAATGGAATGGAATGGAATGGAATGGAATGGAATGGAATGGAATGGAATAGAATAGAATAGAATAGAATAGAATAGAATAGAATAGAATAGAATAGAATAGAAAATAAAATAAAATAAAATATGGAGTGGAATGGAATGGAATGGAATGGAATAGAATAGAATAGAATAGAATAAAATATGGAATGGAATGGAATAGAATAGAATAGAATAGAATAGAATAGAATAGAATAGAATAGAATAGAAAATATGGAATAGAATAGAATAGAATAGAATAGAATAGAAAATAAAATATGGAATGGAATGGAATGGAATGGAATGGAATGGAATATAATAGAATATATGGAGTAGAATAGAATAGAATAGAATAGAATAGAAAATAAAATAAAAATGGAGAATAGAATAGAATAGAATAGAATAGAAATAGAATAGAATAGAATAGAATAGAATAGAAAATAAAATATGGAATAGAATAGAATAGAATAGAATAGAATAGAAAATAAAATAAAATATGGAATGGAATGGAATATAATAGAATATATGGAGTAGAATAGAATAGAATAGAATAGAAAATAAAATAAAAATGGAATAGAATAGAATAGAATAGAATATATGGAGTGGAATAGAATAGAATAGAATAGAATAGAAAATAAAATAAAATATGGAATGGAATGGAATGGAATATATGGAGTGGAATAGAATAGAAAATATGGAGTGGAATAGAATAGAATAGAATATGGAATGGAATGGGATAGGATAGGATAGGATAGGATAGGATAGGATAGGATAGGATAGGATAGGATAGGATAGGATAGAATAGAATAGAATAGAATAGAATAGAACAGAAAATAAAATAAAATATGGAATGGAATAGAATGGAATGGAATGGAATGGAATGGAATGGAATGGAATATATGGAGTGGAATAGAATAGAATAGAATAGAATAGAATAGAAAATAAAAATGGAATAGAATAGAATAGAATAGAATAGAATAGAATAGAAAATAAAATATGGAATGGAATGGAATGGAATGGAATATAATAGAATATATGGAGTAGAATAGAATAGAATAGAATAGAATAGAAAATAAAATAAAATAAAATATGGAGTGGAATGGAATGGAATGCAATAGAATAGAATAGAATAAAATATGGAATGGAATGGAATGGAATGGAATGGAATAGAATAGAATAGAATAGAATATATGGAGTGGAATAGAATAGAATAGAATATGGAATGGAATGGGATAGGATAGGATAGGATAGGATAGGATAGGATAGGATAGGATAGAATAGAATAGAATAGAACAGAACAGAACAGAACAGAACAGAACAGAACAGAACAGAAAATAAAATAAAATAAAATAAAATAAAATAAAATATGGAATGGAATGGAATATATGGAGTGGAATAGAATAGAATAGAATAGAATAGAATAGAATAGAATAGAATAGAATAGAAAATATGGAGTGGAATAGAATAGAATAGAATAAAATAAAATATGGAATGGAATGGAATGGAATGGAATAGACTAGAGTAAAATAGAAAATATGGAACAAAACAGAACAGAACAGAACAATAACAACTTTACTGTCCCTTCGAATGCCAGAGGGATCAGCATAGATATTCAGATGCAATTTCGTCGCCCCCCCCCCCCCAGCTCTCAAAACGGGTCACGCCGCCTCCCATCTATATATATATACACCCGACGCCAATACCGCCTAAGAAATCAATCACAAAAGCACGTCCAGCCAATCAAATCAACTCAGCCCAAAAAAAAAAAAAAAAAAAAAAATCAGCCCCCAAGATTTTAAATTCCCACCTTCGGATCCGGATTGGCCAAGACTGCTTGCGGCCCGGACTCTTCTGAACTACATCTCCCGGCATGCCTTCCTTCCTCTTTAACCCCACCCACCCCTCCAATAAATAAATAAATAAATAAATAAATAAATAAATAAATAAATAAATAAATAAAACCACCCAAAAAGCCCATTGCGGAAGGCTCCCTCCGACCAGCGATCCCCCCACCCCGGGAGCAGCTCGGGCAGCCGCTGCGCCCGATCCTAAAAGTCTCCAAGCTCCCTGCGCGAAAGCTTAGGATCGCGCGCAAGGGGTTTTTTTTTTTTTTTTTTTAGTTCCTTCCCCAGCCATCCACCCACGCCTGCTCCCTTGGAGGGGCTGCTGCTGCTGCTACTGCGACGCCCCCCTCCCCAAATCCCCGACGCTTCCGATTGCACTTAAAAGAGGGTAAATTTGCAGCGGGCGCCAGGTTGCAGATCGTGGGTCGCGAAAGGAAGCCTCCCGGAGGCCGTTGCGTCGGGCTGGGGGCGGCGGCTCCGGGTGGAGGAAGAGGCGGCCTCGGGGCGGGGACTGCCGGCTTGCTCGGCCTCAACCTCCCGGGCGGTGGAGGCTGGGCTTTGGGGTGTCTTGCAGCCGTCGGTGGGCGCCCGCTTGGCGTTTGGTGAGTTGAGGATCGCCAGGCTGGGCTTCTCCCCCCCCCCCTTTAAAAAAAGAAAGAAAGAAAGAAACAGCCTGGTCGGGAAAAGGGATCGGGTTGAACGCTGCTTTTGTCTCTTTTTCCCTGCTTTCCGGCCTTTCTTCCTCAGCCTGGCCCACTACAAAGCCCATCTGCCTGCCTTAGGGCCCCTCCCTTGTGGCCGGCTTCCTGGGTGGATTGGGGTTGCGAGGCCTGGCTGGCCATTTCCCCCCCCCCCCCCCCCCCCCCCCCCCCCCCCATGCAGGGCAACCCCCCCCCCCCCCCCCCCGCATTCCCTCCGCATGCAAGGCCTGGTATTTCCCCCCGGATGGATTGCAAAGCCTAGCATCCCCAGCCAGCATTCCCCAAATGCAATGCCTAGAATCCCTGGATGGATTGCAAAGTCTAGCATCCCCAGTTGCAAGGCCTGGCGTTTCCCGGATGGATTGCAAAGCCTAGCATCCACAGCCAGCTTCCCCAGATGCAAATGCCTAGAATCCCCCAGATGGATTACAATGCCTAGCATCCCCAGTTGCAAGGCCTGGCATCCCCCGGATGGATTGCAAAACCTAGAATCCACAGCCAGCTTCCCCAGATGCAAGGCCTAGCATCCCCCCCCCAGATGGATTGCAAAGCCTAGCATCCACAGCCAGCATTCCCTCCGCATGCAAGGCCTAGAATCCCCCGGATGGATTGCAAAACCTAGTATCCCCAGCCAGCTTCCCCAAATGCAATGCCTAGAATCCCTGGATGGATTACAATGCCTAGCATCCCCAGTTGCAAGTTCTGGCATTTCCCAGATGGATTGCAAAGCCTAGAATCCACAGCCAGCTTCCCCAGATACAAGGCCTACCATCCCCCCCCCCCCCCCCCCCCCCCCCGATGCATCCCCCCCCCTCCCCCCCCCCCCCGATGGATTGCAAAGCCTAGAATCCACAGCCAGCCCCGGGGACCCTTCCTCCAAATGCAGTGTGTGGGTGCCAGGGTGGTCTCCGAGGGAGGGGCGATGGTTTGGGTCCAAATGGTTGTCCGAAGGATCTGACCTGTTAAATTCCTGACACTCATGAATCTGGCCATACGGACTGTGCGGTTGGGACCCCTTGACCGAGGGGAAATGGCGCCCCCATGCTGCTGATTGTGAGAATTGCAGGGCAACCTACTTGTCTGGCCTCCCACAGTCACCTTTCCTCTCCCCATATGCCAAGATTCTTGGTTTATTTTAACCTGAGTTCGGTATTTCTGTAACAAGTAGTCCTCGACTTACGACCGCAACGGAGCCCCGAATTTATATTGCTGTGGGAGACCGGGAAGTGAGTTTTTGCCCCGTTTTGCGACTTTTTCTCATATTTGTGAAGTTGATCGCTGCAGCTGTTAAGCGAGTCGCATGGTCGTTAAGTGAATCCGGCTTGTCCGAAGGTCGCAAAAGGGGATCCGGCGACCGTCATAAATATGAACCACTTGTCAAGCATCCAAATGTAATTGCCTCTGTCTCTTAGCAATTTGCCTCCTTGCAGCAAACAGCAGCCTGCTTCAGTTTCAGTTTCAGTTTCTGCACAGCCTGATTAGCACAAGGGAAAAAAAATCTGCCTCCTTGCAGCAAACAGCCCGTTTCAGCTTCAGCTTCAGCACAGCCTGATTAGCACAAGCAGCTGATTGTCGGTTGGATGGGGATGGGGATGCTGCAGTGGTCATGAGTCATAAGTCACTTTTGTCAAGGCCGTTGTAACGTTGAACGGTCGCTAAAATGAACTGTTGTAAGTCGAGGACTATTTGTATTGGGCGTAGTGAGGTATCACATCATCTGTGAAGTTTTGCTGGGGTTCAGAAATCAAGGCAAGGCTGTTTACAGATGCAGCCGTTCATTTAAAGCAGTGCTGGCCCCTTTAAGACAGGTGGACTTCAACTCCCAGAATTCTCCAGCCGTGAGGAATTCTGGGAGTTGAAGTCCACCCGTCTTAAAGGGGCCACGTTTCAAAAAAAATACTCATTTAAACCCTTCTTTTTTTTCCCCTCTCCATTTTCTCTCTTGTACGTCTTCCTTATTGCCTTATTTGTTCCATTTTTCCCCTTCCGCAGACGCTTCCCATGGACACCAGCCCCCCGATCCCAGATCCCGGGGGTCCCCGAAGGGATTTTAGCACCTCGGCTTCGGAGGTGGGCCCTCCCTCCTTTGAATGGCTGCTGGGGCGCCTGGGGGCCCGGGGCCAACGTCGGCAGCGCCTTCTGCTGGCTCTCAGCTGTCTCCCCTGTGTCCTCGTGGGTTTGGCCTTGGGTTCGGATGCCCTCTTCGCTCTCACCCCTCTGCATCGCTGCGGGGACCCCAACGGCACCAAGCTGCCCGATAATGCCACCTGTCATGGCCCCCACGGTCAAAGTGGGGAGTCTGGGGGACTCCCCATCCTTACCAGCAATCCAGTGACGGAGGTGAGTATCTCCACCACTTCGTTTTCCTGATGTAATCATCTTTTAATGACCCCATAATTCCTTGCGGGATGGAGTCTGGGCAACTAAATAGAGCTGAGTGTTTACTGGCCGGATGCCCTTCCTGTCACCAGTGCTGAGTTTTGTTCAACAGATATATTCTCATTGTAATCATTTATGCAAAAGACTTCAAAAATGCAGAGAAATGCGACCTAGGAAATAGATAAGGGGCAGCCTAATCCCAGAGCTGCACAATGGGTAAAGAAAGAGAAAGAAGAACCTTCAGGCTTTAAAAGAGATGGTGGGAGATTGAAACAGGTAGTCCTGGACTTACAACTGTTCATTTAGCGACCGAAATTACAATGACGCTGAAAAAAAAGTGACTTATGTGCGTTTTTCACACTTAACAACCGTCGCAACATCCCTATGGTCATGTCATCAAAATTGCGACACTGGGCAGCTGACTCATACTTATGACGGTCGTGGTGTCCCGGAGGTCACGTGATCCCCTTTTGCGACCTTCTGACAAGCAAAGTCAAGGGGGAAGCCAGATTCACTTAATAACAATGCAGAACGCAGAACAACTGCAGTGATTCACTTAACAACGGTGGCAAGACAGGTCGTAAAATGAGGCAAAACTCAACTGTCTTGCTTAGCGATGGAAATTTGGGACTCCATTGTGGTCATAAGTCGAGGATTACCTGTATAGATAATCCTCGATTTATGACTGTTTGTTTAACAATTGTTCGGCGCCAACAGAAGTGACTTACAACAAGTCTTCGTACTTACAACTGTGGCAGCATCCCACAGTCACGTGATCTTGCCTAGCAACGGAATTTTTCTCAGCTGAATTGTGGTCATAAGTTGAGCACTTACTTTCACGCTCGCCGTTAATGTAGCCTTACGATAAAGTAGAATTCTATTACCGTAGCTTTACAATAAAGTAGAATTGTGAATTTATGTGGAACTAGCTGGACGCCCGTGCTTCGCTACGAAACTATGTGCTCGGGCTTGATAAATTGACACTTACAACCTGAAACTTAATGTAGAATGTGTAACTCCGTAGCATCAGAGTGTGCTAACATAATGCAACTGGCAGTTGGAACAGAGAGGGAGGGGGAGTAGAATGTCCCAGCCCGCAGCATCCATTGGTATTCATCTGGCTAGCATCCTGTCCGTGTGAGAGAGTTGAGGGGTGTTTGGAAACTCAAACAGTATTTGCTGTGAGCAAGAAGAAGGCTGGGCGTGGCTTAGCTCAACTATTCTGTAGTAAAGTTGCTTGCTGCTGTGAAAGTAAAACTGAAAGTGAAACTCCTCTCCTCTGCTTGTGTTTTGCATTTGGAATAGATTTCTTTTGAGATGGGGAGGGGCAGAGCGTGGAACAGATTTTTTTCCAGGTGGGAAGGGGGAGTAGAATTCCTTAGCATCAGAGCATGTTAATCATAATATAGAAATACTAATGCTCTGATGGTCATTTCAAAAAATCCTTTCTTAGCGAGCACCTAGAAGCCAAGAGGAACCTACATGGCAAAATTCAAGCTTGTAGGCTTTACGGTTCTGGAGATTTCATGATTACGGCGTGAGCGGTTTGCGCTTTTATATATATCGATTATGAAGTACAAGTTAATAAAAGTGAATAAAAAAATTGTAATCTATTTTGCTTTTAAGTGTTTTATGCGGTTCCGAGTTGCAGAGATCGGAGGCCACCGAGGAAAATAAAAAATGTCAAAAATGCTGTGAGAATGTTTAAAAAAGTGATTTGCAGAGGGTGCGACTGGAAACGTGTTAAAACACAGATTATGGATTGTTTGCGAAGTTGTTTAAACTGCGTCGAGGCGGCTTCTTGGCCTAACAATGGAGAAACCGGGCATTGTTTTTCTCTACAAACAAAAAGAAAAAAAGTTACAGCAATTTCTAAAAGGGATCAGCAAGAGATTTTCTTTGGATTTTATTCGAGACGTGGCCGGGAAGCCCATTTAGGAAACGCGGTGTAGCTTTTTGGGAATTGGGGAAACCGGATTTTTAAATCTCCGGAAAGAGAAATTTTATTGCTTGCTTCTAATTTTTTAAGGGAAAAAAAAACCAAACATTTAAAACGAATAGACTCGAGTTACGGACGTTTTTTTTTTTCATAATTTAAGAGACCTGAAATTTGAGTTCTGAACGTGGCAAAAGAAAGATAGGACAAAAAGAAAGCATACGTGGGAATAAATGGAACGCTTAATGAATTCGCATGGTTCTTGACATACGACCACCACGGAGCCCCAAATTTGCTAAAGGAAACGGTGGCTCAGTGAGTTTTGCCCCATTTTACGACCTTTCTCGCCACCGTTGTTAAGCGAATGGCTGCAGGGGTTACGTTCAGGGGTGGGATTCAGCCGGTTCGGGCAAAACGGATGTTAATTTTAATCTGGTTCGCCGAACCGGTTGATCCAAGGACTGGCTGACCCTCCCCACCCCTCCCAGGAGTCTCCACATGGCTTGGTAAGTGCAGGGCACGAACGGAGGCTCTGGTAGGGCGAAAAATGGGCCTAATGGAAGTCTGGAAACGGCCCAATTTCCAGCCTCCAGAGGGCCTCCAGTGCCCGGGGGAGGCCGTTTTCACCCTCCTGGAGGCTCCAAGAAAGCCTCCGGAGCCTGGGGAGGGCAAAAATGCCCCCCCCACACACACCATGGTGCAGGAGGCCGAGTAGGCCACACACCCACCCAACAACTGGGTAGCGAACCGGCTGCTGAAATTTTTCAATCCCACCCCTGGTTACGTTAGTCGCTTGGTTGTTAAGTGAATCTGCTTTCCCCTTTGACTTTGCTCATCCGAAGGTCGCAGAAGGGGAATCGCGTGACCCCCGCCCCAAAGGGGGCTCTGCGACCGTCATAACTACGAGTCGGTTGCCTCTGAATTTTGATCACGCGACCGGGGGGGGGATGGGAATGCTACAAGGGCCGTAAGCGTGAAAAATGGTCATAAGTCACTTTTTTCAGGGCCGTTGTGACTCTGAACGGACACTAAGCGAACTGTTGTAAGCCGAGGACTACGGTAGTTCGACGCTAAGCCAGGAGTGTGAGCCAGTGATGGGCTGCAGCTGCCCCCAAAAAAGCCAATGCAAGTTTAGGCTGTGTTAACAGAGGGATAGAAAGAACCAAGCCATAGAAATTTTCAGCTCCACTACGGTCATAAGTCGAGGACTACCTGCAACTCAGAGGTAGTAAACACAAGGACCGATCCCTAAGTTGCTTTTTCCAGCGCTGTTGTAACCTCAAATGGGTTGTAAGCCGAGGACTGCAAAGATGCAACAGTCTGGAAAGATGGAACCACATTCCTTCCAATATCAGATTTAAATTAAGGCATTTATTCCTTCTGAGGCGTGAATGAAGGAATTTGTATTTTTTATTTTTTTCTCCACAGTGGTCCCTGGATCATTCCGGCAGCTGGGTGATCCCTCTGGAGCAGATCTGTTTCCTCCTGGGCTTCGCTGCAGGAGCCGTTTTCCTGGGTCACCTGGCGGACAGGTAAGTTGGAAGGTTGGGACACGGGAGTTTTTCGTTTTGCCAACTAAATGGGGTATCTATTTATGGTTTTCATAGTTTTTTTTATTGGTTATTATTATTTATTTTTTTACGGATTGCAAGCCATCTAGGGGCACCTCCAGATGGGTGGCATATAAAATAAATGAATGAATGACGGAAGGAAGGAAAGAAGGAAGGAAAGAAAGGGAGGGAGGAAGGAAGGAAGGGAGGGAGGGAGGAAAAAATAAGCAAGAAAGACGGAAGGAAAGTGAAAAGGAACAAAAAAGCAAGAAAGGGAGGAAGGAAAGAAAGAAAGCGAGAAAAGGAAAGAAAGATGGAAGGAAGGAAGGAAAGAGAAAAAAGAAGGAAGGAAGGAAAAAGAAAAGGAACAAAGAAAGGGAGGAAGGTTTACAGAATATATTAACTTCAGTCAAGATATACAAATAAAAAATAAAATCTACACTAATCTTATCCTTTTTTTATTCTATTATTCTATTAAATAAAAAAATAAATAAAAAATAAAAAGAAGGGAGGAAGGAAAGGAACAAAGACGGAAGGAAGGAAAGAAAAAAGGAAGGAAAAAGAAAAGGAACAAAAAAGCAAGAAAGGGAGAAAGGAAAGAAAGAAAGGGAAGAAAGAAAAATGGAAGGAAGGAAGGAAAGAAAAAAGGAAGGAAGGAAAAAGAAAAGGAACAAAGAAAGGGAGGAAAGAAAGAAAAGGAAGAAAGACGGAAGGAAGGAAAGAGAAAAGGAACAAAAAAGCAAGAAAGGGAGGAAAGAAAGAAAGAAAATAAGAAAAGGAAGAAAGAAAGATGGAAGGAAGGAAGGAAGGAAGGAAAGAGAAAAGGAACAAAGAAAGGGAGGAAGGTTTACAGAATATATTAACTTCAGTCAAGATATACAAATAAAAAATAAAATCTACACTGACCTTATCCTTTTTTATTCTATTATTCTATTAAATAAAAAAATAAAAAAAAACAAAAGAAAGGGAGGAAGGAAAGAAAAGGAAGAAAGATGGAAGGAAGAAAAGAAAAAAGGAAAAAGAAAAGGAACAAAAAGCAAGAATGGGAGAAAGGAAAGAAAGAAAGAGAAAGGGAAGAAAGAAAAATGGAAGGAAGGAAGGAAAAAAAGGAAGGAAAAAGAAAAGGAACAAAGAAAGGGAGGAAAGAAAGAAAAGGAAGAAAGATGGAAGGAAGAAAAGAAAAAAGAAGGAAGGAAAAAGAAAAGCAAGAAAGGGAGAAAGGAAAGAAAGAAAGAAAGGGAAGAAAGAAAGATGGAAGGAAGGAAGGAAAAAGAAAAGGAACAAAGAAAGGGAGGAAGGAAAGAAAAGGAAGAAAGACAGAAGGAAGAAAAGAGAAAAAAAGGAAGGAAAAAGAAAAGGAACAAAACAAGAAAGGGAGAAAGGAAAGAAAGAAAGCGAGAAAAGGAAGAAAGATGGAAGGAAGGAAGGAAAGAGAAAAAAGGGAAGGAAGGAAGGAAAAAAGAACAAAGAAAGGGAGGAAGGAAGAAAGAAAAAAAGAAAGGAAGGAAAAGAAAAACAAAAAAGCAAGAAAGGGAGAAAGAAAAGAAAGAAAGAAAAGGAAGAAAGAAAGATGGAAGGAAGGAAGGAAAGAAAAAAGGGAAGGAAGGAAGGAAAAAAGGAACAAAGAAAGGGAGGAAGGAAAGAAAAGGAAGAAAAGAGAAAAAAGGAAGGAAAAAAAAGAAACAAAAAAAGAAAGGGAGAAAGGAAAGGAAGAAAGATAGTGAGAAAAGGAAGAAAGAAAGACGGAAGGAAGGAAAGTGAAAAAAGAAAGGAAAGGAAGGAAGGAAAGAGAAAAATGGAAGGGAAGAAAGAAAGAAGGAAAACTCAAGTATAGGTAGTCCACCCACTTACAACAGTTTGTTTAGTGGCCGTGCAGAGTTACAGCAGCACTGAAGAAGGTGACTTACGACCGTTTTTCACACTCACGACCGTTGCAGGTCACGTGATCAAAATGCAGACGCTTGGCAACTGACTCGTATTTATGACGGCCGCAGCGTTCCAGCATCACGTGATCCTCCTTTAGCGACGTTTTGACAAGCAAAGGGGCAGCCAGATTCACTTAACAACCATGTTGCTAACTTGACCACTGCAGTGGTTTGCTTAGCAACGGCGGCAAGAAACGTCGTAATATGGGGCAAGATGCACCTTAACAAATGTCTCGCTTGGCGATGGGAACTTTTAGGCTTCGTGGTGGTCGTAAGTCGAGGACTGCTAGCCCTCCACTTAGAAACATTTGTTTTAACGATTCTTTGGCGCTGTAAAAAGGCACTTCCAACCAGTCTTCACACTTATGACCGCTGTGGGTCACGTGATCGCCATTTGTGACCTTCCCAGCCGGCTCCTGAAACACTGTCATTGGGGGGGGGGGGAAGCCAGATTCGCTTAACAACTGTGTTACTTACTTAACAACAGCTGTGATTCACTTAACAACGATGGCAAGATAGGTCGCAAAACTGATGTACAAAACCACTTGCGATCAACAATGCGTTTTAACCACCGTTTTGCGAAAAAGGGGGCGAAATCTGGCATGCCTCGCTTAACAAACTGCCTAGTTTGGTCGTACGTCGAGGACTGCCCTGTAATCTCTCCATTTCCGTTGCTCTTGTTACAGCGTAGGGCGACGGAGTACCTTCCTCCTGGCTCTGGCTCTCGGCTGCCCAGCGGGCATCCTGGCAGCCTTCGCGTCTTCCCCCTCCGTCTTCATACTAGGCCGGTGCCTGTGGGGCACGATGCTGGGCGCCATGCAACTCGCCCTCTACATTACCCGTAAGTACCACATCGTCCCCAAAACTTTGATTTCTTTGGACTGCTGGAAGAGACCCACAAGAGTGGCTTATGAACTGAAGCGTTGGCTGTAAATACATTTTAAAAGATGGCAAGGCCTGAAGCCCAGGGTTGAAATGCTACCGGTTCAGGCCAGTTCGCCTGAACCACTAGTAAAAAATGCTTCCGGTTCGCTGAACTGGTAGTAAAAAATGCTTCCTGTTCACTGAAGTGGTAGTAAAAAAATGCTTCTGGTTCGCTGAACTGGTAGTAAAAAATGCTTCCGGTTCGCTGAAGTGGTAGTAAAAAATGCTTCCGGTTCGCCGAATCCGTAGTAAAATAATGCTTCTGGTTTGCTGAATCCGTAGTAAAAAAATGCTTTCGATTCGCCGAACCGATAGTAAAAAATGCTTCCGGTTTGCTGAACCGGTGGTAAAAAATGCTTCCGGTTCACTGAAGTGGTAGTAAAAAATGCTTCCGGTTCACCGAATCCGTAGGTAAAAATGCTTCCGATTCACCGAATCCGTAGGTAAAAATGCTTCCGATTCACCGAATCCGTAGTAAAAAATGCTTCCAGTTTGCCGAATCGATAGTAAAAAATGCTTCCGGTTCGCTGAAGTGCTAGTAAAAAATGCTTGAGGTTCACCGAATCCGTAGTAAAAAATGCTTCCGATTCGCCGAATCAGTAGTAAAAAATGCTTCTGGTTCGCTGAACTGGTAGTAAAAAATGCTTCCGGTTTGCTGAACTGATAGTAAAAAATGCTTATAGACATAACCAGTTCCTGCAGCCGTTCTTCATAAGTTTTAGCCTCCAGTCCCCTCATCATCTTTGTCAAATCTAGTATGTCAAATCTAGTGAAAAGAAGAACTTAGGGGAAACATGATGGCAGTGTTCCAATATTTGAGGTGCTGCCCCAAAGAAGAGGGAGTCAAGCTATTCTCCAAAGCACCTGAAGGCAGGACAAGAAGCAACCTGGAATGAAGGAGGAACTTCCTAACAGGGAGGACAATTAACCAGTGGAACAGCTTGCCACCAGAAGTTATGGGTTCTCCCATCACTGGAGATTTTTAAGGACTATTTGTCCAGTGTGATATAGGGTCTTCTCGAGCAGGAGGTTGGACTAGAAGACCTCCAAGGGTCCCTCCAACTCTGGTATTCTGGATTGTCCAATCTCGAAATAAGTCGGACTTTGAAATGCAGTGATTCCAAAATTAATCCAAGCTTGCAACGTGGATGTTTTACAGGCCATAAATTCAGGGAGGTTTGAGAAATGCTTCTTCAGGCATGGATTACAAACCCCATCATACCCTGCCCTTATTCTTAAACTTGGAGAAGCACTTAACGGCTTGTTGCCTTTACAAAATTTGCATCCTGGACTTCGAGCTAATTTTCTCAAAGGCTGTATGTGGTTTTTCTTTTTGTTTTTTTGCTTGCTTAATTAATATAATTATGTTAATTTTCATTCCTTTTCATTAAGACGGATAATATTATATGTCCTGGGGCCTGCCTTGAAAATAACTGAAATTAAATAAAAGACAAAATAGAGAGGAAAAAAAAATTAGGTAGTCTTCCACTTAGGACCATAATGAAGGCCAAAATTATCGTCGTAAGTCATGCCGGTCATTAAATGAGCATTTCTTAGTACCAATTCGGCAAACCGGAAGCATTTTTTACTACGGATTCGGTGAACCGGAAGCATTTTTTACTATGGATTCGGCGAACCGGAAGCATTTTTTACTACGGATTCGGCGAACCGGAAGCATTTTTTACTAGTGGTTCAGGCGAACTGGCCCGAACCGGTAGTGATCAAGTTGATTTTATGACTTTTTTTTTTTTTTTTGCAGTGTTTGTTAAGCGAATCGTGGTTCTTAAAGTGAACATTACAATTAAATATGCCTTGTCCATATTTTTTTTTTTTTCCTGGAAAATGACCCAAGGAATTCTGGGGGTTGGAAGTCCACACATCTTAAAATTGCCAACTTTGGAGAATGCTGCTCTAAATTTTCAGCTATAATTTGGATTACAGATAGTCCTCGATTTACAACGGTTCCATTTAGCGACCGTTCAAAGTTACCGCGGCCCTGGAAAAAAAAGTGACCTGTGACCATTTTTCACACTTAACGACCGTGGTCCCGTGATTTACATTTGGAG
This sequence comes from Pantherophis guttatus, assembly GCF_029531705.1. Next base: position 1,116,032 of record NW_026844125.1, read on the forward strand.
GCTTGACCACGGACTCATGTTTGTGACATTTGCAATGTCCCGGAGTGAAATGTTCCCGTTTTGCGAACTTCTGACTAGCAGAGTTAATCGGGAAACTAGATTCACTTAACAACCGTGTTACTAAATTACGGACTGCAGTGATTCTCTTAACAAATGTGGCAGGAAAAGTCGTAAAATGGGGCAAAACTGACTTTTTAAATTTCCCGCAGCGACAGGACAGGACACAGGACAGGACAGGACAAAAACAGGGTTGGAAGGTACCGTGGAGGTCCTCTAGTCCAACCCCCTGCAGAATGGAATGGAATGGAATAGAATAATAGAATAGAGGGATAGGATAGAATATAGAAATACAATAGAATATAGAAAGAATAGAAATAGAATAGATTAGAATTAGAATAGAATAGAATAGAATAGAATAGAAAATATGGAATGGAAGAGAGAATGAGAGAGGAGAGGAGAGGAGAGAGGAAATATGGGATAGGATAGGATAGAATAGAATAGGGTAGGGTAGGATAAAGAAATAGAATATAGAAAGAATAGAATAGAATATAGAAAGAATAGAATAGAATAGAATAGAATAGAATAGAATAGGAAAGGGTAGGGTAGGGTAGGGTAGGGTAGGATAAAGAAATAGAATAGAATATGGAAATAATAAAATAGAATATAGGAATAGAATAGAATATAGAAAAAAGAATAGAATAGAGGAATAGGATAGGATAGAATATTGGAATGAAATAGGAATAGGGTAGGGTAGGGTAGGATAAAGAAATAGAATAGAGTATAGAAAGAATAGAATAGAATAGAATATAGAAAAAAGAATAGAATAGAGGGATAGGATAGGATAGAATATTGGAATGAAATAGGAATAGAATAGAGTAGAGTAGAGTAGGGTAGAGTAGGGTAGGATAAAGAAATAGAATAGAGTATAGAAAAGAATAGAATAGAATAGGAAAGGGTAGGGTAGGGTAGGGTAGGATAGGATAAAGAAATAGAATAGAATATAGAAATAATAAAATAGAATATAGGAATAGAATAGAATATAGAAAGAATAGAATAGAGGGATAGGATAGGATAGAATATTGGAATGAAATAGGAATAGAATAGAGTAGGGTAGGGTAGGGTAGGGTAGGGTAGGGTAGGGTAGGATAAAGAAATAGAATAGAATATAGAAAGAATAGAATATAGGAATAGAATAGAAATAGAATAGAATAAAATAGAATAGTGTGTCTTATACTACAGTGCGACTTATACTCCGAAAAAATACGGTATATATAAATATATATTGATTGTGCTACATTATGGTCATACGGTGAGGACTTGTACCTGTATCCCGCCTCTTAAGTTACAATGTCCCGCCTGCCTTCTGTCCTTCCCTAGGTTTGGAGTTGTGTTGTCCTTCGCAACGGCTACCGGTAGCCATGGCGGGAGACCTCGTCCAGGTGGGAGGACGGTTCCTCCTCCTGGGTCTGGCGTGGGTCTGCGGCAGTTGGCGAGTTCTGCAAGGGGTGATCTCAGCCGGAATGGGGGTTTGCCTGCTGTACGGGTAAGTTGGCTTCCCTTTCTCCAAACTGGGTCAAGCAATGTTGAGGAAGGGGGGATGCCAGAACCATTCAAAGGAGAGAAATGGCCACTCAGCCCCAGGAAAGGGTGAGAAGGAAAATCAATATCACACCATCTTGATGCTCTTCCCCATCCAGCTTTGGGAATCTAAAGACAAAAAAAAAATTTCGGGTGAAAATACAAACACAGTTAGAGAAAAACGATAAAGCAACATATATTTAAAAGCCAGAAATATTTTTGTTAGGTATATTGCCGGAAAAATATGACAAAGGGAATATATATATATTTAATACTACATGTCTTGACCGCAGCGAGAATTGTATTTGCGCAGTACTTGAAAAATGAGGAAACTTCTACAAATGACAAAATTATTTTAAAAAAAACACTAGATTGCGCAGAAATGGATGGATTAACATTAAAGATAAAGATAAAGAAGATACAGAATATTTTTCAACATGGGATTGGTTCTATCAATGGTTAGATAATAGAGGCAGAAATTAGAAATTGAAAGATTATTACTGTGTATCACCATCATCATTTAACGACCCCATAATCCCTTGCGGGGGTGGAGTCTGGGCAACTGAATGGAGCAGAGTGTTTTAATATTTTACTGGCCGGATGCCCTTCCTGTTGCCAATGAAGAGTTTTGTTCAGCAGATATATTCTCATTGTGCCCAGAGAGAGAAATATCTGCCTCTACCTAGGATCGAACTCACAGCCCTCTTGATTGTGAGGCGAGAGCTCCACTTCTAGGCCACCGCACAACTCTAAAGATTATTACTATGTATAAGTAAATAATATTATTTCACTATTATATATAAAGTGTTTTTTTCTGTCAAAACATCTGGTCTACCCCAATATGGGAACAGGGCCTATGCTGCCTGGTGAGAGACTTATATAGATCTATTTCTGGCTCGTTAGCCATCACCAGTAAGCCACACCCACATCTCATGTATCCTCCCTGTAAAGGTACAATATCTATTTTCTTACTCTTCGTAGGTTTTATGTGTGTTTTTCCACATAAAACACACATAAAACACATAAAACCTATGAAGAGTAAGAAAATAGATATTGTACCTTTACTGGGAGGATACATGAGATGTGGGTGTGGCTTACTGATGATGGCTAACGAGCCAGAAATAGATCTATATAAGTCTCTCACCAGGCAGCATAGGGCCTGCTGGCTGCCAGAAGAAAAAAAGCCCAGAATCGAGTGGATGTGACTCCACTGAGCTAGGGCTGCAGAAAAATCTTGGTTATGTAGGAAAAACCTGGCTAAAAGAAAAACACATATATAATATATTATATATATATATATATAAAAACACTGGGAATCCGGCATGATGCAGTTCAGTGGTGAGAATTACAACTCCAACAGTTCGCTTACTGACTGTCGAAAGTTACGACGGTACTGAAAAAAGTGACTTATGACCGTTTTTCATATTTAATGACTGTTGCAGCATCCCCACAATCAGGTGATTCATATTCAGATTTGGTGCTCAATGGTGGTCATAAGTCGAGGACACGTGGTGGAGAGGAAAATCCCTTATAAAACCAAGGAGATGCAAATTAAAAAACGCATAGCAACTAAAGTATTGAAGAGGGCAAGAGACGATGGATAGATGATTTCTCTTCTTTGTTGTTCTGATTTGCTTTTTCTTTTCTCGCTCTTTTTTTTCTTTTTTTTTGTTAAGGTAGGTGACACGACTAGAAGGTTAGGTAGGATAGAAATAAAATGTGTTTCAGTAAAAGGTGACATGATTAAAAGTTAGAATAAGTGATAGAAATAAGAGAAGGGGGAATGTTAGGGTAGACTTTTTTATATAATAAAATAAAAGTAACAGTAAGAGAAAACATGGAATAAGTGAATGATGACAGATTGCAGCTTATTATAATTGTGTATCGTTATTAGAAATTCATAAGTTGATTGAATGTAATAACTACGACTGATTTTACTAGTTTTATTTGCATTAGAATGCAAGGCCCTCAGGTGCCACGCTGTTCACACATTGATGTGACATTTATTTTTATTTATTTATTTTATTTGTATACCGCCCATCTCCAACAGGACTCAGGGCAGTGAACAGCCACGGTAAAAACACAACATATAAAATTTAAAAACAGTTTAAAAAACATTAAATAATTTTGGCCATCAATTTAAAATAACCCAATTAAAACCAATTATGAATTTAAAACTGTAAGGATGGGGTCAAGCCAGCCCGGCTAGATGGAATAGATGTGTTTTCAGGGCCCGACGAAAAGTCCGGAGGTCTGGTAAATACCCCGGCCCTAAGCCATGGAGCTCTTTAAAGGTGGTCACCAACACCTTGAAGCGCACCCGGAAGACCACAGGAAGCCAGTGCAGCTCGCGCAGGAGAAATGTCACATGGGAGCGCCCCGTCGCTCCCATAATCCCCCGCGCGGCCTCATTCTGGACCAACTGAAACCTCCGGGTGCACCCCAAGGGGAGCCCCATGTAGAGAGCATTGCAGTAGTCCAGGCGGGAAATGACGAGTGCCTGAGTGATGTGATTTTTTTACATGTTTGTAAAAAAATAAAAATAAAGAAAACTTAAGAGATGAAGGAGGGGGAGGAACCAAGGAGATGCGCTGCTCTTTATGCATTTCAGGAATGCGAGGCAAAATTATGCCGCGCATAAATCTGCATATGGGACCGCCTGCTACCACCAATAGCCTCCCACCGACCAGTACGCTCCCATAGAGAGGGGCTCCTCCGGGTGCCGTCGGCCAAACAATGTCGACTGGCGGCCCCCAGGGGGAGAGCCTTCTCTGTGGGGGCACCTACTATCTGGAACGAGCTCCCCCCCGGAGATACGGAGGATTCCGGATCTGCGTACCTTCCGTCGCGCGCTTCAGACGTTCCTATTTCATCGAGCTGGCCTGACCTAAACTTTTCCTCTTTTTAAATGGGAATTTTAAATTCGGTTTTAAATTATTGGGGTTTTAAAATGGTTCAGCCAAATTTATTTAATTTGTTTTATCTCCATTTTAAATTTTGTATCTATATGTTTTATTTTATGGCGGTTCACCGCCCTGAGTCCTTCAGGAGTAGGGCGGTATACAAATTTAATAAAATAAATAAATAAATCGTAGACCTCGGGTTACTTCCTGCCCTCTTGCTGCCTTCCAGAGGACAATTGGCGTAGCGAGAAGACAAGTGGACATCTTGAACTTCAGCAATTGCCATGGAAATGTCTTAATAAGGTTTCCCACGGGGCTGCTGGGAGCCGAGCGAGAGACACATGAGGCTTCTGTTCCTTGCGTTTCCAGTTTTGTCTAAAATGGTGGCGTTCATCCGAAGGCCCGTTTTGGCCGCGCGTTGAGAGAGACAATTTGGGAGAAATTTCGCAGCCCTTCCAAGTGGGCCATATCAAGGAAAGGGCACCCAGGCTCTCTCCAACGCCGTTTTATTGTTCTAGAACCACGCAATCTTGAAATCTTGGCAAGGAAGTCCCTCCGGCCATGTTTAGTCCTTGTTTGTTTGTTTGTTCATCTTCGCTGGTTGAGGCTTGTTTCTCCCTATTTATTAGCAGAATGGTTGGTTTGGAAGACGAGCTTCCTTCCTGTTTTGGCTTTTTATTTTTATTCAACATGAATTAGACAAACCTCCCTGCCTTCTTTCTTTCCTTCCTTTCCTCCCTCTTTAATTTTTCTTTTTTAAATTCCCTCCTTCCTTCCTTTCTTCTTCTCTCGCTACTTAATATTTCCTTTTTAAAAGTCTCTCTTCCCTTCCTTCCTCTTCCACCCTTCTACCTCCTTCCTTCCTTCCGCCCTCCCTTCCTCCCGCTTTAATTTTTTTCTTTTTTAAATTCCTTTTTTTTAAAAAAAAAATTGATTTATATGCCGCCCTTCTCCGGAGACTCCTTCCTTCTTTCCTCCATCCATCCATCCATCCCTACTTAATATTTTCTTTTTTAAATTCTCTCCCTTCCTTTCTTCCTCCTTCCCTACTTAATATTTCCTTTTTAAAATTCTCTCCTCCTTTCCTTCCTTCCCTCTTTAATTTTTCTTTTTTAAATTCCCTCCTTCCTTCCTTCCTTCCTCCCTCCCTCCCTCCTTAACATTTCCTTTTTAAAATTCTCTCCCTTCCTTCCTTCCTCTTCCACCCTTCTGCCTCCTTCCTTCCGCCCTCCCTCCCGCTTTTTTTAAAAAAATTCTCTTTCCTTCCTTTCTTCCTACCTCCCTCCCTACTTAATATTTCCTTTTTAAAATCCTCCCTCCCTCCTTCTTTTTCTCCCTTTTTTCTTTTTTAAATTCCCTCCTTTCTTCTTTTTTCTTCCTCCCTCCCTCCCTACTTAATATTTCTTTTTTTAAATTCTCTCCTTCTTCCTCCTCCTTTTCCTCCCTCTTTACTTTTTTCTTTTTTAAATTCCCTCCTTCCTTCCTTCCTTTCTTCCTCTTCCCTACTTAATATTTCCTTTTTAAAATTCTCTCCTTTCCTTCCTTCCCTCTTTAATTTTTCTTTTTAAATTCCTTCCTTCCTTCCTCCCTCCCTACTTAACATTTCCTTTTTAAAATTCTCTCCCTTCCTTCCTCTTCCACTTTTGCCTCCTTCCTTCCTTCCGCCCTCCCTCCCTCCCTACTTAATATTTCCTTTTTTAAAATCCCTCCCTCCCTCCTCCTTTTCCTCCTCTTTTTTCTTTTTTAAATTCCCTCCTTCCTTCCTTCCTCCCTCCCTCCCTCCTTAACATTTCCTTTTTAACTCTCCCTTCCTTCCTTCCTCTTCCACCCTTCTGCCTCCTTCCTTCCTTCCGCCCTCCCTCCCGCTTTTTTTTAAAAAAATTCTCTCCTTCCTTCCTTTCTTCCTGCCTCCCTGCCTCCCTCCCTACTTAATATTTCTTTTTTAAAATCTTCCCTCCCTCCTTCTTTTCCTCCCTTTTTTCTTTTTTAAATTCCCTCCTTTCTTTCTTTCTTTCTTCCTGCCTCCCTCCCTACTTAATATTTTTTTAAAATTCTCTCCTTCTTTCCTCCTCCTTTTCCTCCTCCTTTACTTTTTTCTTTTTTAAATTCCCTCCTTCCTTCCTTCCTTCCTTCCTCCCTCCCTCCTTCATTTTTTCTTTTTTAAATTCCTCCCTCCCTCCCTCTCTCCATCCCTCCTTCCCTCTTTCATTTTTCCTCTTTTTTTAATTCTCCCTTCCTCCCTTTCTTCCTAGCTGCCCAGGGTTGTACCCTGAATCTCCCCGTTGGCTCTTGGCCACCCGTCGAACAGCTCAGGCCAAGGACGTCTTGTTAGCCCTGTGCCAAGATGGCAACGCCCAGGAACCCGAGACCCGCGAGGCCCTGGATGGTGAGTATTGCAGCTTGCCAAAAAAAAAAAACCCGTTATTCCAGTTGGTTGGCTGGGCGTTAACAGCATTACCGTAGCACAGAGTGTGAATTTTAAACTGGGATCCTTTCAGCACAATTCTGGGATATAGGAGCACTTTGTAACTGCTTGTTTGTGAGTCAAGATAAGACGTGGGAACTTCAACTCCCAGAATTCCCATGGCTAACTTTGGGGCCTTTAGGACACTGTTTTTCAGCCGTGGCCACTTGAAGATGGGTGGACTTCAACTCCCAGAATTCCTCATCCAATATGGCTGTTAGGAACCTTAGGAAATTGAAGACGGGTGGACCTCAACTCCCAGAATTCCACAGCCAGCATGGCTGTTAGCAACCTTACGAATGTTAAGGTGGTGGACTTCAACTCCCAGAATTCCTCAGCTGACTACTGACGGTGGAATTCTGGGAATTGAAGTCCACACATCTTTAAGCTGCTGAGATTGAGAAACTCTTGACGTCCGCTCTCTGTCCATCCTGACCCAAAGTTGTGTCGAGGATGGCGTGTGTTGTGGTCTGCCAGCAGCCTATGGAGCTGGCAGCAGAGTTGGACAGTTAGAAGGCTGGGGAGGAACATGGGCCAGTCCTGGAGTCTGGGGAAGGCCCGGACGAGGGCTCTGCGTCGGAGGCAGAGATGGGGCCAGGGCCATCTGGGAGTGATGTGCGGATTCCGGAGCCCCCAGAGTCGGGCAGCAGAGAGGCAGAGGAACAGGAGGAGCCTGTTCCTAGCGCACGCATGCGCAGAGCTGCCAGAAGGCAAGAGCAGCTAAAGCAAAAGGGACGACTCGGGAGTAAGGCCAGGAGATGATTGGCCCCTCCCATAAGGTTTAAAAGAGAAACAAAGGCACTTGGGCCTTTTTGCAGGAAAGCAACGTTGCTAACTCTGTTTCCAGTCGGCATCTCTTGTTTGTTTCTGAACTTTGCAGGGCTTTGCCAAGTAAGGCCTTTGGCAGGACTTCTTCTGAAGGGCTTGTTTTGCAACTACCGTATATACTCGTGTATAAGCTGAGTTTTTCAGCACATTTTTTATGCTGAAAAAGCCCCCCTCGGCTTATACTCGAATGAGGGTCCCACTTACCTGTTCTCCGGTGCAGTGCGGGTGTTCTCCGGTCTCTCCCACTCATCTGTGGGCGCCTTCCGCCTCTGTGGGTGGTCCGATAACTGCTGATATCACCGCTCTTCTTTTCTCCCGCACGCCGGCAGCCTCTGTGTTGTCCGTGCCGTACTGGGCAAGAACCTTCTTGCTTCTTTGTGCTGTATTCTTATTTTTGAAATTTACCAGTAGCTGCTGCATTTCCCACCCTAGGCTTATACTCGAGTCAATAAGTTTTCCCAGTTTTTTGTGGTAAAATGAGGTGCCTCGGCTTCTATTCGGGTCGGCTTATACGCGAGTATATACGGTAATTGGGACTCAGCTGGGAATGAACGTAATTCTCAGCTGTTACAATAAAATAGGGTTGTTTGGGACTAATTGTGTGTTGTAATAACTCAGCAAGCCTAGGTCACAATAGTGTGATAACATCTCCACTGATGGACCTTCGTTTTTCCTTCCTCCACACTCATGATCTCATCCCTCCCATCTCCCACCAACCCTGCAGAGCTGGACAACATTTGTCATCTACCTGCAGCTGCCCAGATCTCATTCCGCACCCTCCTGTCCTGCAGGAACATCTGGAAAAACATTCTGATCCTTGGTTTTACCACGTAAGTTGAACCTCGTATGCTACTAGATCCTATGGAGGCTTCAGGAATGGTGGGGTGGACTTGTGGATGGCTGAGAGATGTATAAATTCTTAGAACGGGGTGTGGGGGACTCAATGAAAATTGAAGTAAGGAGAACTTAGTAGAGGGGACAAGTTGCTAGCGCAAATTTTTTAGGGAGCTCTGCTTTCAGTTTTATTTATTTCATTTATATCCTGCCTGTAATATTTTTTATAAATAATTCAAGGCGGGTATTGTGGCTCCGTTACCTGAGCCTGTGTCATCGGCAGGAAAGGACTCTGAGAGTGAAGGAGAGGAGTTGGCAAGGCCTCCTTCTCCAGGACCTTCCTCTCTGGCAATGCCTTCGGTGTCCGCCGAAGGGCAAGAGATAGGGCCGGGGTCCAAGCACGTCCACGCAGCCACAGATGGACAGTGATGAGGGTAATGAGTCTTGGCTGGATCCACGCCAGCGTTGCAGAGATAAGCGCGCGCAACAGAAGAAAAGGCGTGCCCAAGATTAGGCTGAGTCACTGGACCACGCCCCCCAAGGTATAAAAGGGAGCGTGGTGGCCAGTCAAACCTTGTGATGAACAAAGCTGAAAGCTTCCACGCCATTCTGCATTGCCGGACTTTTGCTATAATAGACTTTGCTGGATTATCTCTGGACTTTATTGACTGTAATTATTGAGCTGTTTCTTTTGATGTACCAGAAGCAGGGAGAAGTTATCTCTCCTCTTCGTAAGTAATAAACTCTTGGCAGGCAGCCACTAGGTTGTTGCCAAGTTCTGTTATCATAAGGAAAAGGATTTTGTCGGCTGGTTTAGTCTTTAACTCTTGAACGTCTGTTGGTGTGTGTGCGTGTGGGACGGGGACAGAACAGCGGGGAACATACCTAATACACCTTCCTCCTCCTATTTTCCTCACAACAACAACTCTGTGAGGTGGGGAAGGGCTGGTCCAAAGTCACCCAGCCAGTTTTCATGCCCAAGATGGGACTAGAACTCCCCCTCCTGGTGATTGGCCCAAAGTCACCCAAGTTGTCTTTCACGCATAATGTGGGACTAGAACTCCCCGTCTCCTCCTGATTGGCCCAAAGTCACCCAGCCAGATTTTAGACCTAAGGCGGGACTAGAACTCACTGTCTCCTGGTGATTGGTCCAAAATCACCCAGACAGCTTTCATGCCTAAGGCAGGACTAGAAGTCACCGTCTCCTGGTGATTGGCTCAAAGTCACCCAGCCAGCTTTCGTGCCTAAGGCAGCACTAGAACTTCCCGTCTCCTGGCGATTGGCACAAAGTAACCCAGCCGTCTTTTATGTCTATGGCAGGACTTGAACTCACAGTTTCTTGCTTTCTAGTCTGATGCCTTAATTATTAGACAAAACTGACTTTCTTATTTGCCTCTTAACGTCGATGAGATTCTTCCTTCCATCTTAATTTTGTCTGGAGTATCCTTCCTTGTTCTTGTGCTTTTGAGACCCGGAACCCGTAAACTTAAACCAATAAGATTTCTCCCTTCGGCTCGCTCTCCTCCAGGTTCATAGCCCACGCGATCAGCCACTGTTACCAGCAGGCCTGGGAGTCCATGGAGGACCCACGCGCCAAGTTCTACTTCCCCTTCCTGTTGTCGGCTGGCAGCGCCGGTCTCGGGTGCCTCTTTTTGTGCCTCACCGTACACCGGTGTGGACGTCGCGGGATTTTGCTCCTCACAACTACCCTGACCGGCATCTCCTCTCTGATCCTGCTGGGGCTGGGAGAATGTAAGAACCGCAAGCTCGGTTTCCAAGGAAAATCGTCTTGCAGCCTAAGACGTAAAGCTAGAGTAGAGTGGAGTGGAGTGGAGTGGAATGGAATGGAATGAAGGGATCTTAGAGGTCTTCTAGTCCAACCCCTTAGAATAGATTAGAGTAGAGTAGAACAGAACAGAACAGAACAGGAGAGTTAGAAGAGATCTTAGAGGCCCTTCTAGTCCTTGGTGGGTGGGTTCCTCCCGGTTTGGTCCGGTTCGGCCGAGCCGGTAGCGGTGACGATATGACGTCACAGCCCTTCTGTGGACATGCTGGCTGAGTTAATTCTGGGAGTCGAAGTCCAGAGGTCCTCAAATTATCAAGGTTGAGAAACAAGTTATCAAGGTGGAGTAAGCTATAAACTGGTGTATAAATAGAATAAATGAGTTTATTTCAAAGGTCGTTGTACAAAAAAGGGCTACTCCGTATTAATCGTCTGCGGGTGTCAAGCCATAAATCTCGCCGTTCTGTTGTAGGACAAAAAAGAGAGGCAATATGCCTTTCTCCTAGTTAAAAAAAATCAATTCCTAAATAAAATCAGCTTTAAATTTCAGGAGAAGAATTAAAAAAACAAAATCTATTTTAAAGCCTCCCTGGGAAATAGAAAAATTGGGAGGAATGATCCAAGAAAACTTTGAAATTTGTCAGCGTCTCACCGCTGGCATAGAGAGGAGAGAGATAAACCCTGAACTTTTGCCTGCTAAATCCCTTTGAAGCCCGGTCGTCGTGGAAATGAGGAGGGGGGAGACATTCCTGGGAAATGATGAGACAAGAAGTCAGTGGAGTGACTTGGAAGATAGCCAATGAAAAGCAGATAATTGGGGATCAGAAAGGGAGGGATTGTGGGGCAAAAGATCAGTCTTGTCCGCATCGAGTCATGATCCGGTTGCTGTGCTCAATTAAAGAGAAGATTTTCTTAAAGATTGGCAGTTTGGAAATTCATTTACTATGAGATAGCATCAAAGTCTGACATTAACTTTATCAAATGCCTTTTGTCTCTCTCTGGTGGGATAGCTATAAATGGCTGTTGGGGGGGGGGTCATCCTACTTTTGGGAATGTGCGGCTGTCCAGATGTTGTGGGACTACAACTCCCAGCAGCCCCAGCCTGTTCGATCTCCCTTTTTTTGTCATTTCACACTTTCCGTTTTGTCTTCCGTTGTAGATCTCAACAAGGCGGCCCGAAGGACGTTTTCCATTCTTGGACTCTTCACTTCCCACGCAGCCGGCTCCCTCAGCATCTTCTTTGCTGCAGAAGTCATCCCCACCGTCATCAGGTCAGGTGGAAAAGGCCCCCGAGAGAATAGGGAGGGGGGTCCCGGAGTAGAAAAATAGAGCTTCGGGCCACCAATCCGGAAAGGTTGGGGAACGCTGAGTTCAAGGACAGAAAAACAGCTTTCGGGGAGGTGGGGAGAAAATCTCCAGTGTAAATTCACACCCTTCCTTACCTTTCCGTCCAGTTTGCCTTCAAGTGTCTAGTCCTCATGATTACAGCTTTTGCTCCTTCCTTCGTTCCCTCTTTCCTCCCTCCCTTCCTTCCAGCCAGCCATCCCTTTTAGTTTCTCCTTCCTAACTCCTTCCTTCCCTTACTATTTCTCTTTTCTTTCTCATTCGTTCCTCCCTCCCATCCATCCATCTTTTCCTTTCTTCTTCCATTCTGCCTTTCTTTCTCTGTACTTGTTCCTTCCTTCCTTTCTTTTTATTTCTTTCTTTCCCTCCCTCCCATCCTTCTTCCTTCCTTCCTATTTATCTTTTCCTTCCTTCCTTTATCCTTCCTTCCTTCCTCTTTTCCTTTCATTTTACTTCCCCTCCCTCCTTCTTTTCCTTCCTTCCTTCCTCCCTATCACTTGTCCTTTCTCCTTCCTTCCTTCCTCCCTCCTTCCCTTCTCCTTCCTTCCTCTTCTTTCTTCCTATTTATCTTTTCCTTCCTTTATCCTTCCTTCCTTCCTTGTCTTCCTTCCTATCTCTTTTCCTTCTTTCCTTCCTTTCCCTCCCTCCCTCTTTCTTTTCCTTCCTTCCCTCCTATCACTTGTCCTTTGTCCTTCCTCCCTCCCTTCCTTCCAGCCATCCATCCCTTTTAGTTTCTCCTTTCTAACTCCTTCCTTCCCTTACTATTTCTCTTTTCTTTCTCATTCCTTCCTCCCATCCATCCATCTTTTCCTTTCTCCATCCATTCTGCCTTTCTTTCTCTGTACTTGTTCCTTCTTTCCTGCACCTCCTTCCTTCCTTCCTTTCATTCATTCTTTATTTCTTTCTTTCCCTCCCTCCCATCCTTCTCTCCTTCCTTCCTATTTATCTTTTTCTTCCTTCCTTTATCCTTCGTTCCTTTTTTCCTTTCATTTTACCTCTCTTTTCCTTCCTTCTTTCCTATCACTTGTCCTTTCTCCTTCCTTCCTCCCTCCCTCCCTCCCTTCTCCTTCCTTCTTTCTTCCTTCCTATTTATCTTTTCCTTCCTCTTTTCTTTCATCTTCCTTCCTATCTCTTTTCCTTCCTTCTTTCCTTCCTTCCTGTCCCTCTCTCCCTCCTTCCCTCCCTCTTTCTTTCTTTCTTTTTTTTTTATTTGATTTATATGCCGCCCTTCTCCGGAGACTCAGGGCGGCTTACAGTGCGTTAAGCAATAGCCTTCATACTTTTGTATATTTTATACAAAGTCAGCTTATTGCCCCCACAAACTGGGTCCTCAATTTACCTACCTTAGAAAGGATGGAAGGCTGAGTCAACCTTGAGCCTGGCAAGATTCGAACTTACTTTAATTGCAGATAGCTGGTGTTAAATTACAGTGCCTTTGTCTTTAGAGCTATCCAGGCTCTTTCTTTTCCTTCCTTCCTTCCCTCCTATCACTTGTCCTTTCTCCTTCCTTCCTTCCTTCCTTCCTGCATCCTTTCCTCCCTGCGGAAAACTTGAGACCTCCTCCTCCTAATCTAACAAGCCAATTTTCTTCTGCAGAGGGAAGGGTCTTGGCATCACGCTGGGCCTAGCGTCCCTTGGAGGGCTGAGCGCCCCACTGTTGCGGGTGCGAGAACAGCACGGCTCCTTCCTCGAACACATCGTCCTGGCCTCCCTCAACATCCTGGCCCTGCTTTGCCTCCTCTTGCTGCCTGAGACCAAACGCAAACCCTTGCCCGAAAGCTTGCAGGATGGAGAACTTTACCGGAGGCCTTCGCTGCTCCGGCGGGCCGGCGAGTCTGCGGACCGGGACTCCCACGGCGTGTCACGGCGAGACGACGTCCCGTTGCTCTCTACCCCGAATCCCACCAGCTGATGCCACGGCGGGCTTGATTTTGGCCTCAACGGGTGGGCTCGACCAGCAAACGCAAGAGCCGAATGGAGGCCAGGAGGGAAAAAAATATCAAATTTTGGCTTTTTCTACTTCTGACGTTGCACGAAAGGAGTCGCTTCATCTTGGCTGCACCAGCAGCACAAACTCGTTTATTTAAATGGTCGGACTAAAAATTGGAAAACTAGGATTCATAGCTAGTTGCCCCAAAATTAGCTAGAGCAGTTCTTTTCGACCTTGTACTACTTGAAGATGTGCGGATTTCCAACACTTAAACGCCTGTTGCCTTTTTTAAAATTTGCATTGCGAACTTCAGGGTAGTTGTGTGGGTTTCTTTTTTCCCACTTCCTTAATAATTAACATAATTACGTTAATTTTCATTCCTTTTCATTAAGACGGATGATAATATACGCCCTTGGGTGTCCTGCGGCCTGCCTTGAAAATAACAGAAATTAAATAACAGACAAAATAGGAAAAAAATAAAATAAGTTAGTCCTAAATTTAGGGCCATAATGGAGCCTAGAATTATGGTCGTAAAGTCGTGCCAGTCGTTAAATGGATCATCCCGTGACCAGCTTGATTTGATGACTTTTTTTTTTTTTTGGCAGTGCTCGTTAAGGGAATCATGGTTAAGTGAATTATCACAATGGTTAAGTGAATCCATGGTCATTAACTGAACCATCGCGATTGTGAAGTGAACCAATTGTCCACCATTTTGTTCCCGGAAAACGACCAGGGAATTCTGGGAGTTGAAGTCCATACATCTTCAAGTGCTTCAGGTCGAAAAACACTGAATTTGGAAGCAGCACGAAAAACCTTTGATGTACCCACCGCGCCTTTACTCCAGAGACAAACTGAAATTTTTAAATTTAAGGTCAAGTCAAACCGACAGACGATTCTCCGCGGACTTTCAAGGAGAAAAGAGAAAAATCGGAACACTTTCTCCCCGGAAGAGAATTTTTATATCTGCTTTCGGCGACGAGGCTTATGAACTGAAGGATACGGGATCAAGAGTTCCTCAGTGAAGGGCTGTGTGTCGAAATGCTTAGCTAGGAGGTTGGGCTAATCCTCCGGTTTTTAAAATCCCTCTCGGATTTTTTTTAAAAAGAGTTCTGCGAGGGACGATTTGGGGTTTGGCGGGAGATAATTCTGTTTTTATTTCCGTTTTACCAATGTAAGACAGGGGGATTAGGGGCTGGGAGTCTGCGGACTGACGTCCGAGACAGCATCCAAGGGTTTGATCCTATGCATTCATCTTGTTTTTAATAATTGTGTCTGTGACACACTTCTCTTTCTAAAGGGCTCACGTTCAGGACGTTGGACCAGAGGTGACCAAATCCCCAAAAAACTAAGACTTACCGTATTTTTCAGAGTATAAGACGCACCTTTCCCCCCCAAAAAAGAATGTGAAAATCTGGGTGCGTCTTATACTCCGAATGTAGCCGCGCCCAGCTTCTCAAACGGAGGTTTCAGAGGCTGAAAAAAGCGTCAGAAACGAAGCTTCAGAAGAAAAGCCTCCAAACAGCTGCAGAAAAAAAGCCTCCATACAGAACTGCAGAAAAAAGCCTCAGAAACAAAGCTTCAGAGGCTTTTTTTCTGAAACTGTTTCAGAGGCTTTCAGAGGCTGAAAAAAAAAGCAAGGCACAGAGCTCACAACCAACGAACTTGTTGCTAAAATTCACCTCTGGGAACAGCTGATTGGGTATTCCTGGGTATTCCAGGAGGCCGATCCACCCGCCAATCAGCTTTTTTCTTATTTTCCTTCCCAAAAACGAAGGTGTATCTTATACTCTGAAAAATACGGTATTTTAAATCCTTCCCTCCCGGAAAGAAACCGATGGCTAGATCAGACGAGCAATGTTCTTCGTTGCTTTTCGTGACGAACAGCGAGTTTGGTCTGAGCTCCAAAAATGATTGATCGGCACCTTTTGGCTGATCAGTTCTTCATTTAAGCTCACAGCAAAGAGAAACAAATCAAACCGCTTTATACAAAGACTTCAGCGGTCAGTTCCCTCACCTCCAAATCTGGAACATACAGGTAGTCCTCGATTTATGACGACGATGGAGCCCCAAATGTCTGCGACTGAGAGTTCAGTGAGTTCTGCCCCATTTTCCGACCTTTCTCCCCATGGTTGTTAAGTGAATTGCAACAGTTCAGTTGGTAACACAGTTGTTCGGTGAATCTTTCTTCCCCCTTCACTACCGTCATAAATATGACTCAGTAAGCCTCTGAATTTTGTTCACAGTAATGGTTGAGATGCTGCCACGGTCATAAGTGTGAAAAACATTGCTTGTTAGTGGGGCCGTTGGAAATTTGGTGGCTAAGCCCACCGTTGTAAATCGAGAACTTCCTGTATGTTCCATTTTTAATCGGTTGCCAATCATTTTTTGGGGGAGGCTCAGAATTAATAGTGGGTTTTATTACCGATAAAGGAGAGATGATGGCTGAAGTAATGAGACAACACCACACCCAGGGAAGGACCACTCAGGCCGACACACACACGCGTGTGTGCAAACACTACCCCCTTTTGCTCCCCTGGGAGTTAAACATGCAACCCCCCACCCCACCCAAGCCCCTAGTAGGCTCAAAATTTTTTGGACTGCTTTGTAATCTCGGAAGGGAAATAAAACACTGACTGTTAATAAGCTAAATAAAAGGAAATATATAATCCATTCAGAAAACCCTGGCTAAGCTTCGGAGTTTCTGTTAGAGGAGCAGAGGAGATATTCAGCTGGTTCGGGCGAATCGGTAGCAGAGATTGCGGATGGTCCCACCCACTCGTCCTGGCTCTACGCCGTCCTGTTTAGGGACATTTTTGAGGCTGGGTGCACGCGTGGAAGGCTGACGCACAAAGCGAGCGTCCACAATATTTAAAAAAAGATGTTGAGACTGGAAAGAGTGCAGAGGAGAGCAACAAAAATGATTGGGGGACTAAATCAAGAACGGTTGTAGGAATTGGGTATGGCTAGGCTAGAGAAAGGGACGCGGTGGCTCAGTAGCTAAGACGCTGAGCTTGTCAATCGAAAGGTTCGCAGTTCAGCGGTTCGAATCCCTCGTGCCGCGTAACGGGGTGAGCTCCCATTAACTTCTCCCAGCTTCTGCCAACCTAGCAGTTCGAAAGCACGTAAAAAATGCAAGTGGAAAAATAAGGACCACCTTTGGTGGGAAGGGAAAGCGTTCCATGTGCCTTTGGCGTTTAGTCATGCCAGCCACATGACCATGGAGACGTCTTCGGATAACGCTGGCTTTTCGGCTTTGAAACGGGGATGAACACCACCCCCTAGAGTCGGGAACGACTAGCACATATGTCCAAGGGGAACCTTTACCTTTATCTTTAGAACAATTAATCAGCGGAACAACTTGTCTCCAGAAGTTGTGAATGCTCCAACAAATTTTTAAGATGTTGGATAACCCATTTGTCGGAAGTGGTGTAGGGTTTCCTGCCTAAGCAGGAGGTTGGACTAGAACAGGGGTCAGCAACCTGCGGCCCTGGAGCCGCATGGGGCACTTTCACCCCTCTGCTGTGGCTCAAAATATGCGTCACAACCGCCAATGTGTGACACCCGCTGGTACGCAATTTATTGAGCTTTTCGACCCCCGGTAGGCCAACCATAGATAAATCCAAGAAAAGAAAAGTTTCATAAGAAAACAGGTTTAATTCAACTACATATGCTAGTTTTGTGGCCGCTCAAGAAATAGTCAGGCACAGGAAGGGTTTTGTAGCTCCCGGTGTTTTCTTTTCTGTGGGAAATGGGTCCAAATGGCTCTGAGTATTTAAGGTTGCAGACCCCTGGACTAGAAGACATCGAAGATCCCTTCCAACTCTGATTTGATTCGATTCGATTCTATTCAGGACTTTATAAGGCCTTGGTAAGACCACACTATCTGGGTGCGTCTTATACTCTGAATGTAGCTACGCCCAGCTTCTCAAACAGAGGTTTCAGAGCCTGAAAAAAGCATCAGAAACGAAGCTTCAGAAGAAAAGCCTCCAAACAGAACTGCAGAAAAAAGCCTCAGAAACAGAGCTTCAGAGGCTTTTTTCTGAAACTGTTTCGGAGGCTTTCAGAGGCAGGAAAAAAAAGCATGGCACAGAGCTCACAACCAACGAACTTGTTGCTAAAATTCACCTCTGGGAACAGCTGATTGGGTATTCCTGGGTATTCCAGGAGGCCGATCCACCCGCCAATCAGGTTTTGGTTGTCACGATATTAAAAAAAAAGATGTTGAGCGACTGGAAAGAGTGCAGAGAAGAGCAACAAAGATGATTAGGGCACTGGAGGTTAAAACAGGAAGAGCGGTTGTAGGAATTGGGTATGGCTAGTCTAGAGAAAGGAAGGCCTAGGGAGACATGATAGCAGTATTTGGGGGGCTACCACAAAGAAGTCGTCCACCAAGGGTCCACCTATTCTCCAAAGCACCAGACGGCAGGATAAGAAACAATGGATGGAAACTGATCAAGGAGAGAAGCAACCTGGAATTAAGGAGAAATTTCTTGACAATCAGAACAATTAACCAGCGGGACTGCTTGCCACCAGAAGTTGTGGGTGCTCCATCAGTGGAGGTTTTTAAGAAGAGATTGGACAACCATTTGTCTGAAATAGTATAGGGTTTCCTGCCTGAGCAGTGGGTTGGACTAGAAGACTTCCAAGGTTCCCTCCAATTTTGTTATTCAAAGGTTCAACAGTTGCGTTGGATATGTGCGTTGGATATGGGTTAAATTCAGCTCTCGTGGGTAATTCCACTCCTGACCACTAGAGGCCCTACTGAGTTTTCAGCCCAGTGTTTTTTAAGCTTGGCAGTTGTAATGCATTGACTTCAACTCCCAAAATTCTTCAGTCAACTATGCTGGCTGGGGAATTCTGGGAGTTGAAGTCCACACATCTTAAAAGTAGCCATGTTTGTAAAATACTACTCCCAGAATTCCCTAGCCAGCAAGACTTCTGGGAAGTCCACACCTCTTAAAGGGTCAGAGGTTAAGAAAGACCTGGCTGGGGAATTCTGGGAGTTGAAATCCACACAAGCGTCAAAACTACCAAAAACCCGACTTGAATGCGATTCGTCTCTTAAAACTCAATATACATAGTCCTCGACTTACAACCACGATTGCGCCCCAAGATTTCTGTCACTAAGTGAAACAGCCAAGTGAGTTTTGCTCCGTATTACAACCTTCCTTGCCGGAGTTGTTCAAAGTGAATTGCTGCCATTGTTAAGTGAGTAAAGAGGTTGTTAAGTGATTCACGTCGCGTTGTGAAAAGAGGATTCCATGACGCCAGGAACGCTGCAAATCGTCATGAATAGTTGGTTGCCGAGCATATGAATTTTGATAGTGTGACTCATGAGAATGCAGCAACGGTTGCGTGAAAAATAGCCATAACTCGCTTTATTTCAGCAGCATCGTAATTTCGGTCAGTAAATGGGACGGTTGTAAATCAAGTCCCAGCTCTCATCAGTAGGGATTTCCACTTTGCAAATCATAAGAACTTTCTTAAGTTATGCAATTTTTTAACATTCTCCAAGCAGGAATAAGGAAATGCCAGGCTCTATAGGGAGTTCTCGATTTACGACAATCGAGACCAGATTTTTGTGACAAAACAAGGAGCTTAAAGTCGCATCCAATATTATCATTTGAGCCACAAAGCAAATCGCCCGAGTTAAAGAAAACCATGCAGTCGTTAAGCAAATCGTTTCCACCACTAACTTTGCCTGTCATGTGACCCCTGGATGAAACCTGTTCTAAAGCAGCAAACTCTCGATGACTCGATCCTGAGGAATGCAGTGATGGTCGCAAGCGCGAGAACCGGTTCTAAATCACCTTTTTTCCAGTGCTGTTGTGAACTTTGGACTGTCACTAAGCGAGTGGTTGTTAAGCCAAGGACTGCCTGCATCAGCCAACTTGGGTCACCCGGAGGAATAAGCAGTCGTAAACCGGAGCACTCCATTCTGCAGGTAGTCCTTAACAACAATTGAGCTCAAGCTTTCCGGTTGTCAACTTCACTGCCATTTTATGACCTTTCTTGCCAGGGGTTTGAAGTGAATCGCTGCAAGTTGTTAAGTGAACGAGACAGTTGTAAAATGAATCTGGCTTCCCAGCCTGTTAAGTTTGCTTGTCGAAAGGTTGCCCAAAAACCAAAAAAAACACCACCGGGATTTTCCCCATCCCAGCAACTGTCGTAAATGTGAGTCGGTTAGCAAGTGTTTGAATTCTGATCACGCGAGCATCTGGGGACACTGCAACGGTCATTAACTGAGAAAAAGGGTCATTGAGCTGCTTTTTTCAGTGCTGTTGTAACTTCGAAGTCGTTAAATGAACTGTTATGTGGAAAACGTGAACCTGACGAGGTAGTCCTCGACTTACAACAGTTCACTTGGTGACCGTTTGAACTTTGGAGACCGTTCGAAGAGAAAAACAGTCATTAAGCCACTGTTGTGACGTAGTCTGTGAATTACGTTCATTCACAGCTGAGTCCCAATTAGTTACAAAAGTCCTTCGGGAGAATCACCAACCTTTATCTCCCTTGACACACTGCCAAAGACCTACTTGGCAAAGCCACAGTGTGTCCAGAATCAGAGATGCCGACTGGGAACAGCATTAACAATGTTGCTTTCCTGCAAGGGGCCCATGTGCCTTTGCTCCTCTTTTATGCCTTATGGGAGAGGCCAATCATCTTCAGGCCTTACTTCTCAGTCGTCCCTTTTGTTTTAACTGTTCTTGCCTTCTGGCAGCTCTGCACATGTGCGCACTAGGAACAGGCTCCTCCTGTTCCTCTGCCTGTCTGATGTCCGACTCTGGAGGCTCCGGAATCCGCGCATCACTCCCAGATGGCCCTGGCTCATTTCTCTGCCTCCGACACAGAGCCCACGTCCGAGCCCTCCCCAGACTCCAGGACTGGCTCATGGTCCTCCCCAGCCTCTTCACTGTCCGACTCCGCTGCCAGCTCCGCAGGCTGCTGGCGGACCACAACAGTTACCTCGAACTGTCGCTAAGTCGAGAACCACCTGAATGGGAATATACCTCCGCCTTTCGGCATCGGCTAACAAAATCATACACCCCACACTGGTTTCTTCCAAAAACATCTTTATTATTTTTTTTTTTATTTTTTTTTCCACCCTTATAACATTCTGCTTCTTCCTCTGTTTAGCCTCCCTCCGACCTGGAATATTTTTTCCCCCTCTTTTTTTTTTTTTCTCTCTCTCCCCTTTTTTTTATTTTTTTTTTTAAAAAAAGTCAGTCTGGCTTTTCTCAACACCCACCCACCCAAAAAAAAACCCCTCCAGGGTGGTCTTTTTTTTTTTTTCCCCTGCCCCTGGTTCTCTACAGCATCAGGTTTCGGTGTATTTCTTCAGGCTAAAAAATAAAGGAATCTGTAAAGATAAAGACACTCAAACAAGGCATATAACAACCCCCCCTCCCTAGAAGAGACACACACATGGGAGGAAGAATGAGGGGTGTGGGAACACCTACAACCTGTATGGTGGGCACCGGATGGGTGGGAGGGAGGGAAGGAAGGAAGGAAGGAAGGGGGAAGAAACCCGTTTTTTAAACAGGAATCAGTCTTTTTTAGAACAATACATTTGGGTGCAGGACAAAATTCCGAGATTGGAGCGAAAGGGTGATGGAGAGTAAGAGGCAGGGATGGATCCCTTCTGCAATCTCCAGCCAGAACGGGATGGGGCATTTGAAGATGTCCCGGGTGGAAACATAGGTCGGGCGAGGGACGTCTGGAAAAAAGGTAGCGACGAAGCCGTGAATGCCAGCTTCTTCCTGGCTAGTCTGGGTTGAAGGAAGGAAGGAAAGAAGAGCAGGGCAAAGCGACAAAGGCAGCGGGAACCAAGCAGGGAAATAAATGCGCAGACATACGAAGACACAGAATGGAGCGAGGGAGCAGTGGAAGAGAAACAAAAGAATTACAGAATTTCGGAGGGGATGGGGACGCCCTTCCCAGCATTGCCCCCCCTCCTAAAAACACAGAGGAAGAATCCTCCCCCAAAAAAAAATCTGCAAAAGGAAAGGAAGGGCGGAGAGGGAAACTCTTTCAACAATACTACCAGGTGTTTTTTAACAACAGCTCGGCTGACCCACAAATATTTTTTTTCGTCTTTCTTTCTTTCTTTCTCTTTCTTTCTTTCTCCCCTCCCTCCAGTATATGTCAACCCTCTTTCTCTGCACAGTGTAAGAAACATCCTCCTCCCACCAACAGTATATATATATATATATATATAATTTTTTTTTCCATCATGGTAACAATCTTCATTTTTTTTTCTTTTTTTTTTTCCTCCTTCCTAAAAAACCACTTTTTTTTTGTTTTGTTTTTAGTAAGGGGAATACCATGAGGTCGCTCTGGCCCGGCCCCTGTGAAGAAAAGAAGGAAACAGGTTAATGAAAAAGGTATTTTTTCTAAAAAATAAAAATAAGCAGCTTTTAAAAACTACAGAAAATGGATTTTTCAGTGAAAAACTGGAGGCTTCGGCATCTCCCAAAAAAGGCTTGAGAATTTTGGCAATCTCTGCCCCTACGACTTTGTCACTTTTTTTTTTAATTATCTTGCTTTGGCTTTTGACGTTCTGAAGCTAATTTGAAATTTTAATCAACTTTTCATTCAAGAACCTGATGACGTCAAAAAACGTTTTGACTCTCAGAGGTTCCTGAAAAACTTGAGGTTTATAAGGTAAGTAGTCCTCAACGGACTACTGCGAGGGAGCCCAACGTTTCTGTTGCTAAGCGAGACATTGGTTAAAAGAGCTGTGCCCCATTTTACGACTGACTCTTCAGGCCACGGCTGTTAAGCGAATCGCTGCGGTTCTTAAGCTAGTAACACGGTTTAAGTCAGGAGTCAGCAACCTGCAGCTCTGGAGCCGCATGTGGCTCTTTCACCCCTCTGCTGCAGCTCCGTCACTCAAAATATGCATCATAATCGCCAATGTGTGACACCCGCCAGCACGCGATTTATTGAACTTGCCAACCATGGATAAATCCAAGAAAACTATTCAACTACATATGCTAGTTTTGTGGCCGCTCAAGAAATAGGCACGGGAAAGTTTTGTGGCTCCCGGTGTTTTCTTTTCTGTGGAAAAGGGGTCCAAATGTCTCTTTGATTGTTTAAGGTTGCTGACCCCTGGTTTAAGTGATGACTGCCTTGTTTTTTTTACTTATCAAAAGGTCACAAAAAGGGGATCGTGTCACCTCAGGACACTGCAACCGTCGTAAGTGTGAGTCAGTTGCCAAGTGTCCGAAATTTTGATCCCATGACCACGGGGATGCTGCAATGGTCATAAGTGTGAAAAACAGTCATAAGTGTGAAAAACGCCCCAAGTCACTTTTTTCAGTGCCATTGTAACTTCAGGCAGTTGTTAAAACAAACTGTTGTAAGTCGAGGGCTACTTGAACCTGACAAGAGACAATCCTTGACTTACAACAGTTCACTTAGTGACCGTTCAAAGTTACAACGGGACTGACACTTACGACCATTGCAGCCTCCCCAGGGTCATGCAATTTACATTCAGATGTTTGACAATTGATTCGCATTTATGACGGTTTGCGGCATCCCGGAGTCCCGCGATCCCCTTTTGCGACCTTCAGACAAGCAAAGTCGACAGGGAAGCCGGATTCACTTAACAACCGTTTGGCTAATTTGACAAGTGCAGTGATTCCCTTAACAAATGCAAGAAGAAATGTCATAAAATGGGGCAGGACTCACTTAACAAATGTCTCAACTTAGCAAGGGGCAGGACTCACTTAACGTACATCTCACGTAGCAACGCCCATTTTGGGCTCGACGGTGGTCGTACATCGAGGAGTGCCAGTTGATTGGAAAGCTCAGGAAAACGGGACAAATTCTAGGATCGCCGGATCGTCGTTAAATTGGCTTTCAAACTCTTTTTTTTTTTTTTTTACCCAAATCAACTAATCTGGCTTGCAATGCAGGGTAGATAAAAATTGATGGCTTTTTTGATTTAAATTGGTTTTTTTATCTAATTTATTTTAATACAATGCTTTTGGAGTAAAAAATCTATCTCACGATCGTTTGCTATTTAAGATACATTCATACTTTAGTTTATGCAGCGTGAAATGGAGCTTAAGTTATGTAGCAGGAGGATGTGTATTCTGCGAAATTGAGACTATCGGTGAGTCAACAGCGGTGAGTCAGAGGAGGAGCCGCTGCGGAACAGAGGTGACAGCTGCCCTTTAAAAATCATGATTTCAATCGACTCGATTTAAATCAAGCCCTTTTTACTAGCGATTTCAATTGCGATTTCAATCGACTTGATTTAAATCAAATCCACCCTGCTTCCAAGAGCCCTTTCATGGATCTGTTTCTTGTGGATCAATGAAGGGAATTCCATTTTTACCTAAAATCAACTACCGTATTTTTCAGACGATAAGACGCACCTAGCTTTTGGGGAGGAAAACAAGGGGAAAAAATCTGCCTCTGCCTCCCAGCAATTTGCCTCCTTGCAGGAAACAGTGTGGTCAGCTTCAGCACAGCCTGATTTAGTACAAGCAGCTGATTGGTGGTTGGATCTGCCTCCTGGAATACCGCCAATCAGCTGTTGCAGGATGCGGGGATCAACATCACCCATCGGCACCCATTCCCGCTGTCATCTAGTTACACCTCTGTGTGCCCCAATTTTGGCCTCCATGCGCCCCATTTTTGGCCCGTTCCAGCCGCCACCCCCTATCCCTGCCACCTGGAATGGGCTGAAAATGGGATGTGCGGGGGTCGAAAATGGGGCGTGCGGAGGCCAAAAACGGGAAGCACGGAGGGCCGAAAATGGTACATGTGGAGGCAGCAATAGGTGACTGGCGATGGGCAGTGACGATACTGATCCCTGCAACCTGGAACAGCTGATCGGCGGTATTCCGGGAGGCCGATCCAACCGCCAATCAGCTGCTTGTGCTAAATCAGGCTGCGCTGAAGCTGACCAGGCTATTTGCTGCAAGGAGGTAAATTGCTGGGAGGCAGAGGCCGAAGGGTGGGGGCTGGGCTTCGGCCACATTCGCTGTATAAGATGGACAGACATTTCCACTCACTTTTTTGGGGGGGGGGGCCACAGTGCCTCTTATACTCCGAAAAGTAAAGTAATCTGGCTTGCACGAGCCCTTTCATGGGTCTGTTTCACTTGATCGAAGAGATGCCGGACTGTTTTAAGCCTGGGATTGCTACCTAGCCATCTGCGTGAATCTGACCACCTACTGTGGATCGACACACACACACATACACCCCTCCCCAACATGCCGTTCCCTTTTAAGGGTCAGACCTGTAAGCACGCCCTCGGGGCGGCCTGCTGCTGAAGCCACTGTAGAAACGGGCCCTGGAACTGCTGTAGCCGGAGCCTCGCCCTCGGTACCGGGTCCTGGGAAAGCCTCTGTCTGTGGTGCTGATGCCTGGCCGGTTGGTCCGTTTGGGAATCACCTGAAAAAGGAAGAGAATTGTGCAGGTCAGACTCAAGGGTGAGGGGGGTGGTAGTAAGAAAAGGATGAGGAGGTGTGGTGGGTGAGAATGCCTGATCTTTCTGCTTGTTAGGACAGTGATGGCTAACCTTTTTGCCATCGCGTGCCAGGAGACGGGGGCGGGGGAGGGTCGCGCACGCACGTGCCCACGCGCATGTGTGCGTAACCTCCTCCCCCTCCCCGCTCCTGGAACATGATGGCCCGGTAGGCCCGTTTTTCTTTCTTACCTGGCTCCAGATCCTCTCTGTGTATCTGGGAACGGCGAAAACAGCCTTTCCCACTCCCTTGGAGGCCCTACGGAGGCTGAAAAAGCCCATTTCCCAACTCTCGGTGGGACAGGAAGTGACATTTTTTGCTGTCCCCAGCCTCCAGAACCTCTAGGAGTCTCTAAGAGCCTCTCTAGGAGTCCCTGGAGGCTGGGGACAGGAAAAAAACATCACTTCCTGTTCCACCAGGAGTGGGGAAATGGGCCCTTTGAACCTCCATAGGGCCTCCAAGGAAGTGGGAAAGGCTGTTTTCGCCCTTCCCAGATACACAGAGAGGATCTGGAGCCAGGTAAGAAAAAAAAACGGGCCTCCCCCCCCCCAGGCAGGAAACAGGCTGTTTCCCTACTTCTGGTGGGCCCAGAAGGCCTGAAAATCAGCTGGCCGGCGCGCGCATACGCCCCAGAGCTGAGCTGGCGTGCCCACTAATATGGCTCCGCGTGCCACCTGTGGCACACGTGTCATAGGTTCGCCATCACGGCCCTACGACAGTGATGGCGAACTTTTTTTGCTGTCACGTGCCAAAACGGCCGGAGCACCAGGGGGGAGGGGGCCGCATGCACGCCCACACCCATAATTCAATGCACCTCCCCTGTGCACAACACCCCCTCCCCGGTGCTCCCCCTGCTTTTGGCACACAGTAGGCCCGTTTTTCGCCCTCCCCAGGCTCCAGAGGCTTTCTTGGAGCCTGGGGAGGGTGAAAACAGCCTTCCCCACCCCCCACAGGCCAGAAACAGCCCGTTTGCGAACTTCTGATGGGACCGGAAGGCCCATTTTTCACTCTCTGCAGGCTCCAGAGGCTTTTTAGGAGCATGGGGAGGGTGAAAATGGCCTTCCCCACCCCCTCAGAGGCCCTCCGGAAGCCAGAAACGGCCCATTTGCCGACTTCCGGTGGGACCAGAAGACCCGTTTTTCACTCTCCCCAGGCTCCAGAGCCTTTCTAGGCCTCTCTCTTTGGAGCCTCTGGAGCCTGAGGAGAGCGAAAAACGTGCCTTCCCCACCCCCTGGAGGCTGGAAACAACCTGTTTCCCAACTTCCGGTGGGCCCGGAAGGCTCAAAAATCAGCTGGCGCACGCCGGAGCTCATCTAGGGCAATGCTCGTGTGCCCATTGATATGGTTCCACGTGCCACCTGTGGCATGCGTGCCATAGTTCGCCATCACGACCCTAAGAAAATGCAGACACCTGTCTGTTAGCAGAGGGAATTTCAAGTAGAAGAGAACAGTTGCTACTGTGGGGTCCTTGGTGCTCTCTGAGCTAGGCGGTTTGCTTGCAGGCGTTTCGTGTCGCAACTAGGTGACATCATCAGTGTTAGAAGAGAGTGGGGTTGATGGAGTTGAGGAGAAGGGAAGAAGAGGAGAGAGAAGGAAAAGGAAAAAGAGGAGGAGGGGGACTATGGTTTCTTGCAGACGTTTCAAGACTAGGGAACATCATCAGTGCTAGAAGGGAGTGGCATTTGTGAAGAGAAGCAGGAGGAAAAGACGAGAGAAAAGAAAGAAAAAGAGAAAGAGAAGAAAGAAGAGGAGGATGACAAGTGAGGGGTTCTTGGTGCTCTCTGAGCTGGGTGGAGTTTTTTGCAGACACTTCATTACCCAGTCAAAGAATATCATCAGTGTTACAAAGGAGTGGGATTTGTGGAGTGAAGCAGGAAGAAGAGAAGTGAGAGAAAAGAAGAAGAGGAGGATTGAGGAGTCACTGGTGCTGTCTGAGCTCGGAGATTTTCTTGATGTTTCGTTACCAAACTTGGCAACATCATCCTTCCTTCCTTCTCCCTTCACTGCACAAACCCTGCTGCCTTCTAGCACTGATGACGTTCCCTAGCTGGGTCACGAAACGTCTGTGAGAAAACCACCAAGCAGAGAGAGAGAGAGGGAAGGAGGGAGACAGAGAGAGAGAGACAGAGAGGGAGGGAGGGAGAGAGAGACAGAGGGAGGGAGGGAGGGAGGGAGACAGAGAGACAGAGAGGGAGGGAGGGAGAGGGAGAGAGAATGTACAGGGGGAATTCCAGATTGGAGTGATCCTGAAGGGAAGAGATCCGAAGCAGAAAACCTCACCTTCTTCTCACTTAGTCTTAGGTGGTTCGGGTTCAAGGGTTGGCTGCAAGAGTTATTCAGGGGTCGGGCACAGTGCACGGTGTGTGTGTGTGTGTGTGTGTGTGTGTGTGTGTGTGTGTGTGTGTGTGTGTGAAAAGGGCATACCCACCTTGATCTGTCTCCCCCTAAAGAGGGACTCGTCTAACGCTAAGGAAGTCCGCACCGATTCCTTGTCGGAAAATTCTATGTAGGCGAACCTGGAGAAAATGGGCGGAAGGGGGATGGACGATTAGACACTTCGTACTATTAAGCAGGGAGGGGTTCACTTACAGGTAGTCCTCGACTTACGACCGCAACTGGGCCCCAAATGTCAGCTGCTAAGCGAGGCAGTTGCTCGAGCAGCTTCGCCCCTTTTTACGACCTTGCTCTCCACTGTGGTTAAGTTGGCATCAGGGGTGGGATTCAGCCGGCTGTCCGGATCGCGCGAACCGGTAGCAGCAACTGCATGAGGCTCCGCCCACCCGCAATGTGCGACTCTTGCGTATACGCAGAAGGCCGTGCATTTGCGAACCGGTAGGGAAGGTAAGTAAATCCCACCTCTGCTTGGCACCATGGAGTGGTGAAATCCAATTTTTTTTTGCTACTGGTTCTGTGGGCGTGGCTTGGTGGGCGTGGCAGGGGAAGGATACTGCAAAATCCCCGTTCCTCCCCACTCCAGGATACTGCAAAATCCCATTCCCTCCCCACTCCAGGGAAAGGATTCTGCAAAATCCCCATTCCCACCCCACTCCTGGGGAAGGATATTGCAAAATCCCCATTCCCTCCCCACTACAGGGGAAGGATACTGCAAAAACCCCATTCCCACCCCACTCCTGGGGGAAGGATATTGCAAAATCCCCATTCCCTCCCCACTACAGGGGAAGGATACTGCAAAATCCCCATTCCCCCCACTCCAGAAGGATACTGCAAAATCCCCATTCCCACCCCACTCCAGGGGAAGGATTCAGCAAAATCCCCATTCCCTCCCCACTCCAGGGGAAGGATACTGCAAAATCCCATTCCCTCCCCACTCCAGAAGGATACTGCAAAATCCCATTCCTCCCCACTACAGGGGAAGGATACTGCAAAATCTCCATTTCCACCCCCCTCTGGGGCCAGCCAGTGGTAGCATGTGTGTGTGTGTGTGTGTGTGTGTGTGTGTGTGTGTGTGTGTGTGTGTGAAAAGGGCATACCCACCTTGATCTGTCTCCCCCTAAAGAGGGACTCGTCTAACGCTAAGGAAGTCCGCACCGATTCCTTGTCGGAAAATTCTATGTAGGCGAACCTGGAGAAAATGGGCGGAAGGGGGATGGACGATTAGACACTTCGTACTATTAAGCAGGGAGGGGTTCACTTACAGGTAGTCCTCGACTTACGACCGCAACTGGGCCCCAAATGTCAGCTGCTAAGCGAGGCAGTTGCTCGAGCAACTGCCTCGCTTTTTACGACCTTGCTCTCCACTGTGGTTAAGTTGGCATCAGGGGTGGGATTCAGCCGGCTGTCCGGATCGCGCGAACCGATAGCAGCAACTGCATGAGGCTCCGCCCACCCGCAATGTGCGACTCTTGCGTATACGCAGAAGGCCGTGCATTTGCGAACCGGTAGGGAAGGTAAGTAAATCCCACCTCTGCTTGGCACCATGCAGTGGTGAAAAAAAAATTTTTTTTTTTTGCTACTGGTTCTGTGGGCGTGGCTTGGTGGGCATGGCAGGGGAAGGATTCTGCAAAATCCCCATTCCCACCCCACTCCTGGGGGAAGAATATTGCAAAATCCCCATTCCCTCCCCACTCCAGAAGGATACTGCAAAATCCCCATTCCCTCCCCACTCCAGAAGGATACTGCAAAATCCCCATTCCCTCCCCACTCCAGGGGAAGGATACTGCAAAATCTCCATTTCCACCCCCCTCTGGGGCCAGCCAGTGGTAGCATTTGCCTCTCCGAACTACTGAAAATTTCCGCTACCGGTTCTCCAGAACCTGCTGGACTTCACCCCTGGCACTATGGCTGTGAAATGAATCTGGCTCCCCCATTAACCCCGTTTGCAAAAAGGGGGGATCACAGGACTCCCCCCAGCATACGACAACCGTCATATAATACAGTTGCCAAGCGTCCGAATTTCGATCATGTGACCATGAGGACGCCGCAACCGTCATTAAGTAAGTCCCCCATCTTTTTCAGCGCCGTTGTAACTTCAAACGGTCAACTAAACGAAAGGGTGGAGGCCTACCTATATTCTACTGTACCACCTTTTGAGCTTTAAAAGAAGCTTTCAAGCCAAAAGACAAATCCCACACACCAAAGAAAAATTCCACTCACCCCTTGGGATGGCCCGTGTATTTGTCACACAGGATAGTCACACGATTGACGGAACCACAGCCATGGAAGTGGGCTTCCAACTCTTCTGCGGTTGCCCCGTAATCTACCTGAAATGGAAGACGGGTCAGTTCAGGAGGTGAGCCTGCTGGTTTTGTCCTCGCTTGAAGAAAGCTAGGAGAGGGGGGGGGGGAAAACTCACATTTCCTACGTATATAGATCTGGCGTCGGCTTCCATCTTTTCTTCTAAAGACATGATGACTGGGCCAGCTAGAGAGAGAGAGAGAGAGAGAGAGAGAGAAATAGAGGCAGAATTATTAAACAATGTGGAAGGAAAAATGTCTATGGCGATTCTCAGTCATCCCAAAATTTTCCTAAAAGAGGCAGCTGGACTTTCTGCTTATTTTTCTTCAAAGGCGTTTCGTTTCTCCTCCCAAGAAGCTTCTTCAGCTCTGACAGGATGGTGGGGAACGGAAGGATTTATACTCCTGGCAGACAGCTGGACATTTGCATCCTTTTAGTGAGGGGTCGTTAAAATCCCCTCAGGGTCACCTGAGTGGTGCAAATGGCTATGGAGCCTTTTTTTGGAACCGTGTTGTAGACTGGAGATAAGATTATGTGGTATCCGTCCCCCTTTGTTGAGAGAGGGCTGTTCAACTTGGAAATAGATGGCCTCTTTGACCCCTTTTTCGAACCAGCAGTCCTCTCTGTCGAAAATGGGGACTTTGCTGGCTTCAAAAGATTGGCCTCTGTCTTTTATTTGCAGATGGACAGCTGAAATAAGTCCTGATCGGTTTATTTATTTATTTATTATTATTGAATTTCTATACCGCCCTTCTCCCTGAGGACTCAGGGCGGTGTACAGCCAGAATTAAAAAAAAACATGCAGTACAAATATTAAAAAACAATTAAAAGATATATAAATTTGGCCCAATTAAAACTCACTACCAATTAAAACATTTAAAACATTTAAAAATTTCTTCTTAAGCTAGCCCGGCTTGCTTGAAAAAATGGGTTTTAAGGGTTTCTTCTCCTTTGTTGTGTCATGCGTTTAGGAAGTGGCTGTTTTGTTTCCCCAATGTACGGATCTGCACATGGCTCGCTGCATTGGGCTGCATATACCACGTTGCTCAGTTTGGTCTAGGTGTTTTATCCTTGGGGTGGACAAGCTTCTGCCTTTTGTGTATTCTTGGGTTTGAAGTGTGCACGTATGTTGTGTTGGCCGAAGATCCTCCTGAGCGTTTTCCGATATTCTTGCAACGTATGAAAAGATGACGTTGCTTTGTTCATTGTTCTCTTCATCGTCTTGTTATGGAGGAGCTCCTGTGGGATCTTTTTTGAAGATTTGATGAAGGCCCACTTGGCATGGCCACACATTCAGAGGGCTTCCTTGATTGTGTTGTCCTTTTTCTTTCCCATCGTTGGTGGCAGGCAGACCTTCAGCTTGGTGGTGTAGAGTTCTGATGACTTCCATTTTGTGCTCCAGTGGGTTGATGGGACTCAAAATGTAAATATTGATGGCAGCGGGTGGGGGTGGGGGCTGTCTGTAAACTTCAGTGTTAAGACTTCTGTCTTCCTTGATATGTACTGCACAATCCAGGAAGGCTATAGACCAGTGATGCCAAAAGCCGGGGAAGCCCAAGGGGGTTGCAGACACCCATAATTCAATGATCCCCACCTTAGCACATGTGCGCAGTACCCACCGTGCTCCCCACACTTTTGGCACATGATGGCACGGTGGGTCCGGTAGGCCCATTTTTCACCCTCCCCAGGCTCCAAAGGCTTTCTTGGAGCCTGGGGAGGGCAAAAATGGCCTTCTCCACCCCTCCAGAGGCTGCAAACAGTTCGTTTCCTGACTTCCGGTAGGACAGTTTTTCGCCCTCCCCAGGCTCCAGAGGCTTTCTAAGAACCTGGGGAAGGCAAAAACGGCTTTCCCCAAACATTGAAGTTTACAGAAAACCCACACACAGAGATCAATATTTACATTTTGATTCCCACCACCCACACTGGAGCACAAAATGGATGTCATCAGAACTCTACACTGCCGAGCTGAAGTCCAGGCTACCAGCTACACATCAAGGAAACCCTCGGAACGTGTGGCCTTCATCAAATCTTCAAAAAAGATCCCACAGGAGTTCCTACATAACAAGACGACGAAGAGAACAATGAACCAAGCAACATCGTCATTCCACACGTTGCAGGGACATCGGAAAAGCTCAGGAGGATCTTCAGCCAACACAACATATGTGCATGCTTCAAACCCAAGAACACACTAAGGCAGAGGCTTTTCCACCCCAAGGATAAAAACACCTAGAAACAAACTGAGCAACGTGGTATATGCAGTATAATGCAGCGAGCCATGTGCAGATCTGGACATTGGGGAAACAAAACAGCCACTTCTGAAACACATGGCACAATAAAGGAGAACAAACCCATCAGGACAAGATCCAGCCATCCATCCTCATTTAAGACAGAGGCCACTCTTTTGAAGACAGCAAAAGTCTCCATTTTGGACAGAGAGGACCACTGGTTTGAAAGAAGGGTCAAAAAAGGCCATCTATGTCAAAATTGGACAGCCTTCTCTCAACAGAGGGGGAGGGATATGATGTCATCTACCTCCAATCTACAACATAATCCTTTCAAGAGTTCCAAGAAGGCTCCACACTCATTTCCACCATGCAGGTAACCGATAACATACCTCCAGGTGGCTTTAAGGACTGGCTAAAAGGATGCAAATGGAAAATGATTAGCTGTCTGCAAGGAGTGTAAATCCTTCCATTCTCCACCATCCAATCAGAGCTGAAGAAGCTCCTGGAGGAGAAGCGAAGGAGAAGTCTTCAAAGAAAAACCAGAAAGTCCAGTTGCCTGTTGGGAAAAGCACGTTTGGGACAACCATGACCTGGATGACTGAGGAATCTCCAGAGACGTCCAGGTCATCGTTGTCTCAAAGGTGCTTTTTCAAAAAAGCAACCGGACTGTATTTTCCGTGAGGAATAGAATAGAATAGAATTCTTTATTGGCCAAGTGTGATTGGACACACAAGGAATTTGTCTTGGTGCATACGCTCTGAGTACATAAAAAAAAAAAAAGAATCATAAGGTGCAATACTTAATGACAGTCATAGGGAAACAGTCAATATAAATCTTAAGGATACCAGCAACAAGGTTACAGTCATACAGTCATAAGTGGGAGGAGATGAGAGATAGGAACAATGAGAAGAATAACAGTAATGCAGACTTAGTAACTAGTTTGACAGTGTTGAGGGAATTATTTGTTCAGCAGAGAGATGGCGTTCAGGAAAAAACCGTTCTTGTGTCTAGAAGACATTGCCAAAAAAGCCAACACAGGCTGTATTAATAGAGGAATAGAATCAAGACCACGTGAAGTGTTAATACCACTTTATAAGGCCTTGGTAAGGCCACCCTTGGAATCCTGCATCCAGTTTTGGTCACCACTATGTAAAAAAGATGTGGAGACTCTAGAAAGAGTGCAGAGAAGAGCAACAAATGTGATTAGGGGACTGGAGGCCAAAACATGTGAAGAAGGGTTGCAGGAACTGGGTGTGTCTAGTTTAATGAAAAGAAGGACTGGGGAGACATGATAGCAGTGTTCCAATATCTCAGGGGCTGCCACAAAGAAGAGGGAATCAAGCTATTCTCCAAAGCACCTAAGGGCAGGACAAGAAGCAATGGGTGGAAACCAATCAAGGAGAGAAGCAATTTAGAACTGAGGAGAAACTTCCTAACAGTGAGGACAATTAACCAGTGGAACCGTTTGCCACCAGAAGTTGTGGGTGCTCCAACACTGGGAGTTTTTAAGAAGAGATTGGACAACCCTTTGTCTGAAATGTATAAGGTTTCCTGCCTGGGCAGGGGGTTGGACTAGAAGACCTCATCGATGAAGCTTCTTGGATGAGAAGCGAAATGTTTTCTTCTTCCTTAACAAAAAGCACTCGTTGCCTTTTTAAAAAAGGAACTTTGAGAGGCCGTGGGAGAATTTTGTCCTTCCTGCCGGTATTCAGGAACAGCCTTAGGTAAAGGATGAGGGTTTAGGGCAGGGGTCGGCAACCTTAAATACTCAAAAGAGCCACAAAGGTCCTAACCGGAAGCCCCACCCCCCCATTCAATTCTGAAGCCAATCGGAAGTCCGGTTCCCCCACCATAGTGTCTCCTCCTAGCGTGGCGTCTTTTTTCCTCTACCTGTCCTAACTGAAAGTCCTATCAATTGTGGAGCCGACCGGCGATAGGGAGCTGCAGCAGAGGGACGAAAGAGCCACATGCGGCTCCAGAGCCGCGGGTTGCCGACTCCTGGTTTAGGGTTAGGTTTATCTATCTATCCTGACTCCGAAGGTAGCAATTCTGCCTAAGATCAGAGTGGATAAAAATCAATGATTTTTTTAAAAATATCAAAAAAAAAAATCGGATTTTTTTTATTTAAATCGGATTTTTTTGATTTTTATTGAATTTATTTTAATAAAAAACTTTTGGGGTAAAAATCTATTGTAAGATAGTTTTCTATTTAGGATACATAAATAATTTAGTTTATTCAGCATGAAATGGAGCTTAGTTATGTAGCATGAGGCTGTATATTCTGCAACACTAGGACTATCGGTGAGTCAACAGTGGGTCAAAGGAGTAGCAGAGATGACAGTTGCTCTTTAAAAATTATGATTTAAATCGAGTTGATTTAAATCAAGCCTTTTTACTAGTGATTTAAATCATGATTTAAATTGTGATTTAAATCAACTCGATTTAAATCAAATCCACCCTGCCTAAGATCCAAGTCAATAACAGACTGCTTTTTCCTCTTTCAGGGCCCGAATTTCCTAGTCAAGTTTAGCTAATGCAAAAGAGAATTTTTTTTGACTCCTTTTCAGTACAAGTACGTGTTTCTACTTTACAGGAAATCAACCAAAACACGTGATCATCCCAAGGCAATCTGTCTTTCTGTGCTCCCAAGATGTCATTTAACATCACCCTGCCAGGCCGTTCCAGCTTAAAGAGAGCAAAGATACGATTCAGTCAACTCAGCGAGGGACGATCTAGAGATTTTTGGGAGGGTGTGTGTGTAAGTGTATATATACACAAACACACAAGCACAGACCCACTCCTAGATAGGCACAGGGTGTACCAGAACTGAGGGCCCATAATTTATTTGACTATATACTTCTATTAAGTATTTGAATGGTTGCCATTTCCTTC
The DNA here is from genome assembly GCF_029531705.1 of Pantherophis guttatus. The sequence goes on from NW_026844125.1 coordinate 1,150,991, forward strand.
TAAACACTTCCTTAATGCTTGGTCCAATTTATGACCTGTGATCATTTCTAAAAGCACAATTACCTTTTCTCTTGAGAAAATAAATAAATAAAACCTATTGTGATTGGCCTATGGGACCGGAGTTCCGGTATACCCTGTGCACAAAGACATGTATATTTTATTTATCTGCATCCCACTTTTTGTTTTTTACGAATAACTCAAGGCGGTGAACATATTCAACATAGCTTCCTCCTATTTTCCCCGTAACCACCACCTTGTGAGGTGGCTTGGGCTGAGACAGGAAGAGACCGAAACTTACCCAGCCGGCTTTCGTGCCTGAGGCAAACTAGAATTCACAGTCTCCTGGTGATTGGCCCAAAGACACCAAGCCAGCTTTCATGCTGAGACAGGACTAGAAATCACAGTCTCCTGGTGATTGGCCCAGATACCCAGCCATCTTTCATGCTGAGACGGGACTAGAACTCACCATCTTTGGCCCAGAGATACCCAACCAGCTTTCATGCTGAGACAGGACTAGAACTCACACTCTCCTGGTGATTGGCCCAAAGGCACCTAGCTGGTTTTCGTGCCCAAAGGTGGGACTAGAACTCACCTGCTCCTGGTGATTGGGGGCCAAAGTCACCCAGCCGGCTTTCATGACTAAGGTGGGACTAGAACTCACAATCTCCCGCTTTCTCACCTGGTGCCTTAACCACTAGACCAAAGAGGCTGTTGTCATATATACTCACGGATACAAACCCAAACTCACACCCATTTAAGACACTGTGTGCGAGTGTGTGCGTCTACAGTCCTGAATAATTAAAATGGCTCTCCTGATTGAGAAAATGGCTGAAATTCAGAATTTCCTGGGGGGGGGGGGGGGGGGGGCCCCCCCCTTTTCGGGGTGGGGGGCTCATGTTCATCTGTTTCTCCACTTCATTTTGCAATTCTTTCAACTTCTCGGCTTCTTCCTCCATCTCTCGTACCCTGGCTTTGATGGCTTCCAGCTCCTGGGGAGGAATGGGCGAGCAGCAATGAGCAAAAATAAATAAAATAAAATGCCCTTTGGGTGGTCCCACCCAAAGGCTCCTTCTGAAAGAAGTATAGGTAGTCCTTGACTTATTTACGACACCGGAGCCCAAATATTTCTGTTGGTAAGCGAGACATGGGTTAACCCCAAGGTTACGACCATTCTTGCCACCGTTAAGTGAATCCGTGCAGTTGTTTTGCTGGTCGCACGACGGTTCGGTGAATCTGGCTTTCCCCGTTGACTTTGCTCGTCAGACGGGAGATTGCGCGAGACCGTCCCGTCCGTCATAAATGTGAGTCACTTGCCAAGGGTCTGAATTTTGATCATGTGACGAGGATGCTGTAATGTGAAAAATGGTTCTAAATCACTTTTTTCCAGTGTCGTCGTGACTGTGAATGGTCACTAAATGAATTATTGTAAGTCGAAGGCCACCTGTATCCATTCTACAGCAAAACCACAGGTAGTCCTTGACATAGTTATTCGTTGAGTGACATTCGATATTATAACGCCACTGGGGGGAAAAAATGAGTTACCACCGGTCCTCATACTTACGGCCAGGGCGGCATCTCCACAGTGACGCTGATCGAAATTTTGGCAACCAACACATATTTACAATTGTGGCACTGTCTTGGGGTCACACAATCCTACCATTTGTGGCCTTTTTTGGACGGCTTCCAACTAGCAAAGTCAATGGGGGGGAAGTGGGGGACCGGATTCGTTTAACCACCCTGTGATTCCCTCAACCACCATGGCAAGGTCGGTTGTAAAATCAGGCAAACAACTGTCTCCCTTAACAATGAAAATTCGGGACCCCAATTGTGGTTGTAAATCAAGGACTAATTGCATTGCCAATTAGGATGCAATTGTGGGTAATACAGGTAGTCCCTCGACTTGCAAGAGTCCATTCTGTGACCGTTCGAAGTTACGACGGCACTGAAAAGAAGCGACTTCGGACCGTTTTTCACACTTACGACCGTTGCGGCATTCCCCACGGTCACGTGATCAAAATTCGGGTGCTTGGTAACCGACTCCTGTTTACGACCGTTGTCACGTCCCAGGGGTCAGGTGATGATCCCTCTTTTGCGACCTTCAGACGGGCAACGTCAACGGGGAAGCTAGAGTCGCTTAAGAACCGTTTTACCAACTCCACAACTGCAGTGATTCACTTTTACGAAAGGTCGTAAAAGGAGGCAAAATTCACTTCACTTTACTTTATCTCGCTTAGCGACCGCACTGCAGGGCTCAATTGGGGGTCGTAAGTTGAGGGTTACCTGTACACCATTCCAAACAGCTGCCCACCCCTCCTCTGCCTCCTGATTTTTTCCCTCACTAACGGTTCCCCTGGCACATATGTGCTAGTCGTTCCCGACTCTAGGGGGCGGTGCTCATCTCCGTTTCTAAGCCAAAGAGCCAGCCAGCGCTGTCCGAAGACGTGATCTCGGTGGTCATGTGGCTGGCATGACTCAACGCCAAAGACGCACGGAACGCTGTGACCTTCCCACCAAAGGTGGTCCCTATTTTTCTACTTGCATTTTTTTATGTGCTTTCGAACTGCTAGGTTGGCAGAAGCTGGCACAAGTAACGGGAACTCATCCCATTACGCGGCGCTAGGGATTCGAATTGCTGAACTGCCGACTTTCTGATCGACAAGCTCAGCATCTTAGCCACTGAGCCACTACATCCCTTCTTTATATTTGTATATGTGTATATGTGTATACACACACACACACACACACACACACAAATGCCCAGCTCTGTCTGGGCTGCCCCCCCCCCCCCCGGAAGCCATTGTTCCAGATGGCAGAAGCCCCCTCAGCCTTTAAGGAAAGGGGGTCTTCCCCCCCTCCCCGATTGGCCCAAATAGCGGGAAAGCTCCCATCCTCCGCTAAACACTCTTTGTTCCCACGCTGAGAAGCAATGGAGGCTCTCCCTGCCCTGGAGCTCTATCGTCCCATCAAAGCATCCCGCTTTGATTTCCATCTAATTTTGATTCCGTTTTTAAGCAGCCACATGTCTCCCAGACGCACCCCCACACACACAAAATCCCTCCAGGATCTGCATTGCCTTAAGACACCCCTCTTTTCAATCCTCTCTCCCCACCCCCTCATCTCCCATTAAGCCCCATGGCTCAATCCCATCTTTCCTCCTCCTGCCCAGCAAAGAGCCGCCCTTCCCTTCCCTCTTTTCTTTTCTTTTTTTCAAAATGCGCATAAAAAAATAAAATAAAACAGATCGTGCTTCCTCCCCATCAGCTTCTCTGGCGCTGAAGCAAACTGGCTCTAGTCCACAAAATAAAATTTAAAAATCATATATATGGTTTTTTTTTAAAAAAAGAGGGGTTTCCATCCCTCTTCTTATTGTTCTCCAGCCAAGCATGCGGGGCGAAGAAGAGACAGATCCGGGTCAGGGAGGAAGAAGAGGATTTTTTTAAAAAAATTGCCTTCCTTCCTTTTTCATTTTTTTCCTTTTTAAAAATTCTTGCCTTCCTCCCTTCCACTTACTCCCATCTCCTTTCTTCCTTCCACCCTCCTTCTTGAATGTTTCCTTTTTAAAAAATTCTTTTCCTCCCTTCGTCTTATTCCCATCGCCTTCCTTCCTATTTTTTCGTTTTTAAATTCTTTCCTTCCTTCCATTCCCATCTACACCCTTCTCTTCTTCCCAACCTCCCACTTTCATTTTTTCTTTTAAGAATTCTCTCCTTCCTTCCTTTCATTTTTCCTATTTTTAACTCTTTCCTTCCTCCCTTCTTACTCCAACTCCTCCCTTCCTATTTCATTTTTGCTTTTTTTGAATTCTTTCCTTCCTTATTCCCATCTCCCCTTCCTTCCGATCACTCACCCTTTTTCATTTTTAAAAATTCTTTCCTTCCTTTCCATTTTCTTTTAAATTATTTCCTTCCTCCCTTCCACTTATCCCCATCTCCTTACTTCCTCCTTCCCAATCTCCCTCTTTAATTTTCCCTTTTTAAAATTCTTTCCTTCTTCCCTTCCACTTATCCTCTTTAATCTTTTTTTCTCTCCTTCCTCCCTTCCACACTCATCCCCATCTCCTCCCTCCCTCCCTCTTTAATCTCTAATTCTTTCCTTCCTCCCTTCTACTTATCCCCATCTCCTTCCTCCCTCTTCTTTTTACAATTCTTTCCTTCCTCCCTTCCACACTCATCCCCATCTCCTTCCTTCCTTCTCCCTTTTTCTCTTTTTTGCAATTCTTTCCTTCCTCCCTTCCACTAATCCCCATACCCATCTCCTTCCTTCTTCCCTTTCTTTTTTTTTTTTACAAATTTCTCTTCCTCCCTTTCCCACTCATCCCCATTGCCTTCCTTCCCCCTTTTTCTCTTTTTTCCAATTCTTTCCTTCCTCCCTTCCACACTCATCCCCATCTCCTTCCTTGCTTCCTCCCAATCTCCTTTTTCTTTTTAAATTTCTTTCCTTCCTCCCTTCCACCCTCATCCCCTTCCTTCCTTCTCCCTTTTTCTCTTCTTTGCAATCCTTTCCTTCCTCCCTTCCACTTATCCCCATCTTTCCTCCCTCCCTTTAATCTTCCTTTTAAAAATTCTTGCCTTCCTCCCTTCCCTTCCACACTCATCCCCATCTCCTTCCTTCCTTCTCCTTTTTGCAATTCTTTCCTTCCTCCCTTCCACACTCATCCCCATTTCCTTCCTCCCTCCCTTTTTTTTTACAAATTTCTCTCCTTCCTCCCTTTTCCACTCATCCCCATTTCCTTCCTCCCTTTTTTTACAAATTTCTCTCCTTCCTCCCTTCCACACTCATCCCCATCGCCTTCCTTCCTTCCCTTTTCTTTTTTGCAATTCTTTCCTTCCTCCCTTCCACACTCATCCCCATCTCCTTCCTTGCTTCCTCCCAATCTTTTTTCTTTTTAAAATTCTTTCCTCCCTCCCTTCCACACTCATCCCCATCTCCTTCCTTCTTTCCTTTTACAATTCTCTCCTTCTTCTCTTCATCCCCATCTCCTTCCTTCCTTCTCCCTCTTTTCCTCTTCTTTGCAATCCTTTCCTTCCTCCCTTCCGCACTTATCCCCATCTTTCCTCCCTCCCTTTAATCTTCCTTTTAAAAATTCTTGCCTTCCTCCCTTCCGTCCACACTCATCCCCATCTCCTTCCTTCTTTCCTTTTTCTACAATTCTCTCCTTCCTCCCATCCACTCATCCCCATTTCCTTCCTCCCTCCTTTTTTTTACAAATTTCTCTCCTTCCTCCCTTTTCCACTCATCCCCAACTCCTTCCTTCCTTCTCCTTTTTGCAATTCTTTCCTTCCTCCCTTCCACACTCATCCCCATCTCCTTCCTTCTTTCCTTTTTTTTTTTTACAATTCTCTCCTTCCTCTCTTCATCCCCATCTCCTCCCTCCCTCCCTCTTTAATCCTTTTTTTTTAAAAAAAATTTTCCCTTTCTCCCTCCTTCCCCTCCCCTCCATTCATCCTCCCTCCCTCCCTCTCTCCCCTTCCCTTCATCCATCCATTTATCCATCCACCCAAGTCCCCGACCCCCTTTCTTCCCTCCCCCCCCCAAGCGTGCGTGTGTTTTTGAGGGGGGGGGACTGAGGGAGAGATTATGATGCTCACCGGGTCCTCGATGGCGGAGTCGCCGGGGTCGCCCTCGCCCAGGCCGGCCTCCTCCTCCAGCTCCTCGGGGTGAGGGTGGTGGTGGGGGGCGCCCACGCCGGCCGGCCCAACCCGGGAGGGCAGCGAGGAGGAGGAGGAGGACGACGTTGTCGTGAGGGCGCCCCGGGGGCCGCCGCCGCCGCCGCCTCTGCTCCCGCCGCCGCCGCCGCCGCCTCCTCCGCCCGCCGTCTCGATCAGCATCTCCTCCTCCTCCTCCTCCTCCACGCGGAGCCCCCCGCCCTGCTCCCCCCCGGGGCCGCTTCCCCCCAGCCCGTTCCCGTACTGCGACGGCAGGCCTCCGCCGGGGCCCCCGCCCGGCTCCCCGTCGCCCCCCAAGGCCGCGATAGCGCCTCGCCCGCCGCCGCCGCTCGTGCCCTTCACGGACGCCATAGAGCCCGCCGCTGTTGCTACTGCTGCCGCTGCCGCCACCACAGCCACCGCCGCCGCCGCCACTACCACTGGCCGCCCGCCTTCGCCGCCGCCGCCGCCGCGCTCCGATTGGCTACCCCGTCTCGCGCCCGCTCCTATTGGCTCGGCTCCGACGCTCTCTATTGGCTCCCTGCCTCGCGCCTTCAGCTCGGCTTCTTGGTTTGGCCCGGCTCGGCCGTCAATCAAGAGGCGTCCGTCGGCGATTGGGAAAGGGTTTGGCTACTTTCGACCCGCCTTCAAAATGGTGGATTTTTGGAGGCGAAGGGCTTTTCAGGGGTTTTTTTTTTGTGTGTGTGGGGTGGGAGACGACCCGCCCCTCTCAAGCGTTTGCTGCTCGCTGATTGGGACGGAGGGACCACCACCAACTTTTGTTGGCTCGGGGGTTGCGGAGCTGAATGGAGAAGGTGGGTGTCAATCTGTTAGGCCCCGCTGGGCGCGAAAGAAAGGAGGTTTGAGGCAAGGGAAGGTGGACTTTGCCCGCCTTTTCCTCGCCAATCTTAATCCTCGAGGCGTGATTGGTCGTTTGGCATGGTTAGTTTTTTTTTTTGTTTAAAAAAAAGGTAAAGCCATCGCTTATTGGCGGAAAAGTAATGTGTCAATCCTATCGGCGGATGTTTTCATTGGGCCTCCCAGCCCGCCTTGAGCCAATCAACCCAAAAACCAAATTGCATCAATGAGTGACGTTTTGCAAATCTTTGCACACGGTCTAGTCCACTGGGCGGGAACGGCGTTCCTCTTTTCCTATTCTAATTGGTCGATTTTTTTTTTTAATCTCTTTTGGCCCGCCTTTCGTTTTCCACACTGAGGTGGGAAAGCCGACATTTCTGATTGGCTCTTAAAGGAAAGAACGTTTAACGGCTCCTTTGGCCCCGCCCCGCGCGGACGGGCTACGATCTTAATAGACCCTTCAGCACAACTTCCGGTTTCTTTTCGGAGGTTGGGGGGGCGGCGGAAATAGGCCTTAATACCAATAGCACTTAGATTTATATTTATTTATTTATTTATTTATTTATTTATTTATTTATTATTTTTTCATATTTGTATACCGCCCTACTCCCGAAGGACTCAGGGCGGTGAACAGCCATAATAAATACAAATACATATAGAAGTTAAAAACTATTAAGAAACAGATTAAGTAATTTAGGCTCAAAGATTAAAAACATCCAAATTTATCTAAAGAGGTTTAAAACCCAATTTAAAAGCCAGTTTAAAAGCCAATTAAAAAGGGAGAGTTAGGGAGATACGCTAATCGGCATATGATAAAATGAAATTTCGTTGCATATAGCTCTCAAATGGTCGGCAACTCCAATATACCCTACAAACAAGACAAAATACATACATACATACATACATACATACATACATACATACATACATAATTAGGCATATGCCCACATAACCATGCAGAGAAACAACACTGCAGTTCGGATGTTTAGTTACAACTTTTGAAGCATCGCCATGCTCGTGTGATCAAAATTCAGATTCTTGGCCATGGGTTCATACTTATGACCGTAGCTGTGTCACGGGATCACGCGATCCCCTTTTGCGACCTTCTGGCCAGCCAAGTCCACAGGGGAAGCCGGATTCCCTTAAGAACCAGGTTATTAACTTATCAACTGCAGTGATTCACTTAACAAGCGTGGCAAGAAAGGTCACACAATGGGGCAACACGTAACAAATGTCTCACTTAACAATGGAAATTTGGGGCTCCGTTGTGGTCCTAAGTCGAGGACTACCTGTAAATGGAGACCTCCTTTACTGCGGCTTGCCTCCAAATTCATCGGCTCCGGCATCTTTCTCCCAGCATGGACCTGGACCAGATTTTACTTCCAACATATGGGTTTAAATAACCTTCTGCAAGTGGCAAATTAACTTTATAACCATTCATTTAGTGACCATTTGAAGGTCCCACGGCCTGAAAAAAAGTGACCTACGGCCATTTTTCACACTTACAACCACGGCAACATCCCCTTGGACACATCAAAAGTGATCAAAATTCAGCCACCTGACAACTGGTTCATATCTATGACGGTTGCAACATCCCTGGGTCCCCTTTGCGACCTTCTGACAAGCAAAATCCACGGGGAAGCCAGGTTCACTGAACTTCGGTGTTACTGACTGAACACCTGCAGTGATTCACTTTAACGACTGTGGCAGGAAAGGTCGTAAAATGGGACAAAGCTCATTTCGCAACTGTCTCGCTTACCAACGGAATTTTTGGGCTCCGTTGTGGTCATAAGTCGAGGACGATCTGTATTTCTTAATATTTGCGTGTGTATTCCAGGACTTCCAGAATAATATTTCCAATATTTTCTTGTTAAGTTTCCGAATAAACTATGTTTTTTCCCAAAAAATGACTTTATCTCGAAGGAGAAAGATTTCCTGGTCTTGAAAAGGTCACTAAACAGATAATTGTAAGTTGAGGACTATCCAAATGGAAAAACTCAGGCTTTGAAGGATTATGGATTGATAGGACTTGTTCAAGAGAGAAGTTCAAATGTCACATCTTTTAAGATTGGGAACGTGTACATGCAGGACCTGGGTTCCCCAGCCAGCACGGGGAATTCTGGGAGTTGAAGTCCCCCCCCACCCCCGTCTTGAAGCTGGTTTTTCCAGTGTGGGAAGCTCCTCCCCTCCTAGAGAATGAAATATTTTTGGTAATATTAAAAGAGGCAGAATATTTTATCTCCAAAGGAGAAATGGAGAAATGTGTTCTTAAAGGCAGAAAGCAGCCCCCAGTCTTCCTGCCACAGGAAAACAGCCTCAAGCAGAAGCTTGAAGAGGCTAGTCTTTAGGAATGGAGATTTTGTATCCATTCAGAAAGAATGGATAATGGCCAATCTATTCAGAAGCAAAGAGACTCCAGATAAGCAGCACAATTAGGCAAGCCAAAACTGACAAGATTAGCTCAGACAAACACCTAGGATTTGCATTTCTCCTTTTGTCTGAACATCCAGCCATGACCCCATAGGAATCTGGCAACAGCCATTAAAATATTAAAGGACACAGAGACAAGCATCTGAATTACAAAGCCCCGAAGAATGTATCAAAGCCCATCTATCCCAACCCCATTTGATCAGCCACCCCAAAAACATGCTGCTGTCACTAAAGTTTCTGGCATCCAAATAAACAGACCTCCTCTCCTTACAGCCAGCCTCCATTTTATTTTCAGCGTCTTTTTCCCAGCTTGGGACCGGACCAGATTTTTTTTTCTTCTGACACTCAGCCAGCATGGGGAATTCTGGGAGTTGAAGTCCACCTGTCTTAAAGCTGTTTCCTCAGGCAGCATGAGGAATTCTGTGAGTTGAAGCCCATCCATCTTAAAGCATGGGGAATTCTGGGAGTTGAAGTCCACCTGTCTTGAAGCTGGTTCCTCAGCCAGCATGAGGAATTCTGTGAGTTGAAGCCCATCCATCTTGAAGCATGAGGAATTCTGGGAATTGAAGTCCACCCGTCTTAAAGCTGGTTCCTCAGCCAGCATGGGGAATTCTGGGAGTTGAAGTCTACCCGTCCTAAAGTGGTTCCTCAGCCAGCATGGGGAATTCTGAGAGTTGAAGTCCACCCGTCTTGAAACTGGTACCTCAGCCAGCATCTGGAATTCTGGGTGTTAAAGTCCACCTGTCTTAAAGCTGTTTCCTCAGGCAGCATGGGGAATTCTGGGAATTGAAGTCCACCCATCTTAAAGCTGGTTCCTCAGCCAGCATGTGGCATTCTGGATGTTGAAATCCACCCGTCTTAAAACTGCTACTACCGTAGACTGTAGAACAGCCAAGAAATTCTGTCCATCTCTCCAGAATTTGACAGAAAGAAATAGCTGGATTCAGGTACCTTTCTGAAGTTGCCCTAAAGTTTCTTCTTCTGGTTTGACCGGCCGGACTGCCTACTAGAAAACAGGCCTACTAGAAGTTTGGGAAGGCCAGAAACAGGTGGACTGGAGGCAGTTGGTCAATTTGCATTGACCAACCCCCCTTTTTTGTTTTAATTGCATAGCTCAACCCTTTTTATGCTGCATGACAAAGCGCTCAAGGGAATTTCAGTAGATCCAAGATGGGAGTTTCATTATTCATGACTGAACAAATAAACATTCGATGATTCAGATATGAACAGAAACTCCTAGTTAATGATCCCCCAAGCCAAGCCAACCCTTCTCCTTGACATCCAAGGTTATACAATGTTTTGGGGAGCCCGGAAAGTGCCTCTGCTTTACCCCTCAGGCCAACATGGAGGCCACCCATGGCAGGATCCCATTTCTGATCTCCCGTTTCCAAACTGATCCATGTCAATGACCCCCCCACCCCCACCCCAATCTCGGTCCACTCTCCTTCCTCGGTGAGTGTGAGGTTTTTCTCCTTTCAAATATCTCTGACAGTGCATTAACTCCATTTGATCTTCTGAATTATTCATCGCCCTGGAAACATTTCTGGGCACGGAATCTCTTTTTAAAGAGACATTTTGTCCTTGGCACCTGGACCTCCCTTTCCAGAAGTCATAAAACCTTTCGGAGTCTCGTCCTAGAGACGTTTCTATCTCCGCTCTTCCAAACCTCTCATTTTGGGTGCGATTCTGGGATTTCTCACAAGGATTCCTTGCTCGAGGATCGAGCCAGTCAGAAACTAGAAGTCTGGCTTTCAACGATTGGCGGTGAGAGTAATTTTGAAGTCACCTTTGGATGGACTGAACCTAAAAAAAAACCCCGCTCACAAGCTTGCAAGCTCTCAAGGAAAACACGTCGTTGTACAGACAGGGCATGCTTCGGTGGAGATATAAAAGGATTGAGCCAGTGAGAGAGGGTCCATCGGACGGGGTGAGTGACAGCTAGAAGGCAGAAAGGAACGATTGAGCCCTTGGCAAGAGGCAAAGAGACCCCCCCTCCATTTGATCAAAATAGCCTAAGGGAGAGGGGGTTTGAAGACTCAGCATTTGCCTAAGCTCAAGGAGACGCAGATAACCAAAAAGGACAGAGGACATCTTAGACAGCTGGTGCAATAGGACCAAAAGCAGAGATCAGGCAGACATAAGACATTTTCACTGAAGGAGAGGTCCTAACGTTACAAGTCACAGATCTTGCGCAGACGATTCCTTTTTTTCTCCTCCTAGAAAGAAACCAGGCAGAAGACTCCATGGGAGAAACAGAGATCACCAATGGGAGAGTTCATTCCTCACCCACCCCATGTAAATTCCTGTGAAGTAGCAGAACAATTGCAGAGGAGCAAGTAGATTTAAGAATCCGTGATCCGAGGAGGTAACGGGATAACGAGAAGATCTGGGCGCTCCAAAGATCAGAAGACGCGCAAGAGAATGATCAAGAGGCAAGTCTTCCCCACCCACCCACCCAAGGAGATCTAAGACGGGACCCCGTCTCCGTGAGAGCAAGGACGAGTCTCGTGGAAGGGTTGATCAAGGACTGTGATCCCTAAAGGTAACCACGACTAAACGATCACAATAGACTGGACAGGGCAAGTGAGTTGGGCTGTAGGGAAGAGGGGTCGGCAACTTTGCTCCTATGGCCCGTGCTCCGCCTTCCCCTTTGACCCCCAGCAACATTCCCCGCAACTTAAGCTACATCGCTGGCTTGTACGAGAGGGCCTATTATCGCACGGCCCGTCCGAGCATTGCGGAGGATTCGGGAACCGAAGGCTCCGAATCTGAGTCTGAGGGCAGGCCACGAGGCAGGACCCAGAGGAGACGCCGCCATCTCTTCCAGGGGTCCAAAAGAAGGGGAAGGCGCCGGACTCGCTCGGCCCCGGCTCAGGGTAGGATACGAGGAGTATCACGCAGCCGTAGCCCTGGGACTCGCAAGAGGGTGCGCTTCGCCGACTCCTTGGGCCTGGAGCTGATCAGCGTGCGGCAGTTCTGGCCTAACGATCTCCCACAGGTGCCAGAGAGGGTCCACAACCAGCTGAGGCGCGATTCACTCAGCCACTTCGCGCCGTGTCTGCCGTTCTGCCCACCAGTGAAGGTAACAGGGGTCGGTCCTGCCCGGAAGCACCTTGGGGTGGGTTTGGGTGAGCCTTCCATAAAAGTTAGAACCATGCAATCAATTCAGAGTTTTCTTTTCCTCAGCAAAGGAGAACAGGGTATTCATTTCCTTGAGGGAATTAGAATAGAATAGAATAGAATAGAATAGAATAGAATAGAATAGATAGAATAGATAGAATAGAATAGAATAGAATAGAATAGAATAGAATAGAATCTGGAAGGGACCTTGGAGGTCTTCTAGTCCAGCCCCTTGCTCAAGCAGGAGAACCTATACCAGAGGTGGGTTCTAAATTTTTTACTACCGGTTCTGTGAGCGTAGCTTATTTTGTGGCTGTGGCTTGGAGGTCATGTGACTAGGTGGGCGTGGCTAGCTGGTCAGAGTTATTTCTGGAAGGTCCTTGCACTTACGACCAGTCCTCGCACTTACGACCCGACTCATTTGTTTGCTTTTAACACTGATCAGCTGTAGGACGACCCTTTGAAGCCCCACGGCAAGAGTTTAAACAGTTTTTTTCCCTCTAGTCATCAGCTGGGACTCAGGAGGCAGCAATAGATTGGGGGTGGGACCAAATAAAAGGTAAGAATAACGTGGGAGGGGGGGGGGGGGGAGAACTGGTTCGGTGACGTCATATCGTCACCGCTACCGGCTCGGCCGAACCGGACCGAACCAGGAGGAACCCACCACTGACCTATACCCATGATGGCGAACGTGCCACAGGTGGCATGCGTAGCCATATCAGTGGGCATGCGAGCTTAGCTCCGGCGTGCATGTGCGCGCCAGCCAGCTGATTTTTGGGCTTTCTGGGCCCACCAGAAGTAGGGAAACAGGTTGTTTCCTGCCTCCGAAGGGCCTCGGGGGTTGGTGGGGAAGGCCCGTTTTTCTCTCTCACCTGGTTCCAGAGCCTTTCTAGGAGTCTGGGGAGGGTGAAAACGGCCTCCCCACCCACCCCCCGGAGGCCCTCCAGAGGCCAGAAACAGCCCGTTTGCCAACTTCTGGTCCCACCAGAATTCATGAATTAGTGAATTAATATGTGCCTGGTCTCTTCAGATCTAGAGTTTAAGTCAGCAAAACGTTTTAAGTTTTCTCCCTATATAAAATTATCATACAGGGTTGTCCACCGGTCAAAAAAAAAAACAAGATGATAGCTACAGGTTAAAGCTCTGTGGAATTTTTTTTTTTTTATGTTCATTGCGCATAAAAAGCAGGCAGTTTTGACCCCACCGACGAGAGCCTCGTTCTCCATCCTTTTTTGACCATGTCTTCCAGACACCCCTGTACAATCTTACGGGTGACGTTTCCCGGCGCTAATGTTAATGTAGACGAGAAGGTGGGCTGCAAAAACCTAGCCGTCCGGGAGACGGCCGCAGTTTTCTGTATATAGCTTTTCTCATCCCTTATTTTGCACGATGGTCTTGCCGGAACGGACTACGGTAGTCCATTAGCGGGAAAACAACCAAGTCATGGCAACAGGGCTAGGACATTTAAACCTGCTGAATAATGCACAATCCAGAAGTTAAGGCTGGGTCAGGAGCTTTATTCAAGGACGGCAGCTTCCATTCCTTCTAATTAAAATAATAATAATAATAATAATGTCAGTGCATTACCGCCTTCACAACCTGGCCTTGAACCGGATCTGAATCAGGAAGAAAAGAAAACCAATTCTAGGAATAGGGTACGCAAAGAACATTTCAAGGCTTTAGAGATGCAGGCTACCAGGAAATGAGCCATCCTCGGAAACTGTGGCTAGTAGCCATAGTTTCGGCTGCCAAAAGGCTTGAGTTTAGCAATTCAACATTTTTTTTCTGCTCATTTTTCTTTTTTTTTTCCAAGCTGGGCTTTGGGATTTTAGATATTATTGAGCTGTGCGGGTGGAAGGGACCAATCTCTTAAGCAGTGGTGAAATCCACATTTTTTTTATTGCCGGTTCTGTGGGCGTGGCTTGGGTGTGGTGTGGCGTGGCGTGGCGTGGTGGGCGTGACTTGGTGGGCGTGGCAGGGGAAGGATACTGCAAAATCTCAATTCCCACCCAACTCCAGGGGAAGGATACTGCAAAATCCCCATTCCCACCCCACTCATGGGGGGAAGGATACTGCAAAATCCCCATTCCCTCCCCACTCCTGGGGGGAATGATATTGCAAAATCTCCATTCCCTCCCCACTCCAGGGGAAGGATACTGCAAAATCTCCATTCCCACCCAACTCCAGGGGAAGAATACTACAAAATCCCCATTCCCTCCCCACTCATGGGGGGAAAGATATTTCAAAATCTCCATTCCCACCCCATTCTGGGGCCAGCCAGAGAGGGTATTTGCTGGTTCTCCGAATTACTCAAAATTTCCGCTGCCGGTTCTCTGAACTGCTCAAAATTTCCACTGCCGGTTCTCCGAACTGCTCAAAATTTCTCCTGCCGGTTCTCCAGAACCTGTCAGAACCTGCTGGATTTCACCCCTGCTCTTAAGGCTCCTAACACCGTGGAATTGGTCCTGTGTCTTCGGAGTCTAAAGAAGGAAAGTAAGACGTGTTATCGATTGGTCTGTGTGGATGGCTCTTCTATCGTGCGAGCCTAAAAATGCCATTTTCTCTGCTCCAAGTGAGGCTCCTTGGTCCTGGAAATCTGCCCCAAACTGAAATATATGCGGTAATTAATTTCTTCATTCCAACTGATTAGAGCTTTAAGGTAAAAAAATCTTGCTGTCATATTTTCTCTCTCTCTCCCTCTCCTCCCCTTCCATCTTTTCCCTCTCTCTCTCTCTGCTGACTTTCTATTTCTTAGCTCCCCCATCTTTCTTGGTTTTCCACCTTCCCCTCTCTTTTTCTCTCCCCTGACCTATTCCTCTTTCTGGTCTCCTCCCCCCCCCCCCCCCATCATCTCTTCATCCTTTTCTCTACAAGCGCACCAGCTGGAAGGCTCAGTTTCATCCCCGTCTGCTCAGGGATAGCCTGATTCTCCTTATTCCAGCTCTCCCCCTTGTATCTATATTCTCTTACGGTCCCCATCACCTATTTTATCTATTCCATTACATTTCCTCCTGATTCTTCCTCTAGCCTTGCAATCCCATTTGGTTCTCCCCATTTCCCTTATTCTATACTTCCTAGACAGGGTTTTGATCATTTGCTCTCTTTTGGTCCCTTTCGCTTTACGCTTCCTTCCCTTCAATCTCTCTTTTTTTATATATATATATATATAAATTTTTATTATAACATATAGTGATACAATCGGTACATTTTCGGTTCATTGGTGCAATTACATACATATATACATCTGCATGCATTATTACTTGTCTTTTATTTGATATTGTTTCTTGAAGCTAGATTTAATTTCAAAACACTTAAAGATAATAGTGCTCAACTCTCTAAGACTAAATATAATACTATTCATATAGATTTTGTTAATTAGTTAATATTTAATCTCTATTACCTTCTTTATTTCTTTTCCCCATCCATTCGTACCACCCTTCAATCTCTCATATAGTACTTGTTTTCATCGTTTCCCTGTCTGATACATCTACAATCCTACACATTTTCCTTATCTTTCTGTAATTTTTTTTCCTTCCCATCAACCCAATTTCCCTCTAATCCAGTGATTCTTAAATTGTTTAACCCAATTTTTTTTTAATATACTTTATTGACTTTTTTAAAGAAAAAAAAATTTTTTTAAAAGAAAACGTCCAATCACTGTTAACATCTGAGGTGTCGTATAGTTACATGTTTGTGTTATATACATTATATACATATCTATTACATTCGAATCTGCGATTATTGAACATATACATATTCTTACAATCCCATTCTAGTATTCCACCATTTATACCACCTTTCCCATACTGCCTTGAATTTTGAATTCGTATCATCATTAAGAACACTTGTTAATTTTACCATTTCTGCACATTCTAGAATTTTGTTTATTATTGCCACCTCTCGAGGGGTTTGTTTGTCTTTCCAGTATTTTGCAAAAATTAACCTGGCTGCTGTAATGACATGTATTGTTAGATGTATCTTATCTTTGGGGAGTCCATCTCCAATCATTCCTAATAGAAAAATTTCAAGGGAAAGTTTTATATCTTCTTCCACTATTTCTCATAGCCAATTTTGTATTTTTACCCAGAACTTTTTTGTCTCAGGGCAGGAGCACCACATATGAAAGAAGGTGCCAATCTCCCTTCCACATTTCCAGCATATTGTTGAAGCATTGGCAATTTTTTTTTTTTAATTTGATTTATATGCCGCCCTTCTCCGGAGACTCAGGGCGGCTTACAATGCGTTAAGCAATAGCCTTCCTACTTTTGTATATTTATACAAAGTCAGCTTATTGCCCCCACAAACTGGGTCCTCAATTTACCTACCTTAGAAAGGATGGAAGGCTGAGTCAACCTTGAGCCTTGGCGAGATTCGAACCAGCAGTAATTGCAGGCAGCTGTGTTAATAACAGGGTGCTTAGACCACTGTGCTATCAAGGCTCTTGATAGCCCTGGTCTATCCCTAACCTGGTCTCCAAAAATGTTATTATACCCAGAATCGTCTTTTATAAGCACTTTGGCAACCACAGCCCTAAACTGGATCCACAACTCACAAATGAGCAATTACAAATTTATCCATTACTGCCCCCCCCCCCCCCCCCCCCCAGAATATGCTCCAATTAGCCCAGTTTAAGGATCACTGTTCTAATCCTTAGGGCAGTGCTGTGATTGCATGACGGCCACCATTTTGACTTTTTTGACCTTCCACGGCACACCCCCTACCTCTAATACTGCAACGAAGCTACAATTTCTCCATTTATTATTCCTTGCAGAGTGGTGCGGTGACCTAGAGGTGTAGCCCTCGCCTCACAATCAGGAGGTTATGAGTTCGATCCTAGGTAGAGGCAGATATTTCTCTCTCTGGGCACACTGAGAATGTATCTGCTGAACAAAACTCCGCATTGGCGACAGGAAAGGCATCTGGCCATTAAAACACTCTGCTAGCTCCATTCAGTTGCCCAGATGTATTATGGGGTCGTTAAAAGAAGATGATTAATCCTTGCTCTCCCGTCGTTTACCTCCTCAGGAATCTTTGAACCTGCAGACTCGGCTGCTGGAGCCAATGTTCCCAGATCCTGTGAGCATGCCCGATTTCCTGCCCCGTCTTCTGGCTCAGTGCGTGCTGCTGGAGGGTGTCCGGGCCGAGGGATCCTGCGTTTCTGGTACCATCCGTGTGATCAACCTGGCCTATGAGAAAAGGGTTTCTGTGCGATACACCTGGGACTTTTGGGCTACCGAGCACGAAGCTCGCGCCTCTTACGCCGCCCCTGCAGGGCGGGACCGGGACCACGCCGACCGCTTTGCCTTCCGCCTGCCTCTGCCAGTCCCACTCTCCGCAGGGGTGGTACTCGAGTTTGCCCTCTGCTACCTGGTGGGGGGGAAGGAATTCTGGGACAACAACCAGGGACGTAACTACTCTCTGCGGCCGCCTCCTTGCGTAGCCGAGGAAGACGAATTCCCCAGCCCCATTCAAGATTGCTGTGAAACTGGCTGGATACACTTTCTGTAGGCAAAGCTCCGCCTCCAGGAGAGAAGGAAAGACGGGGAGACTTGTTGAACCTGAAGTTTGATAGGAAAAGTCGAAGATCAAGGTTGAAACACAAAGATACACAGGCATCTGGGCACACACCCACCACCACACCAGAATCGATGCAGACACTTGGATTTGCTTCCCGTTCCTCAGCGGGCTTTTCACTAAATCAAAATCCACTGCTTGTAGCTTTTGCGATCACCGACAGACCATTCACACAACCCCTGACATTGGGCTATCGCCTTGCAAGGAGGACCACTCTTTCTTTTGACTTGCGGACTTGCTTGCAATCCAAATCCAGTGTCGATGTTGAGTGGGGACGTCACCCTATGGGGGGGGGTCTCCTCCAAAAGAGATGTCCGTGAGAAAAGGATATTAAAAAAACTCAAAATGTTAGCCACAACGATGTCATCGAAGATCTGAGTTCTACTCTCCCATCTTGTAAAGTGACCTTTGATACCCTGGAGATTTTGGAGAGAAAGGGATCGGGAATAAAAGAGAATAAGAGAAGAGCAAACAAAGATGATTTGGGGACTGGAGGCTAAAACATATGAAGAATGTTGCAGGAATTGGGTATGTCTAGTTTAACGAAAAGGACTAGGGGTGACATGATAGATGTCTTCTAATGTTTGAGGGTCTGTCACAGAAAAGAGGGGGGTCAATCTATTCTCCAAAGCACCTGAAGACAGGACAAGAAGCAACGGATGGAAACTAATCAAGGACAGAAGCAACCTAGAACTAAAGAGAAATGTCCTGATAGCGAATACAATTAATCAGTGGAATGGCTTGCTTTCAGAAATTGTGGATGCTCCATCACTGGAGACTTTTAAGAAGAGATTGGACAATCCTTTCCTGCTGGAGCATGGGGTTGGACTAGAAGACCTCCAAGATCTCTTCCAACTCTGCTATTCTATTCTGTTCTGTTCTGTTCTGTTCTTTTCAAATGTCCACCTTGTATATTGTACACTGGGGGGAAAAAACCCCAGATTCATAACTACGTCGATGAAAGAACAGAGTTTTTCTTCAATTTCCTGTTTTCCTCGGCTTGGGGAAAACATTCTGGATCTCCATTCCAAGGGACTCATTCGCACATGCTGTTTCCACATTTTTCTGCATGAATGTATTCACACTTCTCGTCGCATCCTATGTTATTTCTATGCTGGCTGGTTAAAGGAGAGAAAAAAAAAATCACCCTTGTTATTCCTGATGGGGCGTTTCTTATTATTTTCATCCATGCGTCATGGACCCTGATCGATGGAATGTTTTTTTTTAGACCCAGCAAAAATCCGGAAAAGTTATTTTAGAAAAGGCATAAGTGCCAATCAGTGCCTTTATGGGGGGGAAAAAACACCCTAACATTTCAATCACTTCTATGCTTGATGGATTTCTAAGTTGTCTTCTAGCCTAAAACTAAAAGAACTTAATAATATCTGAATGGCACCCACCCACACAGTATGGCGGATAGTGGTATTTCCGAGAATTTTGCAACATGGGCAATTCAATTCCCAGAATTCTCAGCCATAGCCATACTGGCTAGAGCAGAGGTGGGGACCTGTGGCCCTTTTACGATTTGTGGACTTCAACTCCCAGAATTCCTGAGCCGGTGGGAACTGAATTCTGGGAGTTGAAGTCCACACGTCGTAAAAGGGACATAATTTCCCATGCCTGGACTAGAGGATTCTGGGAAAATCCGAGGTGCCATTTTACTGGAATAAGTAGGTTTTTTTTTTTTTTTTTTGCTTTAATTTATATGCCGCCCTTCTCCGGAGACTCAGGGCGGCTTACAATGCATGTAAGCAATAGCCTTCATACTTTTGTATATTTATACAAAGTCAGCTTATTGCCCCCACAAACTGGGTCCTCATTTAACCTACCTTAGAAAGGATGGAAGGCTGAGTCAACCTTGAGCCTGGTAAGATTCGAACCTGCAGTAATTGCAGGCAGCTGTGTTAATAACAGGGTGCTTTAGACCACTGTACTACCAAGTTTGACCCAATGGGCATGAAAAGAACCGTAAGAATTACAGATTTTATAACACTTCCTCCAGATCTGTGTCTCCGAACCTGAGAAACTTTTAAGATGCGTGGACTTCAATTCCCAATTGAATTCTGGGAGTTGAAGTCCACGCATCTTAAAGTGGCTGAAATTGAGAAATACCATTCCAGATTCTATTGCATTTTATCTCTGAGCTGACCTACTTTGCTTTATAACTTAAAAAGTTAAGATGTAAGACGAGGGCCCTTTCCTGAGTGGGGGGCACTATTGGGAATTCTAGGAACCCCATTATGGGTCCTGCCACCAAACTATTCCCATGCCACCGAAGACCCGATTACTGAAAATGTCCGGAGTAATGATCAGGCTATATAAAACTGATAATTAGCTCAATCATTTAATGATTCATGTCTTTGTGTGTCTGACTGAGTGGTGAATTTAAGGCAGAGATTTCTGCTAGATACCAAAGAAACTTACATTCGTTCATTCCTGTTAATAACTGAACAAGCCAGGGGGAAAATGAATCATATTTCAAAGAAATAAACATGGAAGGAAAACCCAGAGATTTCCAATTCACATTTTATACCCAGGAAACATACTTTTTGGCCTAAGGATCTGCAGTTCTTTGAATCCAGGGGATCCTGAGGGGCAGGCTGGATGAAAACTGGGATTGTTCAAGACAGACCCACAATGGGAGGTCTTGGCTTGCCCAACACAGCAGGGTTGTTGTTATCCTCTTGTCCAAAGAGCTTAATAGTGAGGTTTCCTGCAAGGGCAAAGTGTGCGTCCTTGTGACTGGGTGACAATTGAGGGGAAGACCAGAAAGGAGGAAGCAGCTGGGAGAAAAGAAGAGAGGAAGAGTGGAAGAGAAGGAGGGAAGGAGGGGAATGGCGAGAAGAAGAAGGTAGGAAGGAAGGAAGGAAGGAAAGAGGGAGGGTGAAAGATAAAGCGGAGGAATGAGGGGAAGGAAGAAGAGAAAAAAGAGGGAGAGAAAGAAAAGGAAGGAAAGGGAGGGAGGGATGGGAACAGGGAGGAGGAGGAGATAGGAATGGAAGAGAGGGAGGGTGGAAGAGAAAGGGAAGGAATGAAAGAAGGAGGGAGGGAGGGAGCAAGGGAAGGAGGGAGGGGAATGGGGAGGAGGAGAAGGTAGGAAGGAAGGAAATAGGGAGTGAAAGATAAGGGAGGAATGAGGGGAAGGAAGAGAAAAAAGGGAGGGAGGGAGAGAAAGAAAAGGTAGGAAAGAAGGGAGGGAGAGGAAAAGGGAGGAGAGGAAGATAGGAAGGAAGGAAAGAGGGAGGGTGGAAGATGAAGAGGAGAAATGAGGGAAAGAAGAAGAGAAAAAAGTAAGATAAGGAATGAAAGAAGGGAGGGAGGAGAATAGGGAGGAGGAGGAGATAGGAAGGGAAGAGAGGGAAGGTGGAAGCGGAAGGGAAGAAAGGAGAGAAAAGGGAGGGTGGAAGATGAAGAGGAGGAATGAGGGGAAAGAAGAGAAAAAAGGGAGAGAAAGAAAAGGAAGGAAAGAAGGGAGGGAGGGGAAAAGGGAGGAGAGGAAGACAGGAAGGAAGGAAAGAGGGTGGAAGATGAAGAGGAGGAACGAGGGGAAAGAAGAAGAGAAAAAAGAGAGGGAGAGAAAGAAAAGGAGGGAGGGAGGGGAATAGGGAGGAGGAGAAGATAGGAAGAGAGGGAGGGGGGAAGAGGAAGGGAAGAAATGAAATTAAGAAGAGAAAAAAAGGAGGGAGGGAGGGAGGAGAGAAAAAAGGGGGAGAGAGAAAGAAAGGAAGAAGTGGGAGGGAGGAAAGGCCCCCAAATCGCGGCTTGCATAAAGAGAAGCCTGGAGGAGCCCCCACCTGCCTGCCCGTCCGCCTGGCTGCCCCGAAGCGATCGTCCGCATTTGGGGCGAGAGGGGGGGGGAGAAAGGAAAGGAGGCCCGATCTCTTGCTCCCCCCCTACTCCCGACCATCCACCGGCCTGTCCCCTGCCCCACTCCCTTCTCTCCTCCTCCTCCTCCTGGAGAAAAAAAAAACGGGGGGCGACCCATCTTCGCCCTTCCTCCGCCCGCCCCCCCCCAAAAGACGGCCGCAGAGTCTCCGCTTTTGCCCAGGTAACTCCGGCCGCGTTTCAGTCCCTTCTTCTTCTTCTTCTTCTTCTTCTTCTTCTTCTTTGGGGCAAAAATCTTCCCTTCCCGAAGGGAGAACCAACGGGGGGGGGGGGGAGGTGTCTCTGGATCTCATCTGCGCCAACTTTTCCCAGCTCTTCCCAACTGAGACCCCCACCCCCATTTCAGCCAGCTAAATCCAGTACGTAGATTTGGGAAGGGGGGGAGGTCTTTTCCCCAAGGGTCTGATCCGGTTTTCTAGAGGAAGGGGGGGTCTCTCTCTCTCTCTCTTTGTTTCTTTCTCTTTCTCTCTCTCTCTGTCTCTATCAATCTCTTTTTATCCAAATCCGCTCCCCCCCCCCCAGTTTGCAGAATATGGGGCATAATCCCCCTCCCCCCCCCACAAGAAAAGAAATCCGGGTTTATAAAGGCCAGGTGTGGAAAGGAAAGGAGGAGCAGGGGGGGGAGAAAAGAGGAGGGGGAGGGATAGGAAGAGTTAAGGAAACTTTGAAAGAAAGAGAGAAGGTTAGGAAACATGAATCGGGGAAGGAACAACCGGCTGAAATACACATTTTACTGCACGGCGTATGGCAGAATTACCCTGGTGGTCCTCTTTTACAGTGTTGAAGGATGATGAGGAAGAGAAAAGAAAAGAAAGAAAGAAAGAAAGAAAGAAAGAAAGAAAGAAAGAAAGAAAAGAAAGAAAGAAAGAAAGAAAGAAAGAAAGAAGAAAGAAGAGGAGGGAGAGGGAGGGATAATTGGAAGGAAATGAGGGGAAGGAAGGAAAAGGGAATAAAGTAAAAAGAAAAGGGAGAGGGAGGGAGAAATGAGGGAAGGAAGAAAAAAAGAAAATGGGAGGGAGGGAGGGAGAAGGAAGGAAGGAATAATCAGAAGGAAGGAAATTAGGGGAAGGAAGGAAAAGGGAATAAAATAGAAAGAAAAGGAAGGAAGGAAGGAAATGAAAAGGAAGGAAGGAATAATCAGAAGGAAGGAAATGAGGGGAAAGAAGGAAAAGGGAATAAAGTAAAAAGAAAAGGGAGAGGGAGGGATCAGAAGGAAGAAATGAGGGGAAGGAAGGAAAAAATGGGAGGGAGGGAGGGAGAAGGAAGGAATAATCAGAAGGAAGGAAATGAGGGGAAGGAAGGAAGGGGGAAAATGAGGGGAAGGAAGGAAAAGGGAATAAAATAGAAAGAAAAGGAAGGAAGGAAGGAAATGAAAAGGAAGGAAGGAATAATCAGAAGGAAGGAAATGAGGGGAAGGAAGGAAAAGGGAATAAAGTAAAAAGAAAAGGGAGAGGGAGGGATCAGAAGGAAGAAATGAGGGGAAGAAGGAAAAAAATGGGAGGGAGGGAGGGAGAAGGAAGGAATAATCAGAAGGAAGGAAATGAGGGGAAGGAAGGAAGGGGAAAAATGAGGGGAAGGAAGGAAAAGGGAATAAAATAGAAAGAAAAGGAAGGAAGGAAGGAAATGAGAAGGAAGGAAGGAAAAGGGAAGAAAGTAGAAAAAGAAGGGAAGGAAGGAAGGAAGTTTAAAAAGCTCCCTTTTTACATCCTATAAATAAAGCATGCTTTTCCAACCTTGCCTACTTTAAGATGTGTAGACTTCAACTCCCAGAATTCCCAGCCAGCATGCATTGTTGGCTGCAGCAGCATCCTATGCTGCTGAGGGATTCTGGGAGTTGAAGTCCCCCTGTCTTAAAGTAGGCCAAGTTGCAAAACTCTGCCATAGAGAGGAATCTATCATTCTCTCCCTCTCTCCTTCCTCCCTCCATCCCATCCCATCCCATCCCATCCCTTCCTCCCTCCCTCCATCCCATCCCATCCATCCCATCCCATCCCATCCCATCCCATCCATCCCATCCCATCCCATCCCATCCCATCCCATCCCAATCTGTCTGTCTGTCTGTCTGTCTGTCTGTCTGTCTGTTTTAATTCCCTTCCAGGTACAGCTGGCAGCCATGCGCTGGTGGGTGGTTTTGCTTTTCGTGGCAGCCGCATGGGCTGTGGGTCCACGCCAAGGGGTGCAATAAAGCACTTTGTGCGAGTGACGTCAGCAAGTGTTTGCTGCAGGTAAGGCACTGCGACGAGCATTCCGGGACTCTGCTCAGGTTTGAGAAACAAATGAGTCATATTTGCAGGCAGTCCTCGATTTACGACCACAATTGAAACCCAAAATATTTGTCGCCAAGGGAGACAGGTGCTAGGTGAGCTTTGCCTCACTTTATGACTTTTCTTGCCACGTTTGTTAAGTGAATCCCTGCAGGTGTTAAGTTAGTCACGCAAAGCTGGGTTTCCCCCTTGACTTGGCTTGTCGAAAGGTCGCAAAAGGGGATCACGTGACCGTCGTAAATATGAGGTGGTTGTCAAGCCTCCGAATGTATATCGCCCGATGCTGCAACGGTCATAAGGGTGAGCAGCGGTCATTTTTAACCTCGAACGGTCACTATAAACGAACGGTCGTACAGTCGAGGACTGCCTGTTACTTCAGTTTTGTGGCTTGGGACACGCCTCTCTCTGGACGCGAGGGTTGTGTGCGCGCAGACGCCTGAATTCCTTTGTTTGGAATAAAAGACGCCGTTGCCGTAACCAATCTTCTCTCGGCAGGAAATGTGCCAGTGCAAAGCCAACCGTACCCGTTGCTGTCGGCAGTGCGCGTTCTGCCTGGCTAAACTCTGGGAGCCTTGCTGTGATTGTGTAGGTGAGCTGACTTGCCCCCTGGATGGGAAGGGGCAAGGGGTGGGATGTGTTGTGGTCCGCCGGCGGCCTGTGGAGCTGGCAGCGGAGTCGGACAGTGAGGAGTCTGGGGAGGAACATGGGCCAGTCCTGGAGTCTGGGGGAGGCTCAGACGAGGGCTCTGCGTCGGAGGCAGAGAGGGGGCCAGGGCCATCTGGGAGTTTTGTGCTGCCTCCGGAGCCTCCAGAGTCTGACGTCAGCGAGGCAGAGGAACAGGGGGAGCCTGTTCCCAGTGCGCGCATGCGCAGAGCCGCCAGAAGGCAAGAACAGTTAAGACAAAAGGGGCAACTCGGGAGTAAGGCTTGGAGATGATTGGTCTCTACCATAAGACATAAAGACACGTGAACCTTTGCAGGAAGCAACTTTGTTCGTTCTGGTCGGTTTAAATTCTGAAGCTCCGTTTTGACTCTGTGCTCCGTTTGGCCTTCCAAAGCTAATTGCCAATTAGGTCTCTGGCAGCATTTCAAGGGAGATAAACGCGGGGGCTTATCAGCCTTATCCCGAAGGACTGTGGCAGACTTTCTGTCGGACTCTTTACAAACTATTGATGACTCATTACGGGCTGGGAATGAACAGAATTCACAGCCGTTGAAATAAAAAGAAGGTTTTGGGGACTAATTGTGGGCTTTTTACTGTCTCAGGAAGCCTTGGTCCTGAGACATAATATTATTATTATTATTATTATTATTATTATTATTATTATTATTATTATATTATTTTATTATTATTATTATTTATATACCGGCCCTCCTCCCGAAGGACTCGGAGCGGTGTACAGCCAAAATTAAAACATAAATATACAATATCATAGTTAAAATTAATTAAAATCATTAAATAGTTTTGGGCAAATTTTAAAACCAAAAGTTAAAACCCAATTTAAAATCATTCAATTAGACAGCCCCGCCTGTCGGAACAGTAGAGTCTTGAGGGCATAAACGAAAGACCCGGAGATCAGAGATGTTACGAATATCCGGGGGCAATTCATTCCAAAGGGCAGGGGCTCCGACAGAGAAGGCTCTCCTCCTGGGTGTCGCCAGCCGGCATAACTTGGCCGACGGCACCCTGAGGAGTCCCTCTCTGTGGGAGCGAACTAGTCGGTGGGAGGCTGTTGGTGGCAGAAGGCGGTCCCGTAGATATCCTGGTCCTATGCCATGGAGCGCTTTAAAGGTGGAAACCAACACCTTGAATTGCACTCGGAAGACCACTGGGAGCCAGTGCAGCTCGCGCAGGAGAGGTGTTACATGGGTGTAACGAGGTGCGCCCATAATCACCCGCGCGGCCGCATTCTGGACCAGTTGGAGCCTCCGAGTGCTCTTCAAGGGGAGCCCCATGCAGGGGATGCAGGAACCGGGGAGGGGGGTGTCTTCCTACCAGAGGCGGGTTTCATATAATTTTATCACCGGTTCATTGTGCACAGAAAATGTGAGTGCGTGCGCGCGCTTTCCACATGGCTTAGAAAACGTGGCTAAATAGAATGGCATAGCCGCAGGTCGCCACTACCGGTTCTCCTGAACTTAGCCGAACCGGCTGAATACCATCACTGCTTCCTACCCTGTGTCATACCTGGAAGTCATATTACCTGTGTGCCTTGAGGATCCTGGCCTACCACAATCATACCGTGGGAAGTTGGGAGGGAGTTGGGACCCTGACATCCTGTTTTCTCAAACTTCCAGTCTTCACTCTGACGGGTTTCAATTTTCCAGCTTCCTCAGGTTGGGAAAAATCTATGGGGATTCCTCGCTTTGCGACCGCAGTTGAGCCCG
Source organism: Pantherophis guttatus (assembly GCF_029531705.1). The sequence continues at coordinate 1,177,154 of NW_026844125.1, forward strand.
AAATTTCCATCGCTACCCTGTTTCCCCGAAAATAAGACATCCCTTGATAATAAGCCCAATTGGGCTTTTGAGCTGATGCACTAAAATAAGCCCCCCCCCGAAAATAAGCCCTCCCCAAAAAATATTTAAACGTGTGAGCAGCCGGTCTCCATTTCCTCTGGTTTTCTCCACGCGCCCCGAAATAATAAGACCTCCCCGAAAATAAGGCCAAGCGCTTATTTCAGGATTCAAAAAAAATATAAGACAGGGTCGTATTTTTGGGGAAACACGATAAGCGAGACACTTGTTCGGTGAGGTTTTGCCCCGTTGTACGACCTTCCTTGCCACCGTTGTTAAGCGAATCACTGCGGTTGTTAAGTTAGTTAGCGAAGTGAATCTGACCTCCCCATGGACTTCGCTGGTCAGAAGGTCGCAAAAGGGATCAAGTGTCTCTGGGACACTGCGACCGTCATAACTACGTGCCAGTTCTCGTGTGTCCGAATTTTGATCGCATGACCTTCGGGATGCTGCAACCGTTGGGAGATCCAATTATAAGTCGTTTTTTTCCAGTCCTGTTGTAACTTTGAATGGCCACTAAGTGAATGATCGTTAAGTCGATCGATCGATCGATCAGAATAGAGCTGGAAGGGACCTTGGAGGTCTTCTAGTCCAACCCCCTGCTCAAGCAGGAGACCCTATACCTGTGATGGCGAATCTATGGCACGCGGAGCCATATCTGTGGGCACACGAGCATTGCCCTAGCTCAGCTCCAGCGCGCATACATGTGCCGGCCAGCTGATTTTCGGGCCTTCTGGGCCCACCGGAAGTCAAGAAATGGGCCGTTTCCAGCCTCTGGAGGGCCTCGGGGAGTGGGGAAGGCTGTTTTTGCCCTCCTCAGGCTCCAAGAAAGCCTCTGGAGCCTGGGGAGGGTGAAAAATGGGCCTTCTGCTCCCACTGGAAGTCGGGAAACGAGTCATTTCCAGCCTCTGGAGGGCGCCGGTAGGGGGGAGGCTGTTTTCTTCTTCCCCAGGCTCCAAGAAAGCCTCTGGAGCCTGGGGAGGGCGTAAAACAAGTCTACCAGGCCCACTGGTAATCTTTTTGCTGCCACGTGCCAAAAGTGGGGGGAGCATGGGGGAATCGGATGCGAATGTGTGGGGGGCGGGCATGGGGGGCATTGAATTATGGGTGTGGGCATGTGCGCGCACGCGTGACCCCCCCATTCCCCCCGCTTTTGGCACGCGACGGCAAAAAGGTTAGCCATCACTGCCCTATACCGTTTCAGACAAGTAGCTATCCAATCTTTTCTTAAAAACCCACAACTTCTGGTGGCAAGCTGTTCCACTGGTGAATTGGGACTCTTACCATTTGTGACTGCAGGGATTCACTTAAAAAATAGTGGTAAGAACGGTCGTACCATATAGGGCAAAACTCGCTTAACAACTGTCTTGATTAGCAGTGCAAATTTTGGCCTCAACTGTGGTCGTATGTCGAGGACATACCTGTTACTCAGGTGTCCTTTGTTCTTTGCCGTTTCCTTGTTGTTGTTGTCCCCATCTCAAGGTCTGTGTGATGAACGCATCTTAACCGCTCCTCACCCTGCCCAACGAAGTTCCATGCACGATTTGGTGTCACCGGTACCGTCCCTGTTCCGGGCGCTCCTGGCACTCTCCAACAATCATCCTGCTCTCGGCTGGAGCATCGTGACTCTGCCGTTAGAAGAGGAACTGCGGCAAAACCACGTGGATACCGGACATCTTCTGCTGGGACCACATACAGGTATGCCCAGAGTGAGACGGGCGTACGGAAAAACAAGATTTGGAAGAGATTTTGGAGGTCTTCTAGTCCAACCCCCTGCTCAAGCAGGAGACCCTATACCAGTGTGGGCGAACCTTTTCGGCACCGAGTGCCGAAACGGGAGTGTCCGTATGTGCGTGCCAGGGGGTTGCTCTTCCAGTTTCCGGCATGCACATCGGACACCTGGTTTTCTGGTGCACATGCGCGCGCAAATACCAGCTGCTCTTTAGGCGTGTGGGAGCGCCGGAAATTGGAAGAGCACCTGCCCGGCGCGCGTTGCGAAGATCAGCTGGCCGGTGTGCATGTGTGCACCGGAAACCATAAGAGCATACATGCCAGAAACCGGAAGACCAGGTGGCCAGTGCGCATACGCACATGAAGACCAGCTGGCCAGTATGCAGGAACCCGGAAGAGCTATGGGCAACAGCTCGCATGCCCGGAGAGATGGCTCTGCGTGCCACTTCCACCACACCTGCCATAGGTTCATCATCACGGCCCTTCCAGACAAATGGTTATCCAATCTCTTCTTAAAAGCCTCCAGTGTTGGAGCATTCACAACTTCTGGTGGCACGTTGTCCCACTGGTTAATTGTTCTCACTGTTAGGAAATTTCTCCTTAATTCTAGGTTGCTTTCCTCATTGACTAGTTTCTATCCGTTGCTTCTCGTCTTGCCTTCAGGTGCTTTGGAGAATAGGTTCATCCCCTCTTCTTTGGGGCAGCAGCCCCTCAAATTTTGGACGATTGCTATCACGTCACCCCTAATCCTTTCATTGAACTAGACATACCCAATTCCTGCTTCCTATGTTTTAGCCTCCAGTCCCCTAATCATCTTTGTTGCTCTTCTCTGCACTCTTTCCAGACTCTCAATATTTTTTTTTATATGGTGGCGACCAAAACTGGATGCAATATATGTGTAAAAGTGCATAGAGGTGAATAAAGAGAAACAGAATAATAGAATAGAGGTGAAAAAAAATAATAGAATAACAGAGTTGGAAGAGACCTTGGAGGTCTTCTAGTCCAACCCCCTGCTCAAACAGAACCCCTATTGCCATTTCAAACAAAGGGTTCTCTGATCTCTTCTTAAAAACCTGCAGTGATGGAGCACCCACAACTTCTGAATTAACCACCGATTAATTGTTCTTTCAAGAAATTTCTCCTTAGTTCTAGGCTGCTTCTCTCCTGGATTAGTTTCCATCCCTTGTTTCTTGTCCTGCCTTCAGCTGATTTGGAGAATACCGTGTTTCCCCGAAAATAAGACCAGGTCTTATATTATTTTTTGTTCCAAAAGATGCATTAGGGCTTATTTACCTGTTAGGTCTTATTTTGGGGGAAATACAGTACCAAATGCACCCATCTGGCTGACAATCTTCACTGGGGCTTATTTTCGGGGTAGGGCTTATATTACGAACATCCTGAAAAATCATGCTATGACTTATTTTCCGGTTGGGTCTTATTTTCGGGGAAACAGGATAGATGGATCCCCTCTTCTTTGGGGCAGCCTCCCAAATATTGGAAGACTGCTATCATGTCATCCCTAGTCCTTCTTTTCCTTAAAAAAGACCAGTGGTGAAATGTAAAATTTGTTACTACCGGTTCTGTGGGCGTGGCTTGGTGTGGGGGGTTAATATGACTGAGTGGGTGTGGCCAACTTTTTTTTTTTTTTAACTTTTAAAAGCATTTTTTCTACAACCTCTTCGGAGAGGTTGTAAAAAAAATGCTTTTAAAAGCCTCTGACGATCCCAGCTGACTTGCCTGATCGGCAGAGGCTTTCTTTTTTTTTTTAAGCCTCTGATGATCCCAGCTGGCTTGCCTGATCGGCAGAGGCTTTTTTCCCTTTTAAGAACTTTTTTTCTATAACCTCTTCGGCCGAAGAGGTTGTAGAAAAAAATGCTTTTAAAAGCCTCTGACGATCCCAGCTGAGCCACGTGATCATCAGAGGCTTTTTTTTTTTTTTACTTTTAAAAGCATTTTTTCGGCCAAAGAGGTTGTAGAAAAAATGCTTTTAAAAATAAAAAAAAAGCCTCTTGATGATTGCGCGGCTCAGCTGGACAATGAGGGGGGGGGCAAGGATTTTTGCTACCGGTTCTCCGAACCACCCGCCTCCATCGCTACCGGATCAGGCGATCCGGTCCGAACCGGGAGCATTTTACCCCTGAACTAGACCTATCCAATTCCTGCAACCGTTCTTTATATGTTTTAGCCTCCAGTCCCCTAATCATCTTTGTTGCTCTTCTCTGCGCTCTTTCCAGAGTCTCAACGTTTCTTTTTCTTTTTTTAATATCGTGGTGACCAAAACTAAGGAGAAATTTCCTGACAGGGAGAACAATTAATCACTGGAACGGCTTGCCTGCAGAAGTTGGGGGTGCTCCAACACTGGAGGTTTTTGAAGAAGAGATTGAAATTTTGTTTGAAATGGTATACACTGTCTCCTGAATGAGCCGGGGGTTGGACTAGAAGACCTCTGAGGTTCCTTCCAACTCTTGAGATCCATTTATCAACCTTTCTTCTTCTCGTTGGCAGACTTGGTGCTCCCGGATCCCGACACCGCCAAGGGCCCGAATGCGACGGCGCCAGCTTGCCAGTCCATTTACTTCAACGACTGCCTGTCCATGAGCCGGTGCCGCGCAGCCTGCCAGTCGGTGGGCGCCTGGCGTTACCGCTGGTTTCACAGCGCCTGCTGCCAATGCCTGGGGCCGGATTGCCAGGGCTACGGAGGTGCCCACGCCAATTGCTCCAACTGCCGGGACTGAGTTGGGGTTGCTTTCTCCTTCCTCGCCTCGCAGAGCGTCGCCTCGCCTGCACTTTTCTGCGCAGCCTTCCCCCCCTTGCAAACCGCACGCGGCCATTACAGGTAGTCCTCGACTTACGACCGCAAGGGAGCCCCACATTTCCATTGTTAAGCGAGGCATTCTTGTCCCCCCCCCCATTGTTAAGTGACTCGCCACAGTAGATAAGTTAGTAACATGGTCATTAAGTGAATTTGGCACCCCCCCTTGACTTTTCTTGTCAGAAGGTCGCAAAAGGGGATCCCATGATCTTGGGACACAGCCAGGGTCGTAAGTATGAATTTGCTGCCAAGCATCGGAATTTTGATCCTAGGATCATGGGGTTGTTACAAAGGTCGTAAGTGTGAAACGCTGCCGTTAAGTCACTTTTTTCAGTGCTGTTGTGACTTCAAACGGTCCCTAAACGAACTCCTGTAAGTCGAGGACTTCGCTGTATTGCTTCCTGCTTCAGCCTGCTTTCCAAACCCAGATATTTTCAGCAGCGAGAACAAGTTTAGGGGGGGCACCGAAGACCCCTGCCCAGCCCAGTCTTTCCCTCTGCAGCTGGGGGTCCATCTGTCCTGGGACCTCACTTTGGACATTTTTCCTTCCTTACCCCCCCCCCCACCTTAGTTTTGCTGACATCAGCCCCGTGCACGAATCCTCAAATCCATTCTTTTAAAGATAAAATATCTTTGTAGTATTTTGTAGAAATAAAAATAATGGGGGAAAACAGGGTTGCCTGAAAGTATCGGAGGCACAAAGTCTGCAGGCAAATTTCTGGTTCCAACTAGCCCACAGGTCAATCGGAGTTTGTTTGGGACATTGTATATCGCGTTTTCTGGGCTTAGCGAGTTGTGTGAACCTGACCCACTTGCTAGTCATCGGAGTTAAACCGTTAAAAGGAGCTTATGGAGCAGAGATGCTCACGGGGGATGGGATGGAGGGTGCCATCTTGACTTTTTTGACTTTGCCAAACGGCGCTCGCTGCTAATGGAGGAACAGGAGACAATGAGTGAAAGTTAGTAAGTAAGTGTACGTGTTGTATGGATGTGTATGCCCACAAATCGTTTTCTCTGGATTCATTCTAACAATGGCTGCAGAAACACCGACCTCTAGATTAAGTGTCTCCAAATTTGGCAACTTTTAAGACTGTTGGACTTCAATTCCCAGAATTCCTCAGTCAGTTGTGTTGAGGAACTTTTAAAATAGGTGGACTTCAATTCCCAGAATTCCTAAGCCAGTCCTGCTGAGGAACTTTTAAGACGGGTGGACTTCAGTTCCCAGAATTCCTCAGGCAGCTATACTGAGGAACCTTAAGACGGGTGGACTTCAATTCCCAGAATTCCTCAGCCAGTCATGCTTTAAGATACATGGACTTCAATTCCCAGAATTCCTCAGGCAGCCATACTGAGGAACCTTAAGACGGGTGGACTTCAGTTCCCAGAATTCCTCAGCCAGTCATGCTTTAAGATACATGGACTTCAATTCCCAGAATTCCTCAGGCAGCTATGCTGAGGAACCTTAAGTTGGGTGGACTTCAATTCCCAGAATTCCTCAGCCAGTCATGCTTTAAGGCAGGTGGACTTCAATTCCCAGAGTTCCTCAGCCAGTCATGCTGGCTGGGGAATTCTGGGAGTTGAAGTCCATCCGTCAAAGTGGCTAAGTTTGGAGAGCCCTGCTCTAGAGACCAATATATGTGGACTTCAACTCCCAGAATTCCCCAGCCAGTCTGCCCATTCTGGTCCTAAGTTGAGATGGTCACAAAACGCGTCATCCATGTGACTGAGCCAATTTTATGTCCTTTTTGCAGTGGTCATTAAGTGAATGCCACAATCATCAAACAATCTCATTGTTCACTCTGGAGCGTTTTACCCCAAACCGGAAGTAAATACTACTTTTTGTCAAAAAATGTCAGGAAACAAACAGCTGTGAATGCAGGATGGTTGCTAAATGCCCCACCTACGTTCACATGACCAGAAGGGCAGCCATTGGAACCCATTCGGACGTATCCTTGAGACAGGTCCGTCTTAACTTTGAACCGTCGCTAAGCGACAAGGTTGTAAATCGAGAATTACCTCTTGTAAATGAGTCTTCTGAAGGATTATAAAATGCCTTTTCCTTCTTCATTCGGAAAAAAGGCGCAAACCAAACCATGGTTAAATGACAAGATATACTGCTCTATCTGCTGTTGAACCTGGTCAAATCATGGTTTATGCCTTTTTCCACCCATCCTTTTGTTTTACATAGGTGAGTTTTCTTGGCCAGATTTTTTTTCCCCCCTATGTGGTCTGCCGTTACTTCCTTCCCAGGGCTGAGAACGATTGACTGGCCCAAGGTCACCCGGTTGACTTTGTGCCTAAAGATGAGATCCGAACTCGGCTCTCCCAGTTTCTAGCCTGATAATATACCACTTTTAATGGCCGAGTGCATCTGAACCCATCCATCGGGGTTTGCATAAACTATGCATAAAACTATAAATCATGGCTTAAGACTTAAGAGGAATTTAGACCAAGGAAAACTCGAGCTTCTCCGTTGCAAAAACTTGCCTAGATGAAGCGAGGGAGTAAAAAGCACCCGAGTGAATGATCGCAATCCCGGGTTCGCCTCTTTATAGACACGTTACTCAAGATTCCTCGCTCATTGCACGGCCGAAACGGAGAGAAGGGCCGCGTTCCGACGACCCGCCAAACCCCCGAGTTCCCCAACCCCGCTTTAGAGCTCGAAGCCACGGCTGTCGAGAAGGGAGTAAGGGAAGGCGGCCTCGGCCAGCTCCTTTCTCCGCCTCCCTGCCCTGCAAGCGCCGCCGCTCCGCCCGCCCTGAAAGTTCCGGAACGCGTGAAGCCACAATGAGCGGAACTCGGAGACCTCTGAGCACGTGCAGAGTGCGGAATGGTCCGGAGCCTCCCCTGCCCGGCGCTCGGGGCTCGTCCAGCCAATGGCAGCCAGCCCAGCCTTCTCCCGCGCCCGGGCAGCCAGCGCCCCCACGCCAAGCCGAGAGCCGGAGCGCGGCCGAGCGGGTGAGTGGCCGGGGACCGAGCCGGGCGGCCCAGCTTCTCCTCCGGCGCCCTGCTCTTCTTCTTCTCCCTTCAGCCTTCGCCGCGGCTTTTATTTTTTCTCTCGAACAACGCCTGCTTGCTTGCCCCGCTTCCTCCGCGGCCTTTGTTCCCCGGGCCCCCAACGGGTCTCCCGATGCTGGGGAGGGAGAGAGAGAGGTGGGGTTCGCTTAGGCGGCCGCTTGGCCACCGGCAGGGAGAGACTCCAAAAAAAAAGAGAAGCTTGGAGAAAAGAGCCCCCGGAGGCCGTGCAACATGGGTCCTGTTGCTTAAGAGCATGGTGTGCGGGGAGGGGGAGGGGGGCGTGTGGACAAAGAGACGGCAGGGGAGGAAGAGGGCGGGCGGGGAGGGCAAAGGGAGAGTTGAAGAAGAAGGGGTGGTAGGGAAAAAAAAAAGGGGGGGGCGATGGGGAGGAAGCGGTTTGGGGATGGGGGGGCTGCCGGGGGTCCCCGCGTAGGGGAGCTGTGGGGCAGAGAAGCGGGGGCGAGGGGGTGTCCCACAAAAGGGAAGCTTTTCCTTTCGCAGACGCGCGTGGTTCGCGGCAACAGGTTCGCTGGGGCGCGAATGGGTTGGGGGAGGACCATCCTGAGCGGCGTTCCTCACTGAGGACTGGCTCCTTAAGCGTTCTTCAGGGTCCTCCGCAAAAGCCCATGCTGGTTTGTTTCGCCCTATATTGTTTTATAACGGGGCGTGCAGGAAGGAGGAGGAGGAGGAAGAGCCCGTTCCAAGAGGGAAGGAGGAAAGAAGAGATGGGTGGGTAGGTGGGTGGGTGGAAGCCACCTCTGGATTTGGGGAGGGGGTAATATAAGCCAGAAGGCTCCGGGGTAGGCTGGCATAGAGGCTGGGATGAACGTGCAGCTTTTTAGGGGAGTCCTTAAAAGGGGGGAAGGGAGCTGTTGAGAAGCAATCTTGGGACACCAGAGCCCAGCATGCACAGCCACTCTCTGGCAGGGCTGTGCTTTTCTCAAAAGTTGGGTTTCCTCCTCGTTTGAAAGAACCTGACAAAAAGTAGACGCGGGGCACACAATCTTTACACTTGGCTTGTCAAGACGTCCTGGGCGGCAACTTGCAATAGGTAGCATCTTTCTCTCGCCAAGTGAGTAACTACTATTCCCGCTGCTTGGTTGAAGGAGTCTGGATGGAGTTTGGAGCTAACCCATTAGGCAAAAACTCCAGCTTTACACAGCCAAGTATTGTCTGGCCTGCGTTGTGTTTGTCTACGGCTGCCGCGCAATTATCCCCATTTTACACAAAGCCTTTGCGGATAACTCCTCGAGTTGCGATCCGCAGCGGAGCCCAAAATTTATGTTGCTAAGCGAAACCCTTGTCGAGTTGAGTTTTGCCCCCATATTACGACTCTTCCTGCTGCTTTTGTGAAGTCAATCGCTGCCGTCATTAAATTAGTAACCTAGTTGTGACAGGAATCTTGTTTCCCCACCGGCTTTTGCTTTTGTCAGAAGGACGTAAAAGGGGATCACGCGACTCCGGGATATTTGCGACCGTCATATAAACATGAGTCGGTTGCCAAAGCATCCGAATCTAAATCCCGTGACCGTGGAGGGATGCTGCAATGGTCGTAAGTGTGAAAAACATTCATCAGTCGCTTTTTTTCAGTGCCGTTGCAACTTTGAGACGGTCGCTAAATGAACGGTTGTAAGTCGAGGACGACCTGCATTGCAGCGGGGGTTGGGAGTGGAGAGGCCAGAAGTGTGGGGTTTGTTTTTGCAAATCAAGAGGCAAGCAAACTCTGCTGGTTAACCTTGGCGTGTCCATCAAACATTGTGGCAGAAACCATCTCCGTTTATTTGACTGGGCTTTTTCTCAACTTTTCCGTGGGAAAAAGAAAATGCATTTCATTTTTTTAAAAAAGACGTACAGGGGATTTTAAGGGAAGGTGAACTGAGGAAGCAAAAGAGAGAGGAGGAAAAAAAAAAGCGAGAGGCAACTTAGAAAAGCTTTGGTGAAAAAAAAAAACATTAGGAACCCCACCACCACCTATATCCCTAGCGCCCCACCACCACTTCTTCCCTTAAAGAGCCAGTGTCCCTTTGGCGTGAGAAACTCCGCCTCCTGTTTCCCGGCGTGCCTTGCAGGGTATAGGAAAGAGAAGGAAGGAAGGAAACTCCTGAAGTGGGAGGGAAGAAAAGTAAGTACAGTGTCCAGAATTCAGTGGAAGGGATTTGAAGATGGGTGTGGGGTGAGAGGCAAGACTGGAAGGGAAGGCCGCTGAAGAAGTGTTGGAGTGGGGGACCTACAAAGAAAGGGTTACTGCGGACGTTTGGGGACGCCAAGCTGGAAAAGGAGAGATTTTGGTGGTGTTCACATTGTTATCATTCCAGAGATTGGTTCAGGATAGTTCCCATACACATACACACACAAACACACTTGAAAAAATGTTTGCTCCTCCTGCAGTGCATTTACTGAGCAAGACACTTTATTCCATTAGTGGCAGGATTTACTAAGAGGCTGTGGCTTTGGGGGGAAGCTGCCCATGAATTTTGACTTCAGGCACCTCATTTCCTCCTGTCATTTAAAGTGGCATTAATTGCCCCATTATTTCCATATTATCTGTTTGCTAAGTTGAAGCCATCTGTTTTTTCCATGGCTATTAAAGTGAAATTGGCTCTTCAGTCTGATTAGCACAATGGGCCCCGGCATTGCATTTCGTTTCGATTTATTACCTCTCCAGGTTTTAAGTTCCTGGGTTATATAAATTATTGCGCTTTGAAACACCGTCAGTTCCTCCAAATAGACTTTCCAGATAAAAAGCTTCCAACAAATTTCGGAGGGGATGCAGAAAGAATACTAATAGGTGGGTGGAAGTTGGCTTTAGCAAAAGGAAATTTGTGTTTGTGAATAATAAGCTGGAACTCAACACTTTTACATCCTTTTCTATAACAGAATTGAAATAAAAGGCCTACTTTCACCTGCGTACATAATTTGATTAATTTGATTCAATAAGCCAAATTAGAAGCTGTAGTTTATAAATTAATATACATTGAATGTTTCATGCTTCATGTTAAGCCAAAAATGCTCATATTTTAGCTTGGGAGCAACGTGAAATCTCTGGTACTGTGTTAACATTGATTGTGCACAAAAATATTTTTTGCTCCAGAAACCTGTTAAGATTACGATTATATATCTCTCTCTATATAAACTCTATATTCTCTCTATAATATTAATAAGCGGAACTTCAAGCACAGTTTCCCCAATTCACGTGACCTGGGAGATTCTTGGCCAAGTAAAATATGATGTTAATTGCAAATCCATACGAGGGAAGAGAAAGACGAACGTTTGTAAATGTCTTTTCAGTCTGGCATAGAATCCAAAATAACTAGAGAGATACACTGTTTAGAAAAGAGGCTCTGTTAATGCAGAGAAGTAAGCAGTTTGGCGATGAACCAGGGTCTGGGTGGGGCCACTTTGGACAATAAGAGGTTCATGTGACACGGTGCCTCTCTGGATCTCCTTCCGTCAACTCTCGAAAGGACTCTAGCTGAAGCCATACTTCACTTTGCTTCGTTTTTTACTTGCCGTGCATATTGGGTGGAGGGGGGGCAGATTTGAAGAACGTAGAACGTTTTCCTCTACAGCACCAGACATAACAGCAATAAGGCTCCTGAAAACCAAGGTCAGCTCAACGTGCCCTAGCAAGGGCAGGAGGGAGTGATGAAGTCATTGCCTGCTTGGTTGGTTAACGTGACCTGTCACACAAGGGTGGGTGGGTGGGCAATATCTATTCTTTCATTATGCCAAAGTGCGGGAATGATTTAGAGGTGGTTTCACATTTGAACGTGCCGATACGATGCGCCCAATAAACAGGATCTTTGAGAAAAGCCGCCGCCTCAGGGTTTTTTGAATGGATTGGGAGCATTAATCGGAACCATGACACACCCTCATTATCCAACCCATAGATTGCTGGGTCTCCTCTTTCTGACCAAGTGATAGTTTTCAATGTCTATTTTTTTTTTAAAGAAGAGCACTCAATTATGCGAGCCGTAACTTGTAGACTGGAGTTGTAGTGCTTGGGTGCTGGGTGGTGAGCAGAGAGAGAAAAAAGTAGATTTGTGGTGTTACATTAAAAGGTGCTCGCCTTTTCTCTAAAACTCTCTGCTTTATCCTTGCCTCATTATTTACTACTTAACATGCTGCGTCTTTTTACGTTTTCCCCTACAATTGATGTATTTTTTGATCTTTCCCTTTTCTTCCCCCTCTGCTCCAGCTCTTCTGAAAAGCCCGCAGCTGATTCCCAAAGAGAGACGACTTCTCGACTGCCGCAGCCATGCCCTCCAATAAGGACGCCTCTGGCTGTCTCGGCTCACCGCCAGGTTTGATCTGCTTGCCGCCCATCTCAGAGGACCTCCAGCTGGTATGGACTCAGGCGGCCCAGACGAGTGACCTGGATGGTAACCAGCACCTCCTGCAGACTTTCAGCTATTTTCCGTATCCCAGCCTTTCTGACCTGGCTTTGCTCTGCCTGCGTCACGGCCTGCACATGGAGAAGGTGAAGGCTTGGTTCATGGCGCAGCGGCTGCGCTGCGGCATCAGCTGGAGCGCCGAGGAAATCGAAGAGACTCGGGCTCGCCTCATCTATCACCAGGACCAGCTTCACTTTAGTTGCCTGCTTGCTGGCAACGAGGGTGACTCCTGGCACCAGACTTGTAAAAGCCCTTCATACCACCACCAGCTGGCTCCGCACTCCCTGCACTACTCCGGTAAATATCCAGAGAACCAGCAACCTCTTGTAACCTCCTTAAATCATTGTAGTACAGCTCCAGGGACAAAAGAACTCGGGACGATCACTCAGGACATTTGGAAACTGCAGGAAAACGCCCCGTCGTCCCACTATAAGAAACCTCAGGAACATTTTGAACCTTCAGGGATCACAATGAATTTTCAAAATACCAAAGAGACTATTTCCGGTGCTTATCCACCCATCACAACCCTTGGCCTGGATTATAACTTCCTGGATTCTCACACGATGGCCTGGAACTTCCCCGCAGCATCCCAACCTCCCGCTGAGTCCATCACGCCTGCCGTTAACGGCGGGCACCACCCGGTGATTCTTCCGCTGGGTTCCTCGGTGAAAGTCACCCCGTCCTCCTCGAAAGTTACAACCAGTGCCGCGGACCTTCAAAACCATCAGCACTCTGTCAGCGAGCAGCAGACATTTTTGCCAGAGGTTTTACGGAAGCCTAGGCGGAAGACGAAGGAACAACTGGATTTGTTAAAGGCCTTCTTCCTTCACCGGCAGTGGGCCAGGAGAGAGGATTATCACCAGTTGGAGCAAGTAACCGGGTTACCCCGGGCAGAGATCATCCAGTGGTTTGGAGATACACGTTATGCCCTGAAGCACGGTCAGCTGAAATGGTTCCGGGACAATGCAGGGCAGAGTCCAGAGCCTGCTTCCTCAGGTGGACCTCCTCCTCCCCAGCCATGCACAAATCCTCCAGACATGAGCACCCTGGAACAGTACTGGGCCACCCATGCGCAGCTGCATGAGAATGACTTGCCGATGCTCTGCCGCCAATCGGGAATGAGCGCGGAGCAAGTGTTGGAGTGGTTTCACTTGCACTTGCCGGCGCCGTGCGAGGTGGAGGTGTGTCTGGGGGACGATGACGAGGTAGACGAAGAGGTGGCGGCCGCAATGATAAAAGCGGAAGACGAAGACTACGACGAAGAAGAGGACGTGGAAGAGGAGGAGGACGAAGACTGAAGGACTTTTGTGCGGATGCTGGAGGGTTTTGGATTTCTCCGAGGAGCAGGTGGAAGGATCAGTGAGACAGATTAGTAAATCCTAGGAGCCAGGTTTCTGTCCCAACCGTTTCCTGCTGGTAGCAGTGACCCGCATCACTTATGTTCTAGAATGGTTTCTTTTTTCCCTTTGAGCCACTGAATATAAAAACAAAACTAGTTTTGTTTCCATTCACTGTTTATCAAGGCAGAATCACAATGGTATAAAGAAGGGGTTTCCAACCCTTCAGATGTGAGTGGCCATAATACTGTATATGAATGCCTTCAGCAATCCGCTGGGTCTCCAATGATTTCTTTGAAAAAACTTCAAAGAATTAAACTTCGGTTAATTGCATTGTTTTGGTTTCATATTGTTTCCTCTATAATAATCAGAGGAAATTTTTTCCTTAATAATTATACATTTGTTGTCTAGGTCACTAAACCCTGAAGCCCAACAATTGCCTAATTTTGTTACCTTTTCTAAGACTTGGAATACAGATATTTTTCATTTACCCTTGGATGTATCTGTCTTGATTCTGTTTCTTCCAATTCATTTATTTTTTTATTCGAGTTTAGAAACTGGACCGTTTGTTACCAGAGTTGCAGAGATTTGGCAACCCCACTCTCTCAAATTCCATAAAAGCCATACATAAGATTTAACCGGTCTAAGCTTGCATACCAACTATATTTTCCTGAGTAAATGAACAGTTAAAGTCATTATTTGCTTTTTGGTGCTTGTGTTTTGTTTTTATAAGCCAGTTCTTTGAAATCAAAGAAATGTAGAAGACAGACTAAGGCTATCTTTCCTGTTTTCATGCCTTCAAAATACTTTGGAACTAAAAAATGTTAGTTTCTAGACTGGTACTTAAGATGGTGATTGTAGCTGTTATATTCAAATCGGTATTTTGTCATTTATCTTCCATTTTCATTCTCTCCTTTATTTTAAAAAAATCATTTTTGGAATGACTTCTATTATCTACTCTTGGTGATCTTCTTTATCATATGATTCATATCATTTCTCTTAGTTGCTCTGTTTTCTTTTCCTTGTTCCGTTAGTGCCTTGATTCACCAGCTTTCCCTGTCATCCAGTTTTTCCATTCAAGTCATATATCTGGTCTGTACTAGTTGGTTGATATAGTGAATTCGATGCCAGTTAGAGATATTGTAAGATAACAAGAGTGGCCTCTTGCAAAAGAAGTGCAAACACTCCTAAATGCTTGGTTATCTTCCATTTGTCAAACTGTCATTGCCCTCAGATTGATGGGGAAAATAAAACCCATACATTCTGAGAATAGCGTTTGAGATTATTTTGAAAGAAAGTAAAGAGGAATTTGGAAGTTTGTGAAAGTATGAAGAGGTAGGAGACTAGACAGAGATTAATCATCTGTACTTTAAAATTTCTATTTATTAAATACCATTTTCAATTTTTTTTTAAGTAGAATCTTTACAAAAATATTCTGCAGGCAAGAGAATTCAAAAATACTGAAATAAGCTAAACAACTTTAGGTAAAAAGAAAGTGGTACATGGATTATGCCGTACTTAGTGAAATGTTCAAAGGCTGTAACTTAAAGATAGAACTGAGCGGAATAATTTGATTTGTGGATTGGTTACTTAATAAATTGAATGAGTTAATAGATAATTATGTTCAGTAAATTATATCTGTCTTTTTCCTCTTTCTAAGTATAGTTTTTTTAAAGACTTGTCTGTTTTGTTTCAGTTTGCAAAACAACATTGGTTGCAAATACAATAATCCTACATTATGGGCAACCTGGGTCAAATTGTTTGAATATTTCATCTTGGAAGTACACAAAGCATTTTAGCTCAGAGAACATACAACGTAATACATTTTCTTAGCAAATCTAGTCACAAAGTAAGATTGAAGCTAGGATCCACAGGTTACTTAATGGGCTATATTTGACAGTTAAAACACCATGTATCAATAATGCTACTGCAGAGTTCACCAGCTAATTTTAGCCATTTTCCTCAAAGACTTTATAGGGATTTGTTTTAAAATTATGTCACATATGCCAAGTGCCATAAATATACTTTGCCTTGCATAATAATTTTTATTTATTTACTACGATTCATACACCAGTTGGCTTCAAGCAACTGTGAACGTCTTATTTCAAGTCACAAAAAATATTTAAAAGAATTTTAATCAAAACA
This sequence comes from Pantherophis guttatus, assembly GCF_029531705.1. The sequence goes on from NW_026844125.1 coordinate 1,192,648, forward strand.
GGGTCTCCTAATGGCATCACTCAATTACTAATGGATTGCTTTTTAATCAGGTTCAAATATTCAGAAGATTTATACTGCAGGAAATCTGCACAGAAGAGTCTATCTTGCATCTAACATTAGGATGATGTTTAAGAGCACAGCTGCTTTGGTCATCCCCATTATTGCTGATGGATTTGGCTGATGGATGAATACCTGGGGAAAAGTGCAATTAACTAGTTGTGTGGAGCCAGTCTTCCTACTTTAGGGATGTATTAAATTCTGATCACTATTTAGTTTGCTCAACAAAATTACATTCTAATTTCTGATAACAGCAAGTAATGTATTTCTAACATGCTACAATTTTAATTTAACAGAAGACATGGGGAATGAGGAAAAAATTGGGACTTTGTTCCTTTGGATGCTGCCATTAAGATTTCTAAATGGTAAAGCTAGGACTTAAACCAATTTGTTTTAACAGCAAAAAAAAAATCATTGTTGCATCTTGCTGGCAAGGGTGATGAAAACTAGAGCCGCGGTGGGGGGTAGAGGACAGTGATAATTTCACCTGGATATGGATTACATTCATCATCTTTCACAAAGCTGTGTCATGTAACATATGAAAGGGTGAGAATGAAGAATCCATGTAGGTCTCACTTACCTGTGGGGAAAGGATGGTGTAGAGTGAGGTGTGAATCTCAGCTGAGAATGACAGAAAAGGAAAAGCAATTGGAATGAGTGAAGCTTTTCTTGGTATGAACTACCTGTCTACAAGTCTGTAGAGATTCTTGGTCATCCAGGTCATGGTTGTCCCAATGGTGCTTTTTCAGGAGGCAGCCGGACTTTGTTTTTTCTTTTGAAGATGTTTTGCTTCTCATCCAAGAAGCTTCGTCAGCTCTGACAGGATAGTGGGGAATGGAACCATGACCTGGATGACTGAGAATCTCTACACACTTTTAGCTACACAATTTGGGATGAACACTCTAAGGCGGTGTGGGAGTAGGAATGGCTTTCCAGAGGGAAAATTGCAGACTACAGAACCATTAGCACTACTCGGGTGACCATTGAGGACACAGATAAATCTCCAAGTGCTTCAATGATCCTCTAAAAGGATGCAAATGACCAGCTGTCTGCAAGGAATATAAATCCTTCCATTCCCCACTATCCTGTCAGAGCTGAAGAAGCTTCTTGGATGAGAAGCCAAACGTCTTCAAAAGAAAAAACCAAGAAAGTCCAGCTGCCTCCTGAAAAAGCACCTTTGGGACTACCTGCCTGCAATCTACATTTTACCTGTAGAGGGCGCAGTCTTTCAGCATTGTGGTCAGGAACAGAAGCACCTGTTGGATCTGTAAAAAAACGAAAGCAATAGGAAACCAACTGAACAGGAGGGCAAGTTCTGTGGGAGTTGAAGGGCTATCTTAACATGTTAGTCAATTTTGGCATTTGTATGTTATGCTAAGCCTTCGTTTGTCTAACCATTCTGGAATATATAATGCCAGGGTTAAAAATTGCACAATATACTTTGGGCAGACTGGTAATGTCAGGCATGCATCAAAAGAAAAGAGGACTTTTCTAAGAAAAAGTGAGGGAGATTAGGACAAAGGTTTAATTTTACTTAAAATAAAATAACAGTATAGTTGATGTGATTATTCCTTGTGTATGGTTCCCCTCTGTTCACTTTAAACAACTTTGAGGGGCCATTCAAGCTAAATCCAATGCTTTGGGATTCACCTGTAGCTAGTGGGCCTTAGATGTTGTTATTATTTACAAATCATTAGAAGCCAAATTCATATAAGGAGCTAGATCACAATCAAAAGTAGTGTGATACTGCACAAAAACTATATGGAATAAACATATGTTCACCAAAGAGGAACAACTTTCCTCACCGGGAAAGATGCTGAGGTTGAAGTACGGAGTTTCCTGTGGCTGCCCAGGGTTATTAGCACTCTGACTTAGTCTTGCCGTCGGAGTTTGAAGACTGAAGACATTGAAACTGGGGGTGTGGGAAGTGGAAGGAGAGGCCCTACGGAGGAAGGAGGGTGACAGAAGTCCTAATTATTGTGGAAGACGACACTAAATGTTTTTAAACTTATACCATATAAACTATATGTAAGCAACACCTTCATCAAGGCCCCTCCCCACTCCTATGACTCACCTGTAGAATAAGCTCTGCATGGAGGCTGAAGACGGAGTGGCTGCCAAATAGAAGGTAAAGGTGTTACACCTGGAATGAATGGTGGAAAGCACATGGAAAGGCGATAGGAAGTTTAAGGGTAGGCAATGTGAGAAAAGAGTATTGTAAGGCGAGGAGGAGATCAAATAGAAATGATGTTTCTCTTCACAATAAATTCTGTTCCAAATAATAAGCTGTGAAACGATGCTTGTCTGTAGAAATGAAACCCTGGAAGATTTCTTGATTTTATTTCCTTTGGAATCTAAATATGGCAAAAATTTACTGTTTGTTGACAGTTACACTTCTTACCATTCGCAGAGACCGCCGGGGTCGTTCGTGTGGTTCTGGTGGTATGCTGAATAAAGGGGGAGAAAAGTTTAAAGGAATTTTCATTTATTTAATCTCATTTGTATAGTGACTCGGAGCAGCGTACAACAAAGCTAAGAACAGTGACTATGTAAAATCATTACAAAAATATTAACTATTTTTTTAAAAAGCCAGATGGAGCAGGGGTGAAATCCAGCAGGTTCAGACAGGTTCTGGAGAACAGGTAGCAGAAATTTTGAGCAGTTTGGAGAACCAGTAGCGGAAATTTTGAGTAGTTTGGAGAACTGGCAAATACCACCTTTGGCTGGCCCCAGAGTGGGGAGGGAATGGAGATTTTGCAGTATCCTTCCCCTGCCATGCCCACCAAGCCATGGCCACAGAACCGGTAGTAAAAAAATTTGGATTTCACCATTGAGATGGTGGAGGGATGTTAAAGGAGCAAAAGTACTAAAAGGGCAACAATTAAAATATTCATAAACACCTTCGAGCTAAACATTATTCACTGTTCTTTGTTGCCGATAAACCAGTTTGGGGATTTGGAGCTTTTAGGATTCCCCAATGAAACCTCCTTTTTACCCATATTATTGCTAAGGAAACGGTGGTTTTGTCCAAGCCATGTTTGGCTAAAGAGAAAGAAGAGCCCAGAATTTTTTATGTCCAAAAACAGCTTTTTGTTTGGGCAGATGGTTATCAGTGGAATTTTATTCTCAAAACTACCTTCAAATAACTGCACGAAACAAAGCAGTCTATCTATCCATGGTTTCGCTTTCCTGGGAAAAGAAAAAAGCAATGGCAGAAACTAACCTGCCAGCTTGGTGGGCGGCTGACTCTGGAAGAAATGGAATCCATAGAAGACGAGCGGCTGAGAAAAGAGGCACAATAGGTCAAGGAGCTGTCACTAGCTACAACTGAAAGCTAAATCTGCAGTCGGATGCTCAGTATCTTTATGTGATCTTTTAAGTATAATAATCAAATTTTGCTGAAAGGGAACTCGACTGAAGGGACCATAGTCACAGTAAGGAAGATTCTAAGATATGGAAACACACTTATTCCACTTAGAATATGCATACCATGGTATATAGACAGCCATTTGTCTGAAATAGTATAGCGTCTCCTGCTTGAGCAGAGGGTTGGACTAGAAGACCTCCAGGATCCCTTCCAGCTCTATTCTATTCTGAATTCCAATTTTTCGAAGAAAACACTGTTCCTTCTCTTCAATTCTGAGCAAGTTTCTAAAAACTACGCAATCTTCCAGGATCTGGAGCAAATTTAGAAGAGTGGCTGCCTTGGGAAACTTAGCTCAAAATATCCTTTGCCAGAAAACCAACTAGCTCTTCGGGATATTTACACCAACCAACTGGGACTTTTTGCGTGGACCCAAGATACTTCTGTAAAAGGTATACTAGAATGTAGCATATTTTTGCTGGCTTGTTTATTTCCATATTTGACCATTTTTACAAAAAAAAAAAAAACAAAACACCCTGTCCAAGGAGTTTTTGATAAAAACTATTAACACTGTGAATCACCTCTAACTGGGGGGGGAAAAAAACATTTACCTGACCACCTCACTGGAGCGCTGGAAAATTGGTTGCGGTGTAACTGCAAAGTATGAGATAGTTACTATGTAGCCATGGTTAAATCTGCTAAACATAATGTTGGCCTGAGATAATAAGATTATCTGTCCATATCCTACATTGTCCTCAGAGATCCAGGCAAACATCCATATAGTTCCGTCCATGCACATATCTACACATACACAAAATATTACCCTGGACCAAGTGAAGAGATTCGGGATCCTTATCTCTCTTACCTGTCTGTGACGGAGGAGTGATGGCAATTGGCCTTGGGGTGCTGTTTCTGCATCAAATTGAAATGAGTTTGATCAGTTAGGATAACTCCTCCCCACCCACCCACCCCTAAACATTGGGGGTTTTCTTTGCCCTGTGTTTTCATTGCTGGCCTATGATGGTTCAAGACCCAGCTCCCTCATTTTGCCACGAAGATCTCTTACAGCACTGCCTCTATTTCATGGGCTGCCCATCCTGATTTAATGTTTCCAAAGGACAGAACAGACATACTGACCTGCTACCCTGGTGTTGTCTGGGAAAAGCCTGTTGTGAGAAGAAGGGAGGGTTTGGGGGGTCAACAGCTGGGCCCCTAACATGCAAAGAGGTTTGATTTACTCCCTCCTCAATAAATAAAGCAGAAGAGCAGTAGTCATTGCTGCCAGCAGAGGGTGACAAGAAACCAAATAAGGGAAAATATAATTGTTTCCACCAAACTTCTTACCTTCAGGTTGAAGTACTTCTTCTTCAGTTCCCTATTTTCCTTCTGTACAGCCTCTAGTTCTCTACATATGGAAGTGGCAGGCAAGAGAAACAGAAAGCGGGTAATAATAATATGCCTTGATGCTTTAGAGCCCACTAGAGAACACTTCAGCAGTGATGAGAATAAAGGCAGGAGGGCTGCCTCTGGGGCCATGCAAGCTATTAGTTTCACTTCACAAATTATCAACATGTTTTAACATTTAATGGCTGATATCAGAAGGGAGCAGTAGCCTGGAGTCTTCTTTAGAAAAGTATATAACCCTATTTGCTTGCCCCAGTTTTTATCTCCATCAAAAATAAAACAAGTGTTTCTTTCTTTCCCACCAATTAGGACAACTGAAGGATATTTCCAACTTACTCAATAACTTTCTTTTGGGGAAGAGAGGAGAGGAAAGAATGGCTTTCTGGATATATGAAGGGGGGGGGAATGTTTTAAGTATTTTAATTAAACAGCTCAGAGTGGGGGGTTGACTTAAGAAGGCACAATGGACCTTTGATCAACCAGTAAACTAGATCTTGTAAAGTTAATCATATTAACTTTACTAATCCCTACAGATAAAACTAACAGGCTGTATTCACAGAGTAGTAGGTCAAGCAGGTAAATGAAAGACCTAACAATTGTATTTGCACAACCCGTTAACCTTATTTTGAATCTTAGTTAGGTTCTCTTTGTGGCTTGGAGTGCTGTGTGAAGCAGCTTATTTGGTGCTTTAGCATGTTCAGTGTATTATATGTCGTCATCCCCACCCTCGGAGAGTAGGATAATTTAATATTCATACTGTGTTGTGCAGACACATTTATACTGTTTTCCTCTCTTATATGAACACAACCTGCATATCTCACTTTTCCTGGATAGTTAGTTTGTGGAGAGCTTGCTGGAGTGCTCCTTCGGCTTTTGAAGCATTATTTTTGTAGAAAGAGACCAGCAGGTCCATCTGGCTCTTCTGGAATGTCCATACCTAGAAAGAAGACCAGAAGGCACGAGAGAAGTGGATTTCAAGGAAATTCAGCATCTGGTCTCATGACTGTAACTCATTTAGGGATATAAGAAGCGGCATATGTGGAACCTTTTAAGTCCAGGTACATCACTCAGAGCAGAAGACATTTCCTGTATATGGATCGTACACAACCAGTCCCTACAAATCTCAGTAGGCTTACGATACGAAATCTTTGGCATTCTGAATATTATTCAAATCTTTTTTTTCCCATAGTTTTATTAATTTATAATACGACATGCAAAAAGAATACAAAAGCAAATATTAGGTAAATTAGAAAAGGAAAAAGGGGAAGTGGAAAAAAAGCATTGACTTCCGACTCCTTTCATGCAGTAAAATAAGGCATTAATATTATTCAAATCTAACTCCCATATATTTCAAATAGGATGGTCAGCAGTAATTGATGGGAAGACTGGTCCAATGACATCTATCCTAGATTGGAAGTCTCTGTTCACAGTCACTCATGCCTTGATCACCTCTTTTTTAGATTGCCACAATGTAGCTAAGAGCTGACAATCAGTTGATGACACATAATCATTTTGCTGTATTTAAAGCTACTCTTCCTTATGATTACAACTCAGTTTTCTGCTTTAAAGCTTGAGGTCTTGTTATCTATGAGATCACCTTCTCCAAGTGGCTTATGCCTACTCAATAAGACCGTGGACTCTTTCTGGATCCCGTTTCTTAAGGCACATAATTTTCAGGGACCCAGCTGACCACCTTCTCTGAAGCATCATTTCTCCTGAGATCAGATTGTTTCCCATCCTTTTTTTTGGGTGGGGGTGGGGGGTGGGGAAGCCTTGGAAATAAAATTGTAGTGATAGTCACTGTCCTGATATGGATTGTGTGTTATTAATTTTGCTCCTTAGAGTACTGATGGTTTGTTTTGCTATTTATTTTATTACTGAACTTTATTGTGCTTCCTTTATTTTATAAGATGTTCAGTGCCTTGTCTGAATTACAACTGGCAAAGAAATGGCAGTAATGGCACAGTGCCTATATAGAGGGCCTATATGGGCGTTAATGAAATGGAATGGAGAAGGAAAGGGAAGGCAAAGGACAAGGGGCAAACTCCAAAGGGTTGACTTTATTTGGCCAAGTGTGATTAGACACACAAGGAATTTGTTTCCAGTGGAGAGGGAGGTTATTCTCCAAAAATCACAAGACCTGGCTTTTCCCAAAAGTGCTGGGAGAAAGTGAGGTGGGCGAGAGGATTTAACAATGGCCTACATGTGGAACCTTAATTTTGGTGCCAGATTTCTTAATGTTCATGGTTTATATGTATAATGTTGTCTTGTATTATGGATGTTATTTTAATTGCTAATTGGGAGTTGCCCAGAGTTTGATGTAAGTTGGGTGGCTGTATAAATATTTTCAATTAAATAATGACCATAGATTCTCCAGCCCTGGAACCATCTAGTAGCTGAGTAGAAGGACAAATGGTCTAATAGTACTTTATATATTTACTTTAATATTCCATCCAGTCAAGGGTGTGAGCTGTGCTCTTTATTTGCAAGGCACATAATATATAGAGCAAACAGTTCAGACTTTGTGTACTTAAAGCTGTAAAATGAACAAGGTTATATGAATATTATCCACGAGGTGAGTTGAATGATAGCAAGGAATCTTACAACAGCTTAAAGTCTAACCAATTTATTACAGTATAAATTGTCTTAGATTACATTTCCTGGCTTTCCTTCTTGGTTACTCCCAGAACTGTTTTTAAACCATGAAAATTTAAGAATTAACTTTTAGAATTAAAGAGGATCTCTAGGGGGAAAAAAAACTCCAATACTGTACAGAACTGCCTATTTGAATATCTGGCATGTGCGTCATTTTTGCTTGATAGTTTATGTTAAGCAACTGCATGTCTGATTTATAGGGAAAATTTTTTTATCAGAAATAAGTACTGTGAAACTGGTTACAGCCTAATTAATGCATTGGGAAAATGTGTCATAACCCCTTAAACACGGGTGCCTGTTATTATACAAATATAACAACTCTCTAGAAATTGAAATAATGGGCATGCAAACTATTCTTAGGCTGAGAAAGAGATTAAAAAAAAACTACCAGAGAACAATGGAAATGCAGGCAATTAAAATATCTGTCCATCAGGATTTCTTAATCTTTACTTGGGACTAAAAAAAACCCCCTTCTCTCACTTTTTTCCAACTTTTGGAATCTCCTTCCATATGGTTGGTGCTCACTTGTGTGTTATATTGCAGGGGTTTTTTTTTTAACAGCAGGGGGAGCCCTTTATTTTTCCCAGGCCTTTAGTAGTTTAAAGTAAGAGATGCAGTGGCTGTTTTATCACTGTTATGTATGATAATTATATATAATATTTCCACTCTTTTATCTTTTGAAAACTGTACTAGGAAATGTCTATTTTAAAATGTGATGCATAATAAGCATTCATGCGAATGGATGAAAATAATGTGATGTGATGTTTTCTAAACCATCACATATATGTGATGCACATATATGTGTATGTATGTGCGCGTCATTCTCAGGATTGAACTTTTCATGGTTTTTTCGAGGTTGCTTTTCTTCTCGCATATCAAGTTGTTGAGATGACAAGGAGACTTATGTGATTACATGGAAATTACCTGGATTGCTGTTCTCAACCATCTTACTTTCTTTTTAACCACCTGGAGGCCAAACTTTCCTTATGAAAATCAAGATTATACAGTATCTTTCAGTCTTAGCACAAACAAATATACACTGCTCAAAAAAAATAAAGGGAACACAAAAATAAGACATCCTAGATCTGAATGAATGAAATATTCTTAGTAAATACTTTGTTCATTTCATAGCTGAATGTGCTGACAACAAAATCACACAAAACTTATCAATGGAAATCAACCCATGGAGGTCTGGATGTGGAGATACACTCAAAACTAAAGTGGAAAAAAACACTACAGGCTGATCCAACTTTGATGTAATGTCCTTAAAACAAGTCAAAATGAGGCTCAGTAGTGTGTGTGGCCTCCACGTGCCTGTATGACCTCCCTACAATGCCTGGGCATGCTCCTGATGAGGTGGCGGATGGTCTCCTGAGGGATCTCCTCCCACACCTGGACTAAAGCATCCCCCAACTCCTGGACAGTCTGTGGTGCAATGTGGCATTGGTGGATGGAGCTGTTGTGGCTCCGTTACCTGAGCCTGTGTCATCGGCAGGAGAGGACTCCGAGAGTGAAGGAGAGGAGTTGGCAAGGCCTCCCTCTCCAGGACCCTCCTCTCTGGCAATGCCTTCGGTGTCCGCCGAAGAGCAAGAGATAGGGCCGGGGCCAAGCACGTCCACGCAGCCACAGGTGGACAGTGATGAGGGAAATGAGTCTTGGCTGGATCCACGCCAGCGTCGCAGAGATAAGCGGGCGCAACAGAAGAAAAGTCGTGCCCGAGATTAGGCTGAGTCACTGGACCACACCCCACAAGGTATAAAAGGGAGCGTGGTGGCCAGTCAAACCTTGTGACGAACAAAGCTGAAAGCTTCCACGCCATCCTGCATTGCCGGACTTTTGCTATAAGACTTAGCTGGATTATTTCTGGACTTGATTGACTCCGTAATTATTGAGCTGTTTCTTTGGATGTATCAGAAGTGGGGAGAAGTTATCTCTCCTCTTCGTAAATAATAAACTCTTGGCAGGCAGCCACTAGGTTGTTGCCAAGTTCCGTTATCTTAAGGAAAAGGATTTTGCCGGCTGGTTTGATTGTGTGCGTGTGGTTGGGGACAGAACAGGAGCGAAACATGATGTCCCAGATGTGCTCAATTGGATTTAGGTCTGGGGAACAGGTGGGCCAGTCCATAGCATCAATGCCTTCGTCTTGCAGGAACTGCTGACACACTCCAGCCACATGAGGTCTAGCATTGTTGTGCATTAGGAGGAACCCAGGGCCAACCGCACCAGCATATGGTCTCACAAGGGGTCTGAGGATCTCATCTCGGTACCTAATGGCAGGCAGGCTATCTCTGGCGAGCACATGGAGGGCTGTGCGGCCACCCAAAGAAATGCCACCTCACACCATTACTGACCCACTGCCAAACCGATCATGCTGGAGGATGTTGCAGGCAGCAGAACGTTCTCCACGGCGTCTCCAGACCCTGTCATGTCTGTCAAGTGTGCTCAGTGTCAACCTGCTTTCATCTGTGAAGAGCACAGGGCGCCAGTGGCGAAGTTGCCAATCTTGGTGTTTTCTGGCAAATGCCAAACGTCCTGCATGGTGTTGGGCTGTAAGCACTACCCCCACCTGTGGACGTCGGGCCCTCATATCACCCTCATGGAGTCTGTTTCTGACTGTTTGAGCAGCCACATGCACATTTGTGGCCCGCTGGAGGTCATTTTGCAGGGCTTTGGCAGTGCTGCTCCTGTCCCTCCTTGCACAAAGGCAGAGGTAGCGGTCCTGATGCTGGGTTGTTGCCCTCCTACGGCCTCCTCCATGTCTCCTGATGTACTGGCCTGTCTCCTGGTAGCGCCTCCATGCTCTGGACACTACGCTGACAGACACAGCAAACCTTCTTGCCACAGCTCGCATTGATGTGCCATCATCCTGGATGAGCTGCACTACCTGAGCCACTTGTGTGGGTTGTAGACTCTGTCTCTAGAGTGACAGCACCGCCAGCATTCAAAAGTGACCAAACCATCAGCCAGAAAGCATAGGAACTGAGAAGTGGTCTGTGGTCACCACCTGCAGAACCATTCCTTTATTGGGGATGTCTTGCTAACTGCCTATGCTTTCCACCTGTTGTCTATTCCATTTGCACAACAGCATGTGAAATTGATTGTCAATCAGTGTTGCTACCTAAGTGGACAATTTGATTTCACAGAAGTGTGATTGACTTGGAGTTACATTGTGTTGTTTAAGTGTTCCCTTTATTTTTTTTTTGAGCAGTGTAGAAAAGAAAGCCTTTTGTCACTGGCTGAGTGAGGATCATCTGTCTTTTATCCAAGGATTTTAGAACTGCAGGATTCTGGACTATCTTTTACTAGAGGCTCCTGTGTGGAATATTGAACACAAGGTAACAGTTTTGCCCATTTTCGGGATCTAATGAAGAGTATTCCATCCATTCCCACCCCACTCCAGGGGAAGGATATTGCAAAATCCCCATTTCCTTCCCACTCCAGGGGAAGGTTACTGCAAAACAAGGTTGACTCAGCCTTCCATCCTTTCTAAGGTAGGTAAATTGAGGACCCAGTTTGTGGGGGCAATAAGCTGACTTTGTATAAAATATACAAAAGTATGAAGGCTATTGCTTAACGCATTGTAAGCCGCCCTGAGTCTCCGGAGAAAGGCGGCATATAAATCAAATTAAAAAAAAAATAAAAATCCCCATTTCCTCCCGATCAGCTGGGACTCGGGAGGCAGAGAACAGATGGTGGGGGGGCATCTATTCTCTGCGAGGTGTTATTTACCGGTTCTCCGAACTACTCAAAATTTCCGCTACCGGTTCTCCAGAACTGGTCAGAACCTGCTGAAACCCACCTCTGATATAATTGTAAGAAAATAAATAAAAACAATTGTTGAATAGATTGTAGAATAAAATACAGATCCATTCCATCTTTAAAGGTTCCTCCCCTCCTCTTCATCTGAGCGCTAGGCTATCTGGTTTACGAGATAGGATTAGGAGGAGGATTATCATGGTGGATTTTAATGCTCATGTATCGCTGATTCTGCTGAAACTTCTTCTGTTGATTAACTAGCCCGTCACAATAGTTATCTGGCTCTTTTATCTAGATTTATTATGGTAATTAATTAGCTTGCTTGGCAAACTTGGGATCACTATTACTACAGAATTAACCTTTCCCCAGATTGGTTATTACCCAGTCCTCTAGGGGACCTTGGATCATTCATCCATGGTGTAACAGCTATTAAAAATGGAATAAAATATACCTTAATTGTAGGGAACATGTTTGACTAGGGAAGTAATTCATTCATGTTTTTTACATGGGTAGACATGCCTCTGAACACTTTAAGTGGGTCAGAATAACTTCAGTATTATATACCTGTTTTAATCACTGCCCCTCTTTTTCGTAGCTAAAATCAATGAGAATATAACCCCAAATGGTTTCTTACCTGAGAGATATGAGCAATATAGTTGAGCGCTGTTTCAACAGGGTTTTTGAAAAACTTCTTTTCTTCTTGCTTCATCTGAAAGCCAGAAAAGCAGACAAAGGGTAGATAAAGAGTTAAATTCTTTATAATCTAAAAGGTGAAACATATTGAATTTTTCGGAGTTTATTTAATTGGTTGTATATCTGAAATATCACCTTTCCAATATCATTTCACCAACTAAAATATGTCTATTCAGCTACTTGGTCATTCTGAATTCTTGTGCATATGATTTTGATTTATTTTTTTTACAGTTTTTCTTTAATGTCATTATATTTTCTCCTGCCTTTCTTCCAAGAAGCAGAAGGTAGTATAGTATGAAGAATACCACTTTTGGAGTATTGAAAAACAGGAAAAATATTATGAAATAAGTAATTTTTTAAAAATCATTTTTCTTCTCTCACCTAACTTTATAGAAGCCTTTTTAAATAAGTTATAGTGACTGATTCCATGTAATTCAGTACACAGCATTGATGGGCAGTATTTGAATACTTTTCTCCATAATATAATTGGGATACATAATGAGGTCCCGATTGCCAGGTAGCTGAAATTATTTTTTCAAATTAAAAGTACATAATAAATCATTCTCAAGTTTTCACGAAATGTCTTTTGTTTGGCTTCTTATAAATTAATATTTATCCACTTTCTACTAATGTCAGAGCTTTATTAAACTCATTGTTTAACACTCAGGTTGTTTTTTTAAAAAATCCTGCTTACTATTTGGTTTTCTTGCTTATAATTTAAATATTTGACACATTCACCCAGTAAGTTGGGATACAAAGTCTGAGTTCAGAGACACCAAAAAGAAAGAAAAAAAGAATCTTTCTTATAGAAACCAGAACTTACATTATCTTTTAGAGACAAATATTTGCAGCTTGTTCCACAAGAAGGGCATTTGTCTAACAAGATTAAAAACGTAAAATGTTAATACGATATTGAAATGTTTCATATATAATAATGTCTAAAATTGAAAAATGGTGATTTTTCTAAAATTAGCAAGCCAATCTTTGTTTATATTCTCTTGGCTGATCTCTATATGTGAAGGAAGTTTGGGGCTGGATGGCACTTTGATAGGAAACCATCAGAAATCTCAGAGTTGTAGATCAATCTAGAATGTGACAAAAATATCTATACTGTTACCAAGGAAATGACACAGAAGTGTCCAAGAGGTCATCAGAAGTCAGGCACATTTGAAGGAGATGTCATTTTTATTTCTTTGACTTTTACTCCTTTTGTGCTGGGTGGCACACACACAAAAAAGCCTCTAAAGTAAAAAAATCCACTTCATACTTACCTGTACCGGCACATTTTTGGCAAAATATATGTCCACAGCTAGTAACCGAAAAGTCAGATTTCTCTTGGGTGAAGCACTGATTGCAATGAAACCAATCCATGCTGCAAGGCAGAGAGGCAAGGTAGATTTTTCTCAGCTTCTATTGTGAATAAGAATGTGTCAGATTGTTTTCTAGAAAGAATTGTAATTGAATTTGAATTTTTGCGGGAAACAAAAAAAAAATTAAATCATGATATAGGGTTCTGAAGATTAGAATAAAAATAAAAGGTTATAAAGAAGATATCACTAATGCTGTAACCATAGAACAAAAGGCTATTTTATATTTATAACTGCAGTAAAAGAAAATTGAAACTGACTTTTTTATTTCTGTATTTTTGTCTTTGCTCTTCTTTTTTTTTTCATTCCAAATATTGGTTGTTAGTTCTTATTCTGTATTTAAATTTTTAATACCGGTAAGATGTTATAAAAAGAATTGGATGGATGGAAAAGTAGAATTGGAAAGGTGATACAGGTTAAAATAAGCAAATGAATTATAAAAAGAGAGGGAGAGAGAAGTAGAGGGAAAAAACCCAGGCATATAGATAAGGCTGGATGGATATATTGGATTGGAAACAAAGGTGAAACATTCCTCCATTAAGGGAGAAAATATAAGCAACTGAAGGATACATTTATATAGAAGATTGTGTTCGTGTTACTAAATTGATAAAATGTTGACTACGTTTGTTTCTTTATCCACATAATCCTTTCTTTAAAAGATGGTGAGGAAGGCAGAAACTGGCACATCATCATCACCACCACCATCATCTGAGTATTACTGTACAGTCTGGTCTTATATGGACTGAAAAAGGATGATTGCAACTATATCAGGCCCAATAGATCCAGTGGGTGGATGGAAACTAATCAAGGAGAGAAGCAACCTGGAATTAAGGAGAAACTTCCTAACAGTGAGAACAACGTGGAATGACTTGCCTCCAGAAGTTGTAGGAAGTTTTTAAGATGAGACTGGATAGTCACTTGTCTGAAATGGTATAGGTTCGCCTGCTTGAGCAGGAGGTTGAATTAAATGACCTCAAAAGTTCCTTCCAGCTCTATTCTGATTGACCAGGGGTATCAAAACTCAATTTTATTGAGGGCTGCACCAGGGTTTGTGTTTGAGCTTGACATCATGCGTTTCGGGGCCACCTATGGTGGCCCAGGTGGGGCTGGAGGGATCCTTCTGAAGCCTTCTGCCAGCAAAAACAGCTAGAGGCACTGCGGGCTGGTCCTTTGCTGTTTCCAGGGCAGCCCTGCGGGCCAGATCTAAGCACCCCATGGGCCAGATTCAGCACATAGGCCTGGAGTTTGACACCCCTGTGATTGACTGATACTTTCCCACTGCCTACTCACTATTAATGAATATTCATTGAGTTCAACAAATAAAATAAAACAAATCAAACATTATTACATCAAAATATTGTGGACTTCAGAAACAGGAAAAAGAAAATGAGGGGGGGGGAAATCTAAATATGAAGGGAGGCAGTCTTGCTCCATTTCTTGGCATGGATCCATAGCAGGGAGGGAAGAGAATGGAGGTACAGATGTTAATATGAATTGCCATATATCAAAACTATGGCATCATATTAATGGTTTCATAACACCAACATGTCCTAGGCAGCAGAATGCGTCACTTTTATCTTGAAATCCTGTTTACTTCCCCAATCCTGTTCCTTCTAGTGGCCCTGAGTTACTCCCATTTTATTATTATTATTATTTTGTCTTTCTTTTACTGCCAGTTTTGGCTGGAGGTTGATGACCATCATTGATCTTCACTCTTTTGACATTACTGTACAAAACAAGGACATTCTATTTTTTGCCAAATCAGGTACTTTTTAAAAATTTTATTTGCTTGCTGGTATATAATCTCTGAATCTAATCCTTTGGCTATGGTGGTTAGGGATTAGGAAAACTGAAATCCAGTTTATCTGGAAATCAGGCTGGGAAAAAAACTGTAGTCTTTAAATCTGCTTGCCAACTGCAGTGAAGCAATATTTTTTAAGACATTTAAAGAATTAATTAGGGGATTTATTATGGGGTCTCAACTGGAGAGGCAGGTATTTGCACCCAGGGCACAGTGAATCCAGCGTTCGTGCTGCTCAATACAAGGACCCTGATGCAAGATTAGAGCAGGGGAATAGGGGGGAGTTGAAGTTCTTTAATGTAAAAAATCATGAAAACTGCAGCTCAAATCTTTCTTCACTATCACGACATTCCCACTATTGTTAAAAGTATGATAAATTGCAATCCAATCAATGGGAATAGATACCATTTATATGTGATTTAATCATGGATCAAAGCAGTAGGTCAAGGATTTATCCATCCGTCTTGTGACTGCAGGATGACTTTTCAAATCTGATCATTTGAGGGCAGAAGCAGCATGAAAATAATGAGGATTTATAGGGGTTTCTCTTACGACTACTGGATTTGTACTTTTGAACGGGGGAGGGATTTCTGAACAAGGGAATGAGCATCAATTTAAGAACAGATTGGACATTGAAAAGAAAATTTCTATAGATCCAAGATACTAATGAAGATGAAACTTGTCTAAAGACGTTTCTGAATACCGGTAGTTATTGCCATCTTTAAATTATTTTTTAGTTTAGTTTAGTTTAGTTTAGTTTAGTTTAGTTTAGTTTAGTTTAGTTTAGTTTAATTTAGGTTTAGTTTGTTGTTGTTGCACAAGGTACAACAAAATTAAATTTCGCCATCTTCAGTGTACATTATAACTAATAAAAATAAAAACACAAAACATACATCCTTTACATTCTATATAATTGAAATTGAAAACCCGGTACTGCACCATATCGTAAAATTCAATATGGTTTTCTTTGAGCTATTCAATTTAGCTATTATATTGTTTGGTTTTGGTGCAATTCTTTATTATCGCTTTTATTATAATTTCTCCTTCTATGGCTGCCGCTTGTAAAAAGCAGCTGCATTGCTTTAGAATTATTTACATTTTTTAAACGGATACCTTAACCATGATGGATATTTAATTGCTTATTTGATGAGTCTGTATTGATTTGACAGTATATATGTATATAAGAGGAAGGGAGGGGAGAGAAAAAGAGGGGAAGGAAGGAAGGAAGGAAAGGAAGGAAAGAAAGGAAGGAAGAAGGAAAGAAGGAAGGAAGATGAGAGTAAGAAGGAAAGGAAAATAGAAAAGGGAAGGAATTAAAGAGAGAAAAAGAGGAAAAAAGGGAAAGGAAATTAAGAAAGTACTGAGGAAAACTTAGAAAATATAAGAGGCTCCTAGTTATTCACTTGGTCCCCAAAACCTCAAATTCCACTCAAATAACTCCACCCCCGATGGAAACCATGATTTTAACAAGGTTATAACCATGTTTAATGGCTTATTTTTCATCCCTTTGGGAATCCCCTGCCTTGGCAGTCTATAAATGTGGCTCATCCACCTCAGCCGCCATCGAAACCAAGTGGCAAGGAGGTTAATTTTGAGGGGTAAACCCTATTTTCCTTGCTTGGACTACAGCCACCATCCTCCCCAGTGCGGCCCTCAGGATGATGGAAACTAAACTCCAACTCATTCTGAGGTGGGGCGGGGGAGACACCAGGCTGAGGGTGAGAGAAACCAAGCAGGCCGCCTCTTTGTCTTGCTATAACGCCGCGTCGATCCGGTATTTTTTTTTTTATTTTCGTTTCGTTTTGTTTTAATATTTGTAACGTAACTGAAACTGCGGAGAAACAGCTCCCTCAGAGGAGCCGCAAGCGCGCGCATGCGCGGCACTTTCCCGCCTTTTCCCAAAGTGGCGGGAAAAGAAAGGATCGGTCGCGAGAGTACGGGGCAGGGGGCGGGGCTTAGAAGAATGGGCGGGAGCAAGCAAAGACTACCAATCGGGCGTCTTCGAAAGAGTAGAATGGCAGCTCCCAGAATTCCAAGCGAATCCTAAGGGTGTGCTGGGAGTTGTAGTCTTGTGTGCTGACAGGGGTTTTTTTTTGGTTGTTTTTTTTTCCCCAAGGCCTCCAAAAGTTTTCTCATCATTCCTGCCTCAGTCCATCTCCAACTGGGTGCCCTTTGGATTGTGAAGCAAAAAAAACACCTGGAAAAGATGTTTTCTCACCAGTCTGAGAAAAAAAAATGCTAAAGGGATGCTGGGAGTTGTAGTCTTTGCACATATAGAGGGAACCCAGGTGGTTGAGTTGGTGCTTGACTCCGTCCTTAGGTGGCTCAGTGGCTAAAATGCTGAGCTTTGTCGATCAGAAAGGTCGGCGGTTCGAATCCCTAGTATAGGCCTCCTGCGTGAGCAATGGGGTTGGACTAGATGACCTCTAAGGTCCCTTCCCAACTCTTGTTATTATTACTCCGTCTCCAGCTGGATGGCCTTGCAAGACTTTGAAGCCACGATTCCCAGAATTCCAAAGGAATCCAAAGAGAGGGTGCTGGGAATTGTAGTTTCACAGGTGCTGCGGGATGCCCGATTTTTTGTATCCAGATCTCCAAGGCTTCCAAATGAGCTTTCCCTTGAAAGCCCATGTTGCTCCATCCCCAACTGGGCGCCCTCTACAATGCAGAATTCCCAGAATTCCAAGAAAAAAAATCAATAAAAGGGATGCTGGGAAAACTACGTGTTTCAAGTTTCACCGGTTGGCGGTCAAAACGGAGCTGCGATTTGGGTGGCTCCGTGGCTAAGATGCTGAGCTTGTCGATCAGAAAGGTTGGCCGTTCGGCGGTTCGAATCCCTAGTATAGGCCTAGTATAGGGTTGGACTAGATGACCTCCAAGATCCCTTCCATCTCTGTTACTCTCTTCTTCGGTGGCCTTCCGAGTGCGCTTCAAGGTGTTGGTTCTTACCTTTAAAGTGCTCCATGATTTAGGACCTGAGTACTTACGAGACCACCTGCTGCAACCGATAACCTCCCACCAACCAATACGCTCTCACAGAGTAGGCCTACTCATAGTACCATCATTAAAACAATGTCGTCTAGTAGTTCCAAGGGAGAGAGCCTTCTCTGTGGGGGCACCTACTCTTTGGAACAAAATACCCCCTGGAATACGAACAATCCCAGATCTTCGCACTTTCCGACGTGCCCTGAAGACCTTTCTGTTTCAACAAGCAGGGCTAGCATAAACATCTCAATTCTATGCCAAAATCTTAGCAGATACACTAAGTTGACTCAATTTATTATTTACTGTTTATTTAAAAAAAAATAAAAATTATTATACGTATATGAAATCTTATTCTATTCACCACTCTGAGTTCTTCGGGAGAAGGGCGGTATAGAAATTCTAATAATAATAATAATAATAATAATAATAATAATAATAATAATAATAATAATAAAAGTATTGAAAAGTATTGAAGGTAAAGCTGACCAGAAATTAACTTGGAACTGGTTAAGATCAGGAGTACTGAAAAAAGAAACAGAAAGCTTTATTTTGGCAGCTCAAGAACAAGCCCTAGCCACAAACAGCACGAAGGCAAAAATTCAACATGTTACCACCAACAGCAAATGCCGCCTCTGCAATAAGAAAGATGAGACAGTCGACCATCTGATCAGTGGGTGCAGCAAAATTTCACAAACTGACTACCTACAACGCCATGACCGTGTTGCTAAGATCATTCACTGGAAATTGTGCCAGAAGTTTGGATTTGAGTACAGCAAAAACCACTGGGAACATCAGGGTGAGAAAGTTTTAGAGAATGAGAAACTCAAGATCTTGTGGGACTTTAGGATTCAGACTGACAGGCACTTGGTCCACAACACACCTGACATAACAATAGTTGAAAAGAAAAAAGTATGGTTCATTGACATTGCAATACCTGGTGATGAACGGATTGAAGTTAAGCAGCAAGAAAAAATCACAAAGTACCGGGACTTGCAAATTGAAGTTGAGTGACTGTGGAAAAAGAAATCGTGTGTTGTCCCGATTGCAACTGGAGCCCTTGGAGCAATACCCAAAGGGCTACCCCACTATTTAGAAATTCTAAATTTGCCGGACTTGAACATTTTGACTCTACAAAAAACCACCTTACTCGGAACAGCTTACATCCTCCGACAATACCTTAACAGTTCCTAGGTCCTTGGTTAGGACTCGAGCTGCTGAGCTATTAACCAGCCTCAAAGGCTGTGAATCTCACTAAAGATTAAATAATAATAATAATAATAATAATAATAATAATAATAATAATAATAATAATAATAATAATAATAAATTAACAACAACAACACAATAATCCAACTCAGGGTGCAGAAATCCAGATTGCCGCTAGATGGCAGCAAAGAGATAACAAAAAACCATGGCTCTTTGCTGCCACCTGGGGGACCTCTGACGTTTTGCGGTTCAGACCTGGTATAATATTGGAGGGAGCAGTTGTTTAAAAAGATGGCAAGGGAATGATCACGATGGGCGTGTGGGTGGAAAAGCACTGAAGATGGCTTAAAGTACATGCGTGGGAAGCTCACATGACAACTGGCAGGTGACACATGGCCAAGATTAAAACTAGATGGGCAGAATTTAAGCTTGCAAAGATTTACAGATTTCCATTAAAATATATATAGGGTACAGAAATATACATAAGGTAAAGGTTCCCCTCGCACATATGTGCTAGTCGGCTGTCATCTTTTGTTGTTGTTTTTGCAAAGTTGGGAAATCAGCATCGGAGGGAGGCATTTTTGGGGAGGGGGTGTCTTTTAAAGGAGAGGGGGTCTTTCTCTTTCTTTCTTTCTTTCTTTCCTTTCTTTCTCTCTCTCACCCCTCTTCCCCTCCCTCTTCCTTCCTTCCTTTCTTTTCTTCCTTCTTTCTCTTTCTCTCCCCTCCCTCTCTTCCTTCCTTCCTTCCTTCCTTTTTCTTTCTTTCTCTTTCTTTCCTTCTCTTTCTTTCTTTCCTTTCTTTCTCCCTCTCACCCCTCCTTCCCTCCCTCTTCCTTCCTTTCCTTTCCTTTCCTTTCTTTTTATTTCTTTCCTTCTCTCTCTCCCCTCGCCTCCCTCCCTCCCTTTCTTTCTTTCTTTCTTTTTCTTTCTTTCATTCTTTCTTCTTTCTTTCTTTCTCTCCCCTCCCTCCCTCCCTCTTCCTTCCTTCCTTTTTCTTTCTTTCTTTCTTTCCTTTCTTTCTCCCTCTCACCCCTCCTCCCCTCCCTCTTCCTCCTTTCCTTTCCTTTCCTCTTTTTATTTCTTTTCTTCTCTCTCTCCACTCCCTCCCTCTCTTCCTTTCTTTTTCTTTCTTTCCTTCCTTCCTTCCTTCTTTTTTTCTCTCTCTTTCTCTCCCCTCCCTCCCTCTTCCTTCCTTCCTTCCTTCCTTCCTTTTTTCTTTTTTTCTTTCTCTCTCTCCCCCCTTCCTCCCTCCCTCCCAACCTTTCTTTCTTTGTTTTAAAAATTGCAAATAATTGTAAGGTAAAAGTAAAGGTTGCCCTCGCACATGTGCTAGTAGTTCCCGACTCTAGGGGGCGGTGCTCATCTCCGTTTCAAAGCCGAAGAGCCGGCGCTGTCCGAAGACGTCTCCATGATTGTGTGGCCGGCATGACTCAACGCCAAAGGTGCACGGAACGCTGTTACCTTCCCACCAAAGGCGGTCCCTATTTTTCTACGTGCATTTTTCTACGTGCTTTCGAACTGCTAGGTTGGCAGAAGCTGGGACGAGTAACGGGAGCTCACCCTGTTACGCGGCATTAGGGACTCGAACCGCTGAACTGCCGACCTTTGGATCGACAAGCTCAGCATCTTAGCCACTGAGCCACCGCGTCCCATTTAAATCTACATAAATCTACAGAAAAAGGGATATACCCACATAAATATACATATACCCACGTACACACACATATATGACATAGAGAAACATCACAGTCTATTTCGAATGTATACATGGCGGGGAGAAAAAAAGAAGAATCTTCCGAATGTAGAAGACGGATGGCCTAAGGAACGAAGCTGTTCAAAAATCTAGTAGTCCTGCTATAGATACTTCGAACCCTCCTCCCAGAGTAGAACTACAGTGTGTGTATGTACGGGAGGGGTCTCTAACAATACTTAAATAGTGCTTGTAAGCAGCATCCTGAATAACGGGAAGCGAGCTTCCTATGATCTTCTCCACTGTCCTCACCACTCTCTGTAGGGACTTTCTAGCTGAGCCGCAGGGATGCGGTTTGTTAAATCGCTCTCACAATCGTGCCTCTGTAAAAAAGTGTCGAGGACAGAAGGAGAACGATGCGCTCTCCTCATCCGACGCAGGAAATGCAGACGCTTCACGAAGGATGACTACCTTAACATCCGCAGTGATTCACTTAACGGCCGCGGCAAGAAAGGATGGTTAAAAACGGGGCGAAGCTCCCTTAACGAAACGTTTCCCTTAGCGAGATACATGTTTGGGCCCCGCTGTGGTCATACGTCGAGGACTACCTGTCTATAGGTCCAGCTCGCCATTTTACCTTGCTACCAGCAGGGGGCAGGGCAACCCTCATATACCCCGCCAAAGCGCAAGGAACAAAAATGATTTTAAAACAAGGCAAGGGACAAAATGATGATTTAATGTTTGCGGGGGGGTTGCAAAATTTTGCAGGAAGGAAGCCTGTCAATCCTGATTTGCCCTCCCCCCCCCCAGTTCTCCTTGGGGCCCGCCCACTTCCTTTTCTCTCTTCCCCAACCCTCCCCTCCCTCCTGTCTGTTTCTTAAAAGAAGAGCCTCCCCCAGCAGGAGCAGCGCCGGATATGGCTCGCGACAGGTTTATCTCTTGTACCCCGGCCAAGCCCAACCCTTGACCTTTGTTCCTGCCTACTTCAGCTGATCGGGCGATAAGGGCAGCCCCCTTGCTCCCAAAAGTTGGACTTCACCCCCATCGGATCAGCCAAGGGGGACGTGCCAAAGAAGGCGATCTGGGGACATGGAGGGGGAGATGGCTGCTAGGCGGGGGAAGAAAGAAAGAAAGAAAGAAAGAAAGAAAGAAAGAAAGAAAGAAAGAAAGAAAGAAAGAAAGAAAGAGAAAGAAAGAAAAAGAAAGAAAGAAAGAAAAAAAGAAAGAAAGAAAGAAAAAGAGAGAGAGGGAGGGAGGGAGGAGGGGAGGGGAGGAGGAAGCAAGCAAGGAAGGGTGGGCGGGGAGGGTGGGAGTGGGGGAGAGAGAGAGAAAGGAAAGGAAGGAAAGGAAAGGAAGGAAGGAAGAGGGAGAGGAGGAGGGGTGAGAGAAAGAAAGGAAAGAAAGAAAGAGAAAGAAAGAAGGGAAGGGGGAGAGAGGGAAGAGAGAGAAAGGAAGAAGGAAGGAAAGAAAGAGAAAGGGAGGGAGGGAAGGGAGAGAAAGAGAGAGAGAAAGAAAGAAAGTGTGGGAGGGAGGGAGGGGAGAGAGAGAAAGAAAGAAATAAAAAGAAAGAGAAGGGAAGGGAAGGAAGGAAGAGGGAGGGGAGGGAGGGTGAGAGAAGGAAAGGAAGGAAACAAAGAATGGGTGGGAAGGAGGGGGAGATAGAGAGAAATAAGGAAGGAAGGAAGAGGGAGGTAGGGGAGAGAAAGAGAGAGAAAGAAAGAAGGGAAGAAAGAGAAAGAAGGGAGGGAAGAGCGAGAGAGAGAGAAAGAAGAAAGGAAGGAAAGAAAGAAAGGGAGGGAGGGAGGGAAGGGAGAGAAAGAGAGAGAGAGAAAGAAAGGGTGGGAGGGAGGGGAGGGGAGGGAGGGGGAGAGAGAAAGAAAAAAAGAAAGGAAAGGAAAGGAAGGAAGGAAGAGGGAGGGGAGGAGGGGTGAGAGAGAAAGAAGGGAAAGAAAGAAAGGGTGGGAGGGAGGGGAGAGAGAGAAAGAAATAAAAAAGAAGGAAGGAAGAGAGGGGAGGGGAGAGAAAGAGAGAGAAAGAAAGAAGGGAAGAAAGAAAGAAAGGAGGGAGGAATGAAGAGGGAGGGAGGGGAGAGAGAGAAAGAAAGGAAGAAGGAAGGAAAGAAAGAAAGAGAAAGGGAGGGAGGGAAGGGAGAGAAAGAGAGAGAGAAAGAGAGAGAGAGAAAGAAAGAAAGAAAGAAAGAAAGAAAGAAGAAAGGGTGGGAGGGATGGGAGAGAGAGAAGAGTAATAAAAAGAAAGGAAAGGAAAGGAAAGGAAGAGGGAGGGGAGGAGGGATGAGAGAGAAAGAAAGGAAAGAAAGAAAGGGTAGGAGGGAGGGGGAGAGAGAAAGAAATAAAAAAAGAAGGGAGGGAGGAAGGAAGAGGGAGGGTGGGCGGGGAGAGAAAGAGAGAGAGAGAGAAAGAAGGAAGGAAGGGAAGAAAGAGAAAGAAGGGAGGGAGGAATGAAGAGGGAAGGAGGGGAGAGAAAGAACGAACGAACGAACGAACGAAAGAAAGAAAGAAAGAAAGAAAGAAAGAAACAGACACCCTCCCTCCCCTTTAAAAGACACCCCCCTCCCTCCGACGCTGCTTTCCCAACTTCGCAAAACAACAACACACACAAAAAAAACCACACACACACAAAAAAGGCCACCACAAGATGTGCAACCGCGTTGCACAACTTCGAAGTCCCGGGATAAACAGCGGGGGAGGGGAGCCCCAGATGGGAGGCGAGGATGCTGGGGGGCGGAAGGGGGGGGGGGGGGGGGGGGGGGGGGAGGGGGGGGTCGAGGATTGGGAGTAGGTGGGGGGGGCAGGTGGAGAAAGCCAGCCCCCCCTTCTGCTTCCCCTTAAGGCAGTGGGGGTCCCCAATCTTTCCAGCTTTTGGGGGGGGGGGGGGGGGTGAGAGCGGATGATGCTTCCTTAAACGGAGCTGCGCCTATGAGCATCGCGGCCTGGGGAGTTGGGGACCCCTGCCCTAAGGATTAGGGGGGGCGTGGGGGGGGGTTGGGGAGTCCCGATTCCCAAGGCCGAGGCTGAAAACATTAAATTAATCAAATCAAATCAAATCAAATCTCTTCTTCTTAACAGCTGGAGGCTGGGCTCCTGCAACCCCCCCCCACTCTCCCCCAGTTGTGCCAGAGACCCCAGGGGCAGAATTGGGGGCAGTGGGGGGGTGGGGGGGGGAGGATTTGGGACGGAGCAGCGCCCCCAAAGCTGGGAAAGGGGTCGGGGAGGAGGGGAGGGAAAGATCACCCCCTCCCCATCTCGGGTGGTGGTGGGGGAAATGATCCAACCGTTTTAGAGGGTTTTGAAGGGGAAAGGGAGAAAGGAAGGAAGGGAAAAAAAGAAGGAAGGAAGGAAGAAGAAAGACAGAAAGACAGATAGAAAGATGGAAGGAAGGAAGGAAGGAAGGAAGGAAGGAAGGAAGAAGGAAGGCAGAAAGAAGGAAGGAAGACAGACAGACAGAAGGATAGAAGGAAGGAAGGAAGGAAGGAAGGAAGGAAGGAAGGAAGGAAGGAGACAGACAAAGAAAGGTAGAAAGTAAGGAAGACAGACAGATAGAAAGATGGAAGGAAGGAAGGAAGGAAGGAAGGAAGACAGGTAGACAGACAGAAGTATAGAAGGAAAGAAAGAAGGAAGGAAGAAGAAGAAAGAAGGAAGGAAGGAAGACAGACAGACAGACAGAAAGGAAGAAAGGAAGGATGGAAGGAAGGAAAACAGAAAGAAGGAAGGAGAACAGACAGACAGACAGAAGGATAGAAGGAAGGAAAGAAGGAAGGAAGACAGAAAGAAGGAAGGAAGGAAGACAGACAGATAGACAGAAAGGAAGGAAGAAAGGAAGAAAGACAGACAGAAGGATGGAAGGAAGGAAAACAGAAAGAAGGAAGGAAGACAGACAAACAGACAGAAAGATAGAAGGAAGGAAAAACAGAAAGAAGGAAGGAAGGCAGACAGACAGGTGGAAGGAAGAAAGACAGACAGAAGGATAGAAGGAAGGAAGGAAGACAGAAAGAAGGAAGACAGACAGAAGGATAGAAGGAAGGAAAACAGAAAGAAGGAAGGAAGGAAGGCAGACAGACAGGCGAAGGAAGAAAGACAGACAGACAGAAGGATAGAAGGAAGGAAGGAAGACAGAAAGAAGGAAGACAGACAGAAGGATAGAAGGAAGGAAGGAAGACAGACAGACAGAAAGATAGAAAGAAGGAAGGAAGGAAGGAAGGAAGGAAGGAAGGAAGGAAGACAAAGAAAGAAGGACAGACAGACAGAAAGATAGAAAGCCTGACTAGGTGGCTCAGTGGCTAAGACGCTGAGCTTGCCGATCAGAAAGGTCGGCGGTTCGAATCCTTAATACGGGTCTCCTGCGTGAGCAGGGGGGTCGGACTAGATGACCTCAAAGGTACCTTCCAACTCTGTTACAGTTAAAGAAAGAAGGAAGGAAGGAAGACAAAGAAAGACAGACAGAAAGAAAGAAAGAAGGAAGGAAGGAAGAAGGAAGGAAGGAAAACAAAGACAGACAGACAGACAGAAGGATGGAAGGAAGGAAAACAGAAAAGAAGGAAGGAAGGCAGACAGACAGAAGGATAGAAGGAAGGAAGAAAAGAAATAAAGGAAGGAAGGGAGAGAAGGGAGCGCACTGAGGGAGCTCAACCAATCTCATTGCACATATAAAGACAATAAAGATTCGAATTGGATTGAATTGGATTGAGAAGGAAGTAAAAAAATAAATAAATCTGATTTTTGACGCGAGCCGTGCAAAATGTCAACAGTATCTCCGGGGCTATTTTTGGCTATTTTTGCGGGAGGAGAGAAAGAGAGAGAGAGAGAGAGAGAGAGAGAGAGAGAGAAAAGTGGGGCACAGCGGGGATGGGTGAAACGAAGGCCGGATGCGTCGTAAAGGGAGAAAATTGTCCAAAAAATCCCTTTTTTAGCTCTTTTCCCCCCTAACACAAAGTATGTGTTATCTATGCGATCGTAACATTATTCTATTCTATTACTGCCATTAAGGATGCAAACAGGGAGAGAATATTCCTGGAAAAGAAAGAAAGAAAGAAAAAAAATGCTTCGGTTATAAACCCGGGGAACTCCCCGCCACAAGAGCCAGCGCGGCAGAATTGGAGCGGATCGGCTCTAAGCAGCGATGCGGATTGGGGCAGAAGATTGGGGAGGGGGCGGTTGTTGGAGGGGATTCTTCTTATGCTGAAGCCAACTCAAATTCGGGTTCTGGATAGGCTAACCCGAGGAACTCCCCGCCACAAGAGCCAGCGCGGCAGGATTGGAGCGGAGAGGGACGATTAAGCCCTATGCAGCGATGCGGATCGTGGCGGGATGTGGGGGGGGGGGGGTGGGTGTGTGGGTTCGTCTTATGCTGTGGCCGACCCACGCGAGAATATTCTTATCCCGGGCAGGTTAACCCGAGGAACTCCCCGCCACGAGAATCAGCGCGGGAGGATTGGAGCAGAGAGGGACGAATTTGGCTCTGATCTGTCCAATGCAGCGATGCGGATCGTGGCAGGAGGCGGACCGCCATCCCCACGCGTGTTTTCAGGGTGCCCCTTTCCCACGCGAGAGAACACCCTGAGTTCTTATCCAGGACAGGTTAACCCGAGGAACTCCCCGCCACGAGAGCCGGCGCGGGAGGATTAGAGCAGAGATGGAGGAATTTGTGTGTCTATGTGTGGGGGTGGGTTCGTCTTACGTTGTGGCCGACCCACGCGAGAAAATTCTTATCCCGGGCAGGTTAACCCGAGGAACTCCCCGCCACGAGAGCCAGCGTGGGAGGATTGGAGCAGAGAGGGACGAATTTGGCTCTGATCTGTCCAATGCAGCGATGCGGATCGTGGCAGGAGGCGGACCCCCATCCCCACGCGTGTTTTCAGGGCGACCCCCTTCCCCATGCGTGTTTTCACCGGACTTTTCCACGTGTGTTTTCGGGGGGACCCTGTCCCACGCGTGTTTTCAGGGAACCCTTCCCCACATGTGTTTTCCCGGGACCCTTTCCCACGTGTGTTTTCACGGGACCCATGCGTGTTTTCACGGGACCCTTTCCCATGTGTGTTTTCATGGGACCCTTTCCCACGTGTGTTTTCACGGGACTTTTCCCACGCATGTTTTTGGGGGACCCTTTCCCACACGTGTTTTCACAGGACCCTTTCCCACACGTGTTTTCACGGGACCTATGCGTGTTTTCATAGGACCCTTTCCCACGCGTGTTTTCACGGGATCCACACGTGTTTTCACAGGACCCTTTCCCACACGTGTTTTCACGGGACCCATGTCCCACACATTGTTTTCACAGGACCCACACGTGTTTTCACGGGACCCTTTCCCACACGTGTTTTCACGGGACCCACGCGTGTTTTCACGGGACCCTTTCCCACGTGTGTTTTCACAGGACTTTTCCCACGCATGTTTTCGGGGGACCCTTTCCCACGCGTGTTTTCACGGGACCCTTTCCCACGCGTGTTTTCACAGGACCCACACGTGTTTTCACGGGACCCTTTCCCACACATGTTTTCACAGGACCCTTTCCCACACGTGTTTTCACGGGACCCTTTCCCACGCGTGTTTTCAGAGGAACCCCTGCCCCACGGGTGTTTCCACCCCCGGTCCGTCCGTCCCCCCCCCCACGCCATCCTTCCCGCGTGGGGAGAGCGAAGGGAGGCTCATCTGAACCGGGAAGCAGCCGGTGCCGGAGGTAAAGCGAGAGGGAGGAGCGAGGCTTGGCCACCGCCCTGGCCGGCGGCAGCCGGTTTCTGGCAGCGGAGCGCCGCCCGGGAGGAAAAAAACAGCGCAAAGCCAGGCGGCGGAGGGCAGAGCGGAGTCCGGCGCCGCGGGGCCAGGAGGAAGCCGGAGCTCAGCAGCGGAGACCCCCCTCCTCTCTCTCGTCGCCCCCGCAGCCCCTAACCCAGCCCGATCCGGGGGGATTCATTTGCACCCAGAGCCCGCCAAGCCTTTGCAAAAAAAGAAACCTCAGCCTCATCGCGGAATAACCGCGGGGAAAACTTGTGCCAACTTAAAAAAAAACCCAGGAGGATCCCCGCACCTGGGTCAGCCTCGCACGTGGGAAGGGGCTGCGTGTCAGCTTGCCTATCCACCCAAACGGAGAGATTATTGAATCTTATTTTGAAAAGCAATTTTTCCCTTTGGGAACCGAACTGAATTTCGGACGGGACCCTTGGCTTGGATTCTGGAAGGAAGGAAGGAAGGAAGGAAAAAAAAAAAGCCCACCCACCCAATTTCGGATGCTGAGCTTCCTAGCAGCCCGCAAAACTCTTTTTGGACAAGGGGGAAGAGCCCTTCAGAGCTTGCCTAGACTGACCCCTGAGCTTTGAACTGAGGATCGAGCCCGGCTTTCCCCCAACCACAATTTCTCCGAAAACATAACTGCCCCGGTGTGCCAAGTTGCAGCTCTTCTTTTTTTCCCTGCTGGAAAACAAGACCTAGGAAAGCCCTCCGGCCGGAATCCAGAATTCCTGGGGGATCTTCAACTGGGCCACCTGGTTTAAAAAAAAAAAAAAAAAAAAAAAGGATGGAGGACGGTGCCCGTCGGCGAGGCGGCCCCGAAAAGGCCTCCGAAAAAACGGAAGAAGGCGGCGAAGGAGTGGCGCTCAAGAAGGAGATTGGCTTGCTGAGCGCCTGTGGCATTATTGTGGGTGAGTGGCGGGGGAGATGGTGGGGTGTCTCGGGAGGAAGGGGGGGTCTCTGCCTCTCCCCCCCCCCCCACACACTTGCTGGCTCTGAATTGGATGGCATTATTTCCTGATCTACTTAGCCCTTGGCAAGGGATCCCCAGCGGTCATCCGGAATCAAACAGGATCCATTGTCCTGGCTTTTTGATTTGGGGAGGTCGTTGAAATCTCCAATTCTGCTTTATTTTTATTTTATTTGGGTGCTTCTTCTCAGTTTTGGCCCCTGCCATTCTCTCCCTCTTCCTTTTTTTCATATCTTCTCGGTTCCCAGCATTGATCGGTCCAAAGCCAGCTTTATCCTTCCAAACTTCACCTCCCCATGTCTGGTAATCTACTGGCTTTCTTCGGCCTTGGTGCCAGAGAGAGAGAGAGAGAGAAGGAGAGAGAAAGAGAGAGACCTGGATTCCTGGCCTATTGCCCAACCATCTTTCCCTGGGTCCCTTAGTTTGAGATCCACTGAACTGGGGCTTAGGGAGATCCGTAGACGGGATTTGGTCTTTTCGTGGGCCCGCTTGGCAGGATCACAGTCCCAGCCCCGGAAAGATCCCCCTCGCCGCAAACAAGCCAACAGCTGCGAGCTGTAGGGAGGGATCGCATATCCCCAGCTTGACGAAATTTCTCCGAAAACATAACTGCCCCGGTGTGCCAAGTTGCAGCTCTTCTTTTTCCCTGCTGGAAAACAAGACCACAACACGGTGTAATCGTTCCTTTCCGGCCTTCACAAAAAGAGATGCAATTTCGTACAACAAAATATCCTGCACAATTCAGGGGATCTGGAAGTGGGGGGGGAAGGAAGCTTGCCAGCCCGAGGCCCAAAGGAACCAGATCCCCTGCCCACCCACCCCCCGCCGGAGTTTGCTTTCCACCCCGATGAAGCCGGAACGCCAAGGCACCGCTCGAGCGTGTTTGTTCCAGCTTTCCAGATGGCTTCATTTTTTTCAGCAGGTGCCAGGAGACCATTAAACAAACACCCGGCAGACAGAAGTGGCGGGTCGGAAGTACGGGGAGTGAGCACTGAAGCACCCTCGCTTTCCCCCCCCCACCCCCGACCCCACTCCAGCTTCGCCAACGCTTCGCTTGCCCTCCTTTTCCCCTCCGCCTTGAATTTAAATGCCCTCGGCTTCCCATGGGGCCCTTTCCGCCAGCGTCCCAAAAGATATCGATGGCTCCCTTCCAGATGTTCTCCTGGCTGATGCTCAGAGCAAGAATGTCCTTTCTTGCTAATAATAATAATAATAATAATAACAACAACAACAACAACAACAATGGGACCTTGGAGGTCATGTAGTCCAACCCCCTGCCCACACAGGAGACCTGTACTAGGGATTCGAACCGCCGAACTGCCGACCTTTCCGATCCACAAGCTCAGTGTCTTACCCACTGAGCCGCCTAAGTCAGGCTTCTTGAAAATACGATTGGCCAGAAATTGGGCCCGTTCAAAAGTGGTTTCCCCCTGCTCGAGCGGGAAACTCTATACCGAATAGTTGTCCGATCTCTTCTTTAAAACCTCCAAAGTTGGCAACATCTGGTGGCAGGCAGTTCCGCTGATGAATTGGACATTTCTCCTTCGTTCTAGATTGCTTCTCTCCTTGATTTAAAGTTTTTCCCGTCCGTTGCTTCTCGTCCCTGCCTTCTCTGGGGCTTTGGAGGAGAATAGTGTGACCCCTTCTTTGTAGCAACCACTCAGATCTTGGACGATTGCTATCATTGTCACCCCTATTGGATCCCGGGTGAGGGATCTCCTGCCTCCGGGGCAAGGGGTTGGTCTAGATGACCTCTGAGATCCCTTTCCCAACCTTATTATTCTACGTTGTATTCTTGGGCAGAAAAAAAAGGAGTTCAGAAGAGACGGAAAGAGAGAGAGAGGGAGGGAGGGAGGGAGGGGAAAAAAAAAAAACAGCTCCAAATCCCGCTTTGCCAGTGAAATTGTTTTACTGCTTAAAGTGTGGCACGCGTGTCAAGGGCATTTTAATGTTTCCCAGAAGCCCTCGATCAAGGAGCAAAAGCGCCAGCGAGAGATAACTGGCGGCTTTCTGTCGACACTTTTTGCTTCGTCTTCAAATCTCCTGGAACCCCCCCACCACCACCGGCGTTTTGCAGAAAAATCTGGTTTTTCAAATATTCTCTTCCTTCGGAGCCGTGAGTCGCCTGGAGAGAGATTCCCTCGGTGTATATTGATTTTGTAAAGGAGCATTAAAACTCTGCTTTTTCAATGAGAAGGCCCGGAGTTTGATTTTGGTTATTTATTTACATAGATATTATGTATTGGAATCCTCCTCCTATCCCTCCCCTCCTCCTTCCTCTTCTTCTCCTTCCCCTCTTCTCTCCTTCTCCTTCTCCTCCTCCTCCTTCCACTTCCTCCCCTCCCTCTCCCTCTTTCTTTTCCTTCCTCTCTTCTTCTCCTCCTCCCTTTTCTCCTCTCCTCCTCCCTCCCTCCCCTCTCCTCCTCCTCCTCTTCTTCTCCTCCTCCTCCTTCCTCTTCCTCCTCTCCTCATCCTCCCCTCCCCTCCCTCTTCTTCTTCCTCTTCCTCTCCTCTCCCCCTCCCCCTCCCTTCTTCTTTCTCCTCCTTTCTTCTCCTCTCCCCTCCCCTCCCCCTCTTTCTTCCTTCTTTCTCCTCCTCCTCTTCCTTTCTCTTCCTTTTTCTCCTCCTCCTCCCCCTCCCTCCTCCTCTATTTTCTCCTCTCCTCCTTCCCCCTCTCCTCTCCCTCCCTCCTTTTCTTCTTCTCCTTCTTCTTCTCCTTCTCCTCCTTCCTCTTCCTCTTCTCTCCTCCCCCTCCCCCTCCCCTTCTCCTGTTTCCTCTATCCTCCTCTCTCCCCTCCCTCTTCTTCTCCTTCTCCTTCTCCTCCTCCTCCTTCCTCTTCCTCCTCTCCCCTCCCCCTCCCCTTCTACTTCTCTTCCTCCTCTTCCTCTTCCTCCTCTCCTCTCTCCTCCCCTTCCCTCTTCTTCTTCCTCCTGTCCTCTCCTTCCCATCCCTTCTTCTTCTCTTCTTCTTCTTCTTCCTCTTCTTCTTCTCCTCCTCCTCTCCTCTCCTCCTCCTCATCCTCTTCTCTCTCCCTCTCCCCTCCCTCCCCTTCCCTCTTCTTCTTTCTCCTGTCCTTCCTCTCCCATCCCTTTCTTCTTTTTCTCTTCTTCTTCTTCTTCTTCTTCTTCTTCTTCTTCTTCTTCTTCTTCTTCTTCTTCTTCTTCTTCTCCTCCTCCTCCTCCTCCTCCTCCTCTCCTCTCCTCCTCCTCCTTCTTCTTTGTCTTCTTCTACTTTCTCCTCCTCCTCCTCTTCCTCTTTCTCCTTCTCCTTTCCTTCATATACATATGTAGGGACGTTTCTTTATATCAAAGCAGTCATCCCTGGCTTGAAAAAACAAACCACCCCGTTGCGCAACCTGCATCCTTCATCTTTCAGATGGAAGGGCTGATAAGACGCCAAGGGCTTGGTACATAACATTTGCATTGGGGAATCGCTTGGGAAAACCGGGCGATCGGTTCCCTACCCTTCTTTGCTTAGTTCTTCCTTTTTCGGTGGATAAAATCGAGCCGATTTGATTTCCAACGAAGTGGCAAGATCTGGAACTCATCCGATTGCCAAACTGAAATCTTGGCACAGCCTCAGGGGGAAAAAAAACAAAACAAAAAATAATTCTGCTTTTGTTTAAGAAGAGAGCTGGATTTTAATTCGGTCCCTTCGATAAGCCTGATTATTATTATTATTATTATTTTAGAAAAAAATTACCCAGGTGGTTAAAAAAACCTATTATTGTTTTGTTTTATTTTTACACGCGAGAAAAACTTCAGCGAGTTTGCTTAGCCAGGAAATCCTATTGTTTTCAAGGTGCGATTCCTTAGTCAACTTTCAAAAGCATTGCGAAGGATGTACACAGTATCTTTACATCCAGGTATCCATGCAAAATCGTTCTCGAAGGCAGATCGCCTTTCTGCTCTTTACCGTATACTCTACAACCCATCATCTGTACAATTGCACGTAGGTTTGTGGGCGATTATTATATTTGGGACACATGCAGGCAAAGCATAAAAAAATTCACCCGGTGTGTTTTAAGATTACGTAACCAAGTTGGCAGTATTTCGTTCAAGATATGTCGTAATGCAAAAGGGTGAATATTTCTGGATTTTTAACAGGAGCCAGGCCAGGGGTGAAATGTTCCCGGTTTAGACCGGATCGCCCGATCCGGTAGCGATGGAGGCGGGTGGTTCAGAGAACCGGTAGCAAAAATCCCTGCCCCTCCCCCATTGCCCAGCTGAGCCACGCGATCATCAGAGAAAAAATGCTTTTAAAAGTAAAAAAAAAGAAAAAATGCTTTTAAAAGTAAAAAAAAAAGCCTCTGATGATCGCGCGGCTCAGCTGGGATCATCAGAGGCTTTTAAAAGCATTTTTTCTACAACCTCTTCGGCCGAAGAGGTTATAGAAAAAATGTTTTTAAAAGGAAAAAAAAGCCTCTGCCGATCAGCTGGGATCGTCAGAGGCTTTAAAAGCATTTTTTCTACAACCTCTTCAGCCCACAGAACCGGTAGTAACAAATGTTACATTTCACCACTGAGTCAGGCCCACAGTTTTATCAGGAGAAAAGCTGAGGTAAACTTAAATGTCGTCTTTGAGGAAGTTTTTCCTGTATTTACGGGAACTAACTTTTTTCTGAGGTCGCTGACTTCAGAATGAAAGGGTCGCAGGTCGGGGTGAAATCTTACCTTCCCTACCGATTCGTGCGATTTTGATCCCTCTGCGCGTGGCCAAAGCCTTCTGTGCATGTGCAGAGGGTCAAAAATAGGTTACTTCCTGGTTAAAACCACGAAGTAACGACATCCGGGCGGGTGGGTGGAGCGTTGCGCCGCTGTCGCTATCAGTTCACCGAACCATGCGCCGCTGCTGCTATCTGTTCGTGCGAACTGGTAGCATTTCCCCACTGGTTGCAGGTATCCCATATAGCTAATCTAAAGCAGGGGTGAAATCCAGCAGGTTCTGACAAGTTCTGGAGAATTGGTAGCAGAAATTTTGAGCAGTTCGGAGAACCGGCAAATACCACTTTTGCCTGGTTTGCAGTCTCCTTCCCCTGGAGTGGGGAGGGAATGGGGATTTTGCAATATCCTTCCCCAGGAGTGGGGAGGGAATGGGGATTTTGCAGTCTCCTTCCCCAGGAGTGGGGAGGGAATGGGGATTTTGCAGTATCCTTCCCCAGGAGTGGGGAGGGAACGGGGATTTTGCAGTATCCTTCCCCAGGAGTGGAGAGGGAATGGGGATTTTGCAGTCTCCTTCCCCTGGAGTGGGTAGGGAATGGGGATTTTGCAGTATCCTTCCCCTGGAGTGGGGAGGGAATGGAGATTTTGCAATATCCTTCCCCAGGAGTGGGGAGGGAATTGGGATTTTGCAGTATCCTTCCCCTGGAGTGGGGAGGGAATGGAGATTTTGCAATATCCTTCCCCAGGAGTGGGGAGGGTATGGGGATTTTGCAGTATCCTTCCCCTGCCATGCCCACCAAGCCACACCATGCCCACCAAACCACGCCCACAGAATCGTTAGTAAAAAAAAGTGGATTTCACCACTGATCTAAAGCAGTATTTCTCAACCTTGGCAGCTTTCAAGATGTGTGGACTTCAACTCCCAGAATTCCCCTGGTCATCCTTGCGTCTCTCAAATCTTGATGGTGTTCTGGCTGGAGAATTCTGGGAGTCGAAGTCCACACATCTTTAAAGTAACAGGCTGAGAAACGTAATCTCAGCCAACCCCTCTCCAGAGCCAGAATAACAGATTAATTAACAGAGTTGAAAGGGGCTGAAGTGGCTGTTTCTTGATCTTCTTTCTAACTGTGACCTCTTCCATTCCAGACAAATCCTTGTCCAGTCTCCTCTTAAAAACCTCCAGTTGTTGGAGCCCCCACAACTTCTGGAAGCAAGGAACACGTACTTGAAAAAAGTCTTAGAAGGAGCTACACCAAAATTTGTTGTTTGTTGCTTGTCGTCGTTGTCGTCCTCCATTGTGATCTCCTGTTGTCCCCCTTGTAGGTAACATCATTGGATCCGGAATTTTTGTATCGCCAAAGGGCGTGTTGGAGAATGCGGGCTCCGTAGGGCTGGCGTTGATCGTGTGGATCGTCACGGGCCTCATCACCGCCGTGGGGGCCCTGTGCTACGCAGAACTGGGGGTCACCATCCCTAAATCCGGAGGAGACTATTCCTACGTCAAGGACATCTTCGGAGGACTGGCTGGGTAAGAGGGAATAAGGAACTTGGCTTGTCAGCCAGGGGTTGGGGGTTAGAGAACCGAGTTGGGTGAAGAGAAGAAACGGATGCGCTTAGCAGGGTGGCCATTTTGCAATGGTGGGCATCCAGAAATTCAGGGTTTCAGGAGAATCCGTTGTGTAAACAGCCGCTGAAACCAAAGAGCCGACACCATCCTGGGCAGCATTAACAGAGGGATCGATTCAAGATGGCGTGAGGTGTTAATACCGCTTTATAAAGGCTTGGTAAGGCCACACTTGGAATCCTGCATCCAGTTTTGGTCGCCACACTGTAAAAAAGATGTGGAGACTCTAGAAAGAGTGCAGAGAAGAGCAACAAAGATGATTAGGGGACTGGAGGATAAAACATACAAAGAACGTTTGCAGGAACTGGGCACGTCTAGTTTAAGGAAAAGAAGGCCTCAGGGTGACATGATAGCAGTCTTCTAATATTTTTCTCTCTGGGCGCAATGAGAATATATCTGCCGCAAAAACTCTGCATCGGCGACAGGAAAGGCATCCGGCCAGTAAACACTCAGCTCCATTCAGTTGCCCCGACTCTACCCCGCAACGGATTACGGGGTCATTAAACCAGAGGTGGGTTTCAGCAGGTTCTGACCAGTTCTGGAGAACCGGTAGCGGAAATTTTGAGTAGTTCGGAGAACCGGTAAATACCACCTCTGACTGGCCCCGCCCCCATCTATTCTCTGCCTCCCGAATTCCAGCTGATCGGGAGGAAATGGGGATTTTGCAGTAATCTTCCCCTGGAGTGGGGTGGGAATGGAGATTTTACAGTATCCTTCCCTTGCCACGCCCACCAAGCCATGCCACACCCACCAAGCCACACCCACAAAACCGGTAGTAAAAAAATTTGAATCCCACCGCTGCTGATTAAACGACAAACAACAAAAACAACAACGGTTGCAGGAATTGGGTAAGTCTAGTTTAAGGAAAAGAAGGACTCAGGGGTGACATGATAGCAGTCTTCCAATATCTCGGGGGCTGCCACAAAGAAGAGGGAGTCAAACTATTCTCCAAAGCACCTGAGGGCAAGACAAGAAGCAACGGGTGGAAACTAAGCAAGGAGAGAAGCAACGCAGAACTAAGGAGAAAATTCTTGACAGTTAGAAGAATTAATCAGTGGAACAACTTGCCTCCAGAAGTTGTAAATCCTCCTGTTCTGTCCCCATCCCACACACGCATCCCCACAGACGGCCCGGAGTTAATAAGCCAGACGACAAAATCTTTGAAGATAAAGCTGGCAGCAACCCAGTGGCTAGCTGCCAATTCAGACTTTACTCACACAAAACAAAGATTAGACTGCCAGCATTCCGATAAAGCAGGCAAAGTTTCAACAATGCAAGGATTAGTCCAAATGCAGTCCGACAAGGCAGGCAGAAGTCCAGTAACGCAGAGATCATGGATTATTTCTAGTTTTTGCTCGTCACAAACTGAACCGGCCACCACACCCACGTTTATACCCTGTGGGGTGTGGTCCAGTGACTCAGCTAATCTCTGGCACGCCTTCCCCTCTGCTGCGCACGCTTCTCCCTGCGCCGCTGTTGAGGATCCAGCCAGCACTTATCTCCTTCGTCGCTGTCCACCTGTGGCTGCGGGGACGTGCTTGGCTCTGGGCCTATCTCTTGGCCTTCGATGTCCTCCAGAGGCATTGCCAGAGAGGAGGGTCCTGGCGAGGGAGGCCTTGCCAACTCCTCTCCCTCACTCTCAGAGTCTGCATCTGTCGATAGCCCAGGCTCAGGCAACGGAGCCACAACACCTCCAACACTGGAAGTTTTTAAGAAGAGATTGGATAACCATTTGTCTGAAGAGGTGTAGGGTTTCCTGCCTAAGCAGGGGGTTGGACTAGAAGACCTCCAAAGTCCCTTCCAACTCTTGTTATTCTGTTCTGTTATTTCCCCATTCATCAGGTGACAGTTAGAAAGAAGCTCAAGAAACAGCCACTTCAGTATACTGGGGAAATACTGTACATTAGTTTGGAAAGGAACTCATTCAGTTGTCAGAATTCTTGCTGTTCTTCTCAATAGATCTTGCTAAGGAAAAGAGACATGGGGGTTTAGGTAAGGACCAGTGGTGGTATCCAACCGGTTCGGACTGGTTCGGGAGAACCGATTGTGAGGACCTGCGGGCGGCCCCGCCCACCCATGCCGACGCTATGTCGTCCTATTTAGCCATGTTTTCTAAGCCGCGCACATCCGTGCAAGTCGTGCGTGCGTGGAAGGCGTGCGCTCACATTTTTGGCCCGGGGCGAACCGGTGGTAAAATTATATGAAACCCACCTCCGGTACGGACCAAGAAGCCTTGAGGGTCCTCTTAACCCTTCCATTTCTCCCAAGGTTCCTCCGACTGTGGATCGCGGTGCTGGTGATCTACCCCACCAATCAGGCGGTGATCGCGCTGACTTTTGCCAACTACGTCCTCCAACCCATCTTCCCCACCTGCCTGCCTCCAGAAACCGGGCTGCGTCTCCTCGCAGGGGTCTGCCTTTGTAAGTAGCGAGCGAAACCTGACGGCGATACGTAGCGTTACACCTACGATCCCAGAGCGGTGTGTCTTTTTAACGGCTGCTCGTTTATGGCTTTAGCTGGTTGTGGGAACTGAACCATTGTAGCTTGTACAGTAACGGCCCAAATTGTGGAAACCTTTTGGGGAAAGTCTATTTTTTATTTATTTATTTATTTTTATATGCCGCCCTTCTCCGGAGACTCAGGGCAGCTTACAATGTGTTAAGCAACAGCCTTCATACTTTTGTATATTTTATACAAAGTCAGCTTATTTTTTTCTAAAATTAGCTAATAACACCACTTTATTTTGGGAGTGGTACCATAAAATTATATATATATCAATGGAAAGATCATTTCATCAAGAATGCAACGCGATAACTTTTAGGGAGGATTTGCGATTAGAATAGCAGTTACGGTATAAAGAAGAAAAGGGAAACACGTAGAAAAAAACGAGATCTACAAAAATTACCACCATAGAAAAAACACGATCTA
Source organism: Pantherophis guttatus (assembly GCF_029531705.1). Next base: position 1,230,549 of record NW_026844125.1, read on the forward strand.
CGAAAATTACCACCATAGAAAAAAACGAGATATACAAAAATGATCACCACGTCAGTTAATACTTTGTTGGGTAACCTTTAGCATGAATTATAGCTTAACATATTTTTACATTTTAAATTTTTAATTGGTTTGTCATTTTAAACGGGGGCCAGATTAATATATATTCTTTTAATTGTTTTTAATGTTTGTATTGTATGTTTTTATCTGGCTGAGTCCCTTGGGAGAAGGTGCGGTATATAAATTCGAAATAAAATAAAATAAAATAAATAAAAATAAATTATGGCCTTACAACATCTTCCCATGGACTGAACCAAGTCTTTTAGTTCTGCAGGTGTTATCATGGGAAACCAAGATCGAATGATGGCTTCTATTAACTGGGTTTTATTGCTGGGTCACTTCTGACTAGCTAGTTTATTTAGTCGGCTTCATAGATTTTCAATTGGGTTAAGGTCTGGGCTATTCCTATGCCATTCCAGCAACGGAATAGGATTATCTTGAAACTCCCCCCCCAAAAAATTGTTTTATTAGCCATCCAACCTCAAAAATACACTTTTCCCGAAAGGTTTCCACAATTTTGGCCGCTAATGTATGTTGGGTGACTTGTTCAGCGAAAGGTAATTCATTCAACAAACCTGGGTTCAACAAGGCAGAAATATGAACCAGTTGAAACCAGATCTGGTTCTCCTAACTAAACCCACATGGGGAGTGAACCACCAACCAGATCTGGGTTGCAAAACTTCGAGCGACCACCAGGTGGCAGCCAAGAGTTGATTTTTTTTTCTGTTGCCCCCTACTGGTGGTCAGGAGTTTTGCAGCCTCTCTATATGCTTAAATGAACGTATTGTGTAATAATTCCTCCTACGGCTGCTCAGACACAAGATTGCTAGGCCGTTTTCAGCTCATTGGGCTTTTTTAAAAAATAAAATAAAATAATAAATTCCCTGGCTTAAAATTCCATGGGAAACCGACTGTAAAGAGGATTTAATCCCCCCCGTCTCGCACTCAGTCTGGTGAATAATCGCTCTCTAATCAGAGGCAGTGAATTTAGCTCTAGGCGTAGTCTTTAAATATGCACTATTTCCCAGGGTGAATAAATCTACAGTTAACTTGCTGTAGGCCTCAAGAATTCTAATCAAGATTATTAGAACCGGAGTTTAAAGAAGGTTATGAAACTGATATTGTCAAGAAGCGTCAATACCCTTTAAGACACTTAAAGCTGGGGTGAAATGCTCCCGGTTTGGACCGAATCGCCCGATCCGGTAGCGATGGAGGCGAGCGGTTCGGAGAATCGGTAGCAAAAATCCCTGCCCTCCCCCCCATTGTCCAGCTGAAGCCGTGCAATCATCAGAGGCTTTTTAAAAAATTTTAAAAGCATTTTTTCTACAACCTCTTCGGCCGAAAAAAATGCTTTTAAAAGTAAAAAAAAAAGAAAAAAGCCTCTGATGATCACGCGGCTCAGCTGGGATCATCAGAGGCTTTTAAAAGCATTTTTTCTACAACCTCTTCGGCCGAAGAGGTTATAGAAAATATGTTTTTAAAAAGAAAAAAAGGTCTCTGCCAATCAAGCAAGTTAGCTGGGATCGTCAGAGGCTTTTAAAGCATTTTTTTTACAACCTCTTCGGCCGAAAAAAAAATGCTTTTAAAAGCCTCTGACGATCCCAGCTGAACCGCATGATCATCAGAGGATTTTTTTTTTTTTTACTTTAAGCATTTTTTCGGCCGAAGAGGTTGTAGAAAAAATGGTTTTAAAAGCCTCTGACGATCCCAGCTGAGCCGCGCGATCATCAGAGGCTTTTTTTTTTTTTTTACTTTTAAAAGCATTTTTTCGGCCGAAGAGGTTGTAGAAAAAATGGTTTTAAAAAAAAAAAAAAAAGTTGGCCACGCCCACTCAGTCATATTACCCCCACACACACCCCCCCCAAGCCACGCCCACAGAACCGGTAGTAACAAATTTTACATTTCACCACTGACTTAAAGGGATGGCTTATGAGTACAGTTAGTCCTCGACTTACAACAGTTCTTTTAGTGACCATTCAAAGTTACAACGGCACCGAGAAATGTGACTTATGACCGTTTTTCACACTTACGACCATCGCATCATTTCCCCCATGGGGATGGACATTTGGAGGCTTGGCAACTGATTCATATTTGTGTCGGTTGCAAGGTCCCAGGGTTACATGTTCCCCTTTTGCGACCTTCGGACCAGCCATGTCAAACCAGACTTCACAACTCTGTTCCTAACTTAACAACTGCCGTGATTCCTGATCAGAATAGATCTGGAAGGGATCTTGGAGGTCTTCTAGTCCAGCCCCCTTTCTCAAGCAGGAGGGCCCTATACCGTTTCAGACAAGTGACTGTCCAGTCTCTTCTTAAAAACCTCCAGTGTTGGAGCACTTACAACTTCTGGTGGCGAACTGTTCCACTGGCTAATAGTCTTCACTGTCAGGAAGTTTCTCTTTAAATCCAGGTTGCTTCTCTCCTTGATGAGTTTCCATCCATTGTTTTTTTTTTTTTTTGTCCTGCCCTCTGGTGCCCTCTGCTCTCTGGTTCACTTAAGAACGGTGGTGAGAAAGGTCGTAAAATGTGGCAAAATGCACTTAACGAATGTCTCGCTTAGCGGCGGAAATGTTGGACTCCATTGTGGTCATATGTCGAGGACTACTTGTACCATAGATAGATAGATAGATGGATGGATGGATGGATGGATGGATGGGCAGATGGTACATAGGTAGATGATAGATAGATGATAGATATAGATAGATAGATGGATGGATGGATGGACGGATGGTAGATAAGTAGATGATAGATAGATAGATGATATAGATAGATAGATGATAGATAGATGATAGATAATATATGAGATAGATAGATAGATAGATAGATAGATAGATAGATAGATAGATAGATAGAGATAGATGATAGATAGAGATAGATAGATGGATAAAATAAGAGATAGATGATAGATAGATAGATAGATGATAGATAAAATAAGATAGATAGACGATAGATAGATAAATGATAGATAGATGATAGATGATATAGATGATAGATATAGATAGATAGATAAAATAAGAGATAGAGATAGATAAAGATAGATGATAGATGATAGATGATAGATAGATAAAATAAGATAGATGATAGATAGATAGATAGATAGATAGAGATAGATAGATGATAGATAGATAAAATAAGATAGATGATAGAGATGATAGATAGATGATAGATAGATAGATAGATGATAGATAGATATAGATGGATAGATAAAATAAGAGATAGAGATAGATAGATGATAGATGATATAAATAAAATAAGATAGATAGATAGATAGATAGGAAGGTAGATAGATAGATGATAGATAGATATAGATAGATAGATAGATAGATAGATAGAGATAGATGATATAGATAGAGATGGATAGATAAAAGAGATAGATAGAGATAGATAGATGATAGATGATATAAATAAAATAAAATAAGATAGATAGATAGATAGGTGACAGATACATAGATAGATAGATAGATAGATAGATGATAGATAGATAGATAGATAGATAGATAGATAGATAGATAGATAGATAGACTGATTTTCCTTTTTGTCTTTCCCTAAAAAAACCCCAAAGTTTTGCGTTTGAATTAGGCTCCTTCGTAAGCGTTCCAAGAATGCAATTCCAACAAACTCCCATCAAAACAGGGCAGCTCAAACAGGGTTAATGCACCAACACAAATGAATTCCAATCACAATTTTGCTCAGCTCTTTGGGCTTTTTAGCAGGGAATTCGCTTGTACAAACTTTGTCGCTTTGCCTTCCGACAGAGGCTTTGGCCAAGTTGCTGATTTGCCTTTTTTTTTTTTTTGATCTGTTGTTGTTGGCTCTTCCAACCTGCTGAGTGACCTTGTGTTCCGTTCCTTTTTCCTATTCCCCGGTCTACCTCGCAGGGGTGTTGTGCGATTAAAAGGGCTAACCGACATCCATCAAAACAGAAAAAAAAGAGATGGAAAACGGAATAATATAGCTGGCTTTGTTTGAAAGAGAGGAAAAGATATTGGTAGCTAATGCCGAGAGGATAAACAGGTGGTCCTCGACGTACGACCACTTGTTTGAAGTTACGACGGTGCGGGAAAAAAAACAAGGCTTGTGACCAATTCTTGCATTTATGACCGATTCTCGCACTAATGACCATTCCGGTGTCCTTAAAGGGACACGGTCAAGAGTTAGACGCTTGGCTAGCTGCAGTTACATGTAGTCCTCGACTTACGACCGCAACTGAGCCCGAAATTCCTGTTGCTAAGCGAGGCCGTTGTTAAGTGAGCTTTGCCCCATTTTATGATGGGGCAAACATCACTGCAGTTGTTAAGTGAAGTGAATCCAGCTTCCCCGCGGACTTTGCTCGTGAGACGGTCGCAAAAGGGGATCGTGTGACTCTGGGATGCCTCGACTGTCATAAATCTGAGTCGCAGTGGTCGTAAGTATGGAAAACAGTCACTTTTTTTTCCACGGCCGCTGCTGTAGCTTCCGATGGTCACTAAATGAACCGTTGTAAGTCGAGGACTGTCTGGGTTTCGGACCGTCGCAGCATTGCGGAGTCACATGATCATCCTTTGTGATTCCCCTCTCAATTGTCGTCATAAGTCGAGGACTCCCCGAGAAGGCCGAATCAATCCCATCCATCCCCGATTTCCCTTTTTGGGCAATTTGATACTGGAGATCTCTGGCATTTGAAGTTTACCCCGTACAAGGACTCCTCCGCTTACCGTCACAATTGAGACTAGAATTTCCATTGTTAAGTGAGTCACGGCAATTTTTAAATCAATCACGCGGTCATTAAGTGAATCCGGCTTCTTCCAATGACTTTGCTAGAGAAGTAGCTGGGAAGGATGCAAAAGAGGATTACGTGATCGGTGATCATTGCAACTGTCATAAGTATGCGCCATTCCATTCCATTCCATATTTTATTTTCTATTCTATTCTATTCTATTCTATTCTATTCTATTCTATTCTATTCTATTCTATTCTATTCTATTCTATTCCATTCCATTCCATTCCATTCCACTCCATTCCATTCCATTCCATTCCATTCCATAGTTTCTATTCTATTCTATTCCTATTCCTATTCCTATTCCTATTCCTATTCCTATTCCCATTTTTATTCCTCTATTCTACTCTACTCTACTCTACTCTGCTCCGCTCCGCTCCGCTCCACTCCATTCCATTCCGTATTTTCTATTCCATATTTTCTATTCTATTCTGTTCCATTCCATAGTTTCTATTCTATTCTATTCCATTCCATTTCATTCTATTCCATTCCATATTTTCTATTCTATTCTATTCTATTCTATTCTATTCTATTCTATTCTAATCCTATTTTTATTCCTATATTCTATTCTATTCTATTCTACTCTACTCTACTCTACTCTACTCTACTCTACTCTACTCTACTCTACTCTACTCTACTCTACTGCATTCCATTCCATTCCGTCTTTTCTATTCCATATTTTCTATTCTATTCTATTCCATTCCATTCCATTTCATTCTATTCTATTCTTATTCCTAATGCTATTCTATTCCATTCCATTCCATTTCATTCTATTCTATTCTTATTCCTAATGCTATTCTATTCCATTCCACTCCACTCCACTCCACTCCATTCCATTCCATATTTTCTATTCTATTCTATTCCATTCCATTCCACTCCACTCCACTCTATTCTTAATCCTAATGCAATGCAATGCAATTCTACTCTACTCTACTCTACTCTACTCTACTCTACTCTACTCTACTCCTATTCCTATTCCTATTCCTATTCCTATTCCTATTCCTATTCCTATTCCTATTCCCATTCCCATTCCCATTCCTATTCCTATTCTACTCTATCCTTTATCCTACCCCGTCCCATCCTATCCCACAAAACCCCCTCTTTCGCAGCAGGGGGCGAGCTGGTGGGGAGGGGGAGCCCTTCTCAGCCCCTGCCTGATCCTTAAAAAGTATTTCAGAAAGGGGAAGGCAGTTAAAATATCCTGCTGGAGGCTACTTTAGGACATTGTAACCTAGGCTGGAAAGATCAGGCGCAAACTGGTTTTGCTCCTTTTTTTTCCTTTTTTTTAATATCCAGCTTCTCAGCAGGGGCAGGAGAGGCGGGGGAGGCCCGGATAAGAGAGGGAGGCTGAGATTGGATGGGGCTGGGGATGCTTGGGCAAGGCCTCCCGCCCGCAAATCAGCAAAACTTTATTAATCAGGTCAAAGCCAGTTATTCCCGTGCTGAGTCAGCGAATGGGGACGTCAGAGACGAGAGACAAAGCTTAGGAAAACAGGAGGAGGAGGAGGAGGGGGGGGGGAAAAAATCTATTTCCCCCCCCCCCCCCGCAAGAAGGAACCGCTCACACCCCACCAACGGGGCTGGGCTCGGTGCCCAAATCTCCGATTGCACAGTTGGAATGACAAAAAATAATAATAAAATAAAATAAAATAAAACCAACCACCATAAGCGGCTTAAATAGGGCAGATCGGAGGTGACCCAGAAAAGGGGGGGCGGGGAGGAGATTAGGAAGAGAGATAAAACCAGAGGGAAGCCAACGGGCGGGAGAAAAAAAAAATATCGACGGGAATTTAGGAGAAAAGATAGACGCAAGTCCGATTCTCACCCTGGGCTGAGTTTTTAAGATGGGTGGACTCCGACTCCCAGAATTCCCCTCGGCTGGAGGGAATTCTGGGTAGTGGAAGCCCATCCATTTTAAACGGGGCCCAGGGTGAGAATTGCCAAACTAGAAAATTGTGGATTGTGGAAATTCCAATCCTGAAATGGTAATGATGGCTAACCTTTTTGCCGCTGCGTGTCAAAAGCGTGGGGAGCGTGGGGGGGTTGCGCGCATGCCCACACTCATAATTCTATGTGCCCTGCCCCCCCCGCGCATGAGTACGTGCCCCCCTGTGCTCTCCCCGCTTTTGGCACACAATGGCACGGTGGGCCCGTTTTTCACCTTCCTCAGGCTCCAGAGGCTTTCTAGGCGCCTGGGGAGGGTGAAAACAGCCTTCCCAAACCCCCTAGAGGCCCTCCGGAGGCCGGAAACAGCCCGTTTGCTGACTTCAGGTGGGACCGGAAGGCCTGTTTTTTGCTCTCCCCATGCTCCAGAGGCTTTCTAGGAGCCTGGGAAGGGCTAAAACGGCCTTCCCAACCCCCCCGGAAGCTCCTCCCCCGGAGGCCGAAAACAACCCGTTTCCCAACTTCCATAAATCGGCAAACTGAGCTCGCGTGCCCACAGATATGGCTCCGCATGCCACCTATGTCACGGTTCGCCATCACGGTACTAGGGTGTCCTGCTTGAGCAGGAGCGGGTTGGACTAGAAGACCTTCTGAGGTCCCTTCCAACTCTGTTATTCCCCTCCTCCCCCTCCGTCCTTCCTCCTTTTAAAGAAGAGATTGGACGACCACGTAACAGCCACAGAGTTGGAAGGGACCTTGATGGTCATCTAGTCCAACCCCCTCCTCACGCAGGAGACCTGTATTCGGGATTCGAACCGCTGAACTGCCGACCTTTCTGATCGACGAGCTCGGTGTCTTAGCCACTGAGCCACCTAGTCTTATCTGAAATGGTAGAGCTTGAGCTGGGGGTGCGGTTGGATTGGAATTTTATTTATTTATTTATTTATTTTTAATTTGATTTATATGCCGCCCTTCTCCAGAGACTCAGGGCGGCTTACAATGTGTTAAGCAATAGCCTTCATACTTTTGTATATTTTATATAAAGTCAGCTTATTGCCCCCACAAACCGGGTCCTCATTTTACCCACCTTAGAAAGGATGGAAGGCTGAGTCGACCTTGAGCCTGGTGAGAATTGAACTCGCAGTAATTGCAGGCAGCTGGATGTTAAATGTTGCCTGAGTAGGAGGCATTAGCCTCCTACGCCACTCAGGCTCAAGGGTCCTCTAGAAGACCTCTGAGGACCCTTCCTCTGTGATTCTGTTCTTCACTGTTTGCTTTTTCTCAACTCGGTGCCTTCTGGGTTTGATGGGCTTCAAGGCCCATCAATCTTTCACAGCTGGGGAGGATGGGAGCGGAGCAGAAGGAGGATACGGTGACCAGATTAGGCAAACTCCAATCCCGGCAGGCCGAAACCGGTCGGTGTCCCCAAAAAAACTTCCGAAGGTGTTTTTTTTTTTAATCTCTCTTATCTGGCCTGCCCGGTTAGTTTCTGTTCTGTATCTTCACCCCGGGTCACTTCCAAGGTTGTTTTTTTTCCTGGTACCAGCCCTTGCTTGGTAGCCACAAGCCAGCCCGGCGTGGGCACCTCCGTCGAGGCGTGCCCTCGAAAAGTGGCATTTTGGGCGGTGTCCGCGCTGAACCGAAGGCTGGGTCCTATTTTGAGGCCAGGAGGAGGTGGGGGGAGGGGGGACGCCCAGCCCTGAAATCGCTCACCGGGACAGGCTGTGCTCGAAAATTTTGCAAGAGTTTTGCAGCCCCACCTTCTCTTCCAGGGTTGCTTCCAAAAATTCGGAGCCCGGCCGGGCTAAGCTCCAACCTTGTGACTGCCAAGGATACTGAGAAAGACGATCTCCTTCTAGGAGATCGACCTGTTTTGTTTTGTTTTTTTGAGAATAATCCCCCCGGCAGTCTTGCTGGGATCTGGAGAAGATTGTGAGTTTCTAACCAGCTGATTCCTGGAAACTATTCCCGGATCTTCCTAGGGCAGTGATGGCAAATCTTTTCGGCACCAAATGCCTGAACACCGGAGCACCGGAAAACGGAGAATGCCTGTTTTTTTGGCTGCTTTTAGCCATTTTTCGGGCCGTTTTCAGGCCATGTTTTGGCCTGAAAAACAGCCTGAAAACGGCCCAAAAAACAGCCTGAAAACGGCCCGAAAAACAGCCCAAAAACGGCCCAAAAAAACAGCCCAAAAATGCCCCCAAAAAACAGCCTGAAAATGGCCCGAAAAACAGCCTGTTTTTTGGCCATTTTTGCCATTTTCCAGGCTGTTTTCAGGCTGTGTTTTGGCCCGAAAAACATCCTGAAAACATCTTGAAAACCAGCCTGAAAATGGCCCAAAAACCAGCTGAAAACGGCCAAAAAACCACCTGAAATTGGCCTGAAAAACGGCCTGTTTTTTGGCCATTTTTGCCGGGTTTTTTTAGCCATTTTCAGGCCGTGTTTTGGCCCGAAAAACATCCTGAAAACGGCCTGAAAAACCCCCAAAACAGCCCGAAAACGGCACAGTCAGTTTCGCCCGTCTATTTGCGGATTTCCCAGATCAGCCTTGATCCTAGAGGTGCTGAAACCCACCGGCAGGATCTAGTCAGCAGAAAAACTCCCCTTCTGGGATCTCCGAACGGAGATTTTAATCTATCGCCCAGATTTCCACCTGTGCTAGGGATGGTGTAACTTGAATCCTGCTCGAATCTCACCTGTTCGCCTCCCCTCCACGTGGTTTTGCCCCTCGAAAAGGAGACCATCGAAACCCTCTAAAGCAAGAGTTTCTCAATTTTGACGACTTTAAGATGAGTGGACTTCAACTCCCAGAATTCCCCAGTCAACCTTGGGTAGCTGAATCTTAGTGATTTTCCGATGGGTGGACTTCAACTCCCAGAATTCCCCAGAAAACCTTGTGTTTCCCCCAACCTTGGTGACTTTTAGATGGGTGGACTTCAATTCCCAGAATTCCCCAGTCCGCCTTATCTTTCCCGACCTTGGCAGCTTTTAGATGGGTGGACTTCAATTCCCAGAATTCCCCAGTCAGCCTTGTCTTTTCCGGCCTTGGCAGCTTTTAGATGGGTGGACTTCAACACCCAGAATTCCCCAGTCAACATTGGGTAGCTGAATCTTAGTGATTTTCCGATGGGTGGACTTCAACTCCCAGAATTCCCTAGAAAATCTTGTGTTTCCCCCAACCTTGGTGACTTATAGATGGGTGGACTTCAACACCCAGAATTCCCCAGTCAACCTTGGGTAGCTGAATCTTAGTGATTTTCCGATGGGTGGACTTCAACTCCCAGAATTCCCCAGTCAGCCTTGTCTTTCCCGGCCTTGGCAGCTTTTAGATGAGTGGACTTCAGTTCCCAGAATTCCCCAGTCAGCCTTGTCTTTCCCGGCCTTGGCAGCTTTAAGATGGGTGGACTTCAACTCCCAGAATTCCCCAGTCAGCCTTGTCTTTCCCAGCCTTGGCAGCTTTTAGATGGGTGGACTTCAACTCCCAGAATTCCCCAGTCAGCCTTGTCTTTCCCGGCCTTGGCAGCTTTTAGATGGGTGGACTTCAACTCCCAGAATTCCCCAGTCAACCTTGGGTAGCTCAATCTTGGCGACTTTCCCGACGGGTGGACTTCAACTCCCAGAATTCTCAAACCTAGTCAGCCTCGCGTTTCTCAAGGCTGGCTGGGGAATTCTGGGAGTCCAACCATCTTACAAAGTCGCCAAGATGGAGAAGCTCCCTTCCGACTCTATTAATTTTATGTTCTGATCTGAAGGATTTTTGCATCTGGTGCTTTTTCACTTCGCGATCTGCTTCTCCAAGGGTTTTTCTGTCAGACTCTGCATTTCCTGTTTTGAACCTCTGCTGATTTGTCAGAAACAAATCAGAAATTGTCTGGATTGTCAGAAACGGGACGCCAACTCAGCAGGCAAAGTTCCCATTTCCTCTTCATCTGCAAAGCTTGGCGGGACCCCCTCCCCGTTGGTTCACCCCTGACCGCCCTCCCCCCCCATGCAAGGAGGAAAATGCAGGATGTGGAAATTTAAATCTGAATTTAAAATTAAACTTGAAATGCAAAGCCGGGAAGCCTTTATACTTAGACGGTTAACCAGAAGGCAAAACGAGTGCCTAGACATCATTCTGTGAAGGGGTTAATCCATCACGTTAAACCACAGATTGGATTAAACCACTTTCTGTGCGGGGCGCTGTAATGTTAGGCTTTGTAAACACATCAAACCATGAATGGTGGTTTGTCTGCCTCCAGGATTCCCTGAGACCTTTAATTGAAACTAAGCAAACCCTGATTACAGTTGTGTGACACATTCTGAGAGGCACGAGGTCCTCGGCTTACAACTATTCTGAAGTTGCAACCGCACTGAAAAAATGTGATTTATTACCGCTAGGATCGTTGCACGCTGCCTGGTCACGAGATCCAAAGTCAGACTCTTGGCAACTGACTCATATTTATGACGGTGGCGGGATCCCATGATCCCCTTTTGCGACCTTCAAAGTGTGGGGGGAAGCCAGGTTCATGTTAGTAACTTCACAACTACGCCGACTCGCTTAACAATCGTGGCGGGAATAGTCGCAACGTGGGACAAAGCTCACTTAGCAACGATCTCCCTTCGCAATAGGAAATTTGGGGCTCCATTGTGGTCGTAAGCCGAGGACTACTTATATTCCCTTAGCAAAGCTTCCTGTTTTAATATCTTACTTGTGGCAGGAATTAATTGTTTGGTCTTAGTCACTAGAAAAAATAACATTTTTTTTTTCCCAGACGTGGTTTTGTTTCCTCCTCTGGCAATTGTTTCATTTTGCAATATTGTGCTAAGAGGACGCTGTATTTATGAGCTCCTGCTTGAAAAGTAAATATTTATTTTTTATCAGTGCCTTTAGGGAAAATAAATAAACACAAAAAAGAAAAGGCACCAAAAGAAGGGGATAAAAGAAGGAGGATACAGTTATGACGGTGTTAAAAAAAAAGGGGACTCTGAATTTCACATTTAAGACCGTGACCGCCTCCCCATGGTCACATGATCAGAATTCAGATGCTTGGCCACTGACTTGGACTTACGACGGTTTCAGTGTCCCGGGGAGCTGGGATCCCCTTTTGCGCCTTTCTGACCAGGAGAGACAGATTCACTTAACAGGCGTGTTGCTAGCTCAGGTGTCAGCAACCTGCGGCTCTGGAGCCGCATGTGGCTCTTTGGCAGGGGTAAAATCTAAGAATTTTCGCTGCCGGTTCTGTGGGCGTGGCTTAATTAGTGGGTGTGGCTTGGTGGTCAGGTGACCGGGTGGGCATGGCTTGTTGGTCAGGTGGGCGTGGCCAAGTCAATGTCACTTCTTTGCCCTTTTTTAACCTACAAAACACAACACAACACAACTGGCTCACCCACAAGGTAAAAGCAATTGTGCTAGACCCAAAATGGCCCCCGCAACAAGCAGGAACCTCACACAGCCACAAAAAGCCCCAAAAAACCCAACTTTCACACTTTACACACACAAAATTCCACATACAGCTTTGTGAGATTTTGTGTGTTTGTGTAGTTAGAGTGAAACACTACAGAAACATACAAAATCTCAGAAAGCTGCACAAATATTACGTTATTTTTATTTTATTTTTATTTTTATATAAAAGCAGCTCAATTTAAAACTTCCTAAACTTTAAATGGCTAGGTTTAAAAAAGAACGACTAAAAAAAAACCCCAATAACTATTTTTTTTAAAGCTCCCAAAGGGGAAAAAAAACTTGCAGGCAGGCAGATAGAGCTGCTCACCGATGAGCTTGATTGCAGGCAGGGAGATTCAGTTGCTTGCTGATGCAATGGATTGCAGGGATTACAGCAAGCGAAGCAAAGCAGGTGTGCGAAGGTAAGCAAGCTGGAGGCTCCGGTGAGGGGGGGAGGGATTTTTGCTACCGGTTCTCCGAACTGCCCGCCACCATCGCTACCTACTCACCCGAGCCGGTCCGAACTGGGAGCATTTCACCCCTGCTCTTTGGGCCCTCTGCTGTGGCTCCCTGTCGGGTGATCCCACCACTGGCTGGCCCTGCCCCCCGCCCCTTGCCCTCCCCTCCCAGTCATTCCTAGCCTGGCCTGAGAAGGTAAGGATGACGGCAGAGGATGGAGAAGTGGCCGGGGCAGAGACAGAGAGATACAGAGAGAGAGAAGGGGAGAGAGGGAGGAAGGGAGAGATTTTTAATGGATTTTAAAATATGGGTATTTTAAATTGGGTATTAATTCAGCCAAATTTATTTAATTCATTTTATTCGATTTTAAATTTTGTATATCTATGTGTTTTATTTCATGGCTGTGCACCGCCCTGAGTCCTTTGGGAGTAGGGCGGTATAGAAATTCAATAAATAAATAAATAAATAAATGTTAAAAGAGTTTTGTGGTTCCCGGGGTTTTTTAACAATTATTATTTATTTATTTATTTTATTATTCAAATTTCTATACCGCCCTTCTCCTTTCGGACTCCTTTCGGACTCCTTTCGGACTCCTTTCGGACTCATTAGGGCAGAGAACTCAATTGGTTCTCTGCCCTAATGACTGGCTGGGGAGGCGTGGCTGGGGAGGGGTCATGTGACTGGTGGAAGTGAGTGATGTCGAGTTGGCCACGCCCACCCAGGTTTTGTGGCTCCCGGTGTTTTCTTTTCTGTGGGGAACGGGTCCAAATGGCTCTTGGAGTGTTTAAGGTGGCAGACCCCTGTACTGGCTGAACAACTGCAAGGATTCACTTAACAACTGCGGCAAGGGAGGTGGTTCAATTGGGACGAAACTCACTTAGCGACGGTCTTGCTTCGGAATGGAAACCGTGGGCTCAATTGTGGCCGTAAGCCAAGGACTACTTATACCCATGCATCAGCAAGGGTCTTAGAGGGTAGTTTTCGAGCATTTTGGTATCTTAGAAACTCAATTAGCATAACAGAGTTGGAAGGGACCTGGTAGGTCATCTAGTCCAACCCCCTGCCCAAGCAGGAGATCCTATAGTATACCATTTCTGACAGATGGTAGTCTTGAAAGGGACTGAAGGTAAGCTGTTGCATTCCTATCATGGGTTGCGAAGAGATTATATCGATTTAAAAACCCGAAATAAACCCACCACTATTAAAATTGCGCCCGTTCTACCGCTTAGGAAGGGAGAGGAAGTGATGTCACCAGTCTGCTGATGACATCATCTGCTCGATGACATCATGGCTTCTCTCTTCGCCAAGGCCGTTCAAAAGCGGGGATTTCAATCCCCATCTTCCTTTGCCTGACCGTGAACTGGGACGGTTACAAAATCACAAGGAACTGAGAAATTGATTGATTTATTAGACTTATTAGATTTATTAGGCGGGCTGAAGGATTCTGGGAGTTGAAGTCCACCCCTCTTCAAGGGCTAAGATTGAGAAACATTGAGATATTTTGGACTTCCTCCGAGCGCTGGGATAGGACGGAGGCAGAAAAGGGGTGGACTTCAACTCCCAGAATCCCCCAACCAGCCAGGCTGTCTGAGGGATTCTGGGAGTTGAAGTCCACCACTCTTCTGCCTTCATCCTATCCCTCAGTGTTTCTCAATCTTAGCCCTTGAAGAGGGGTGGACTTCAAGTCCCAGAATCCCCCAACCAGCCAGGCTGGCTGAGGGATTCTGGGAATTGAAGTCAATCCCTCTTCTACCTTTGTCCTATCCCTCAGTGTCTCTCAATCTTAACTCTTGAAGAGGGGTGGACTTCAACTCCCAGAATCCCCCAACCAGCCAGGCTGTCTGAGGGATTCTGGGAGTTGAAGTCTACCCCTCTCCCCACTTCGTCCTATCCCAGCGCTTGGAGGAAGTCCAGAATATCTCAGTGTTTATCAATCTGGGTACTTGAAGAGGGATGGATTTCAACTCCCAGAATCCCTCAACCAGCCAGGCTGGCTGAGGTATTCTGGGAGTTGAAGTCCACCCCTTTTCAAAGTGGTTAAATTTGAATAATACTGCTCCATCAGGAAGGTAATTTTTTCCATATATAGGAGCACACAGGGAATCCTCAACTTCAAACCCCGAAAATTTATAGCGAGACCGTCGTTAAGTGAGCATTGCCCCCTTTTACGACCCTTCCTCCCACAATTGTTAAGTGAATTGTTAAGCAACTAACACAGTTGTTCAGTAAATCTGGCTTGTCAGAAGGTCGCAAAAGGAGGATCACATCACTGCAACTGCCGTAAACATGAGTCAGTTCCCAAGCGTCCTCCGAATTTTGATCACATGACCATGGGGATGCCGCCACGCTCAGCCGCGTGTGTGAAAAATGGTCATCGTCATCCCATCTTCCCATCGGACGGTCACTAAACGAATCGTCAGTCGAGGATGACCCAAACATCAGATTTCCACATGGCGTTTGGGAGCCTAGAAATGATACGCTGAGCTTTCACACCGCCGAACGACGGTTGCCGAAGATGAGGAAACTCCTCCTGCATTTCACCTCTGGCTAATCTCTCCCTTCCCTGCGTGGTCGGAAAGGTGACAAGAAGGAACAAGCTGTGGTTTGTTTGTTGCTTGTTCTTCCTTGTTCTCCGGGGTGACGCAAGACGTTTGAGTTTCTGTTGATCTCTCTCAGATGGACGGCTTTTTCCGCGCAACAACCCCAGAGGTCAGCCGGCCTGTAAACGGGATGTTTTCCATGCCGGTGGCCTTAGGCCAAATAGGTCACTGCTGCTGTTTTCGTTCCCTCGGACAACGGTGACATCAAGCCACCGTTGAAGGGCCTTGGGTTCTTCCTTTCTATGTGCCCTGACGGTGAGATTTAACCTCGGGTTACGGCCTTCACGGCGGGTTGCTGAACTCTTAAGCAATGCGTGGAAACTCCTCAAGGAGAGAAGCCACTGAGAACGAAGGAGAAATTTCCCGAAATTGAGTTCCACGACTGGCCGGCGGAACTGCCTGCCACCAGATGTTGTGGGTTCTTCTCTCCAACATGGGAGGATTTTGAGAAGAAAATTGGACAGCTATTTTTGGTCAGGGCTTACAATGGTTGGTTTAGTGCCGGGGAGTCAAACTCAATTTCATTGAGGGCCGCATCAGGGCTGTGGTTGACTTCGGGGGCCCGGGTGTGCGTGGCCGGCTTGACGCCACTCCCCAAACTGCTGGCATGTTTCCTCTTCGCATTGGGTAGACCAGGCCGAAGCCACGCTGGCCCAATGTTGCCTCTTCACATTGGATAGACCGGGATAAAGCGACATGGCTGGCCCCATTTTCCAAGACTGGATCTGATCACATCCAGAGGTGGTAGTCAGCCGGTTCGGACCGGTTCGCCGGAACTGGTAGCGGAAATCACAGGTGCCCCCCACCGCATCTCCCTGGCTCTATGCTATTCTATTTAGGCACCTTTTTGAGGCTGGGAGCACGAACAAAGTGTATGCAGGAAGGACGTGCGCATGCGCTCACATTTGCGAACCGGTAGGGAAAGTAAGTGACTACCACCCCGACCGAATCGCAGGCCGAATCCGGCCAATGTGAGGCCTTGAGTTTGACACCCCTGGTTTAGTGTCTGTTCGAAGTTACAAGGCCACTGAAAAAATGTGTCTCGGACCATTTTGCATCCTTACGATTGTTGCCGCATCCTCACGATCGCGGGGTCAAAATTCAGACACCCGGCACTTGGTTCCTATTTATGACGGTCGCAGTGTCCCGGGTCACGTGATCCTCCTTTGGTGATCTTCCGACGAGCAAAGTCCAGGAGAGAGACAGATGCACTGAACAACCGTGTGACTGACTAACCGTCTGCGGCGATTCGCTTAACGGCGGTGGCAAGAAAGGTCGTAAAACAGGGCAAAACCCGCTTCACAAGTGTTTCACAGAGCAACAGGAATGTTGGGCCTCAGTTGCGGTCGTAAGTCGAGGACTACTGGGAGCGTCTCCTGCTCGAGCAGGAGGTTTTATTTATTTTATTTTTTTATTCAAATTTATATACCGCACCTTCTCCCGAGGAACTCGGGGCGGTGTATAGCCAGATAAAAAACATACAATACAAACATTAAAAAGAATTAAAGAGATATATATTAATTTGGCCCCAGTTTAAAATAACAAACCAATTAAAAATATTTTAAAAATATATTAATATATATTATATTTCTAAGTTGGACTAGAAAACTCCAAGGCCCCTTCCAACAATTCTGTTGGCCAAAAAAAGCCAATGGTATCCTAAATTGCATCAACAGAGAGATACAATAAAGATCAAGGGAGATACTAACACCACTCTAGAAAGCCTTAGTAAGACCACACCTAGTGTACTCCGTCCCGTTTTGTTATAAAAAAAGATGTTGAGACTCTAGAAAGAGTGCAGAGAAGAGCAACCAAGAGGATTAGGGTAGGGGTGAAATTCAAAAATTTTTCCCTATTGGTTTTGTGGGCATGGCTTGGTGGGTGTGGCAGCGGAAGGATACTGCAAAATCTCCATTCCCACCTCACTCTGGGGCCAACCAGAGGTGGTATTTGCCGGTTCTCCGAACTACTCAAAATTTCCGCTACCGGTTCTCCCGAACCTGTTAGAACCTGCTGGATTTCACCTCCGGATTAGGGGACGGGAGGCTAAAACATACGACGAACGGTTGCAGGAACTGGGCCTGGCTAGTCTAGTGAAGAGAAGGACCAGGGGAGACAGGATAGCCATCTTCCAATATTTGAGGGGCTGCCCCAGAGAGGAGTGGGGGGTCAAGCTGTTTTCCAAGGCATCCGAAGGCCAGACAAGGAATAATGGATGGAAACTGATGCAGGAGAGATTCAACCTAGAAATAAGGAGAAATTTTCTGACAGGGAGAACAATCAACCGATGGAACAGAAGTTGCCTTCAGAAGTTGTGGGAGCTTCTTCACTGGAGGCTTTCAAGAAGAGACTGGACTGCCATTTTGTCAGACATAGTGTAGGGCAGTGATGGCTAACCTTTTTGCCGTTGCGTGCCAAAAGCGGGAGGAACGCGGGATGGTCACCCGCGTGTATGCCCACAGCCATAATTCAATGTCCCCTGCTCCCTGTGCATGCGCATGTGACTCCCCCATGCTCCCCTGCTTTTGGCATGTGATGGCAAAAAGGTTACCGGTGAGCTCGGTAGGCTAGGCCTGTTTTTTCGCCCTCCCCAGGCTCCAGAGGCTTTTTTGGAGCCTGGGGAGGGCGAAAACGGCCTTCCCCACCCCCCTGGAGGCTGGAAACAGCCTGTTTACCGACTTCCAGTGGGCTCAGAAGGCCCATTTTTCGTCCTCCCCAGGCTCTAGAGGCTTTTTTGGAACCTGGGGAGAGCGAAAACGGCCTCCTCCACCCACACCCCGAGGCCTTCCGGAGGCCGGAAATGGCTCGTTTCCCGACTTCCGGTGGGCCCACAAGGCCCAAAAATCAGCCGGCCAGCACGCGCGTGAGCACTGGAGCTGAGCTAGGGCAACGCTCGTGTGTCAACAGATATGGTGGCACGCGTGCCATAAGTTCGCCCTCACGGGTGTAGGGTCTCCTTGGGCGGGAGGGGGTTGGACTAGATGACCTACAAGGTCCCTTCCAACTGTGTTACTCTGTAATCTACATGAGATGCCAGCATTTTATCTCCTTAAAATGTTCTCAGGAACATTTCCTCAATGTTCTGACTTGTTTTTACTTCACGAGTCGGAAACGGTTTGGGTTGAAAAGCGTTGGGTTGAGTTGGGAGAAGGTGAGGTCAGTGGGGTGGTGCCTTCTTCACGGTCTTCCTTGTTTCTCCTCAGTGCTACTGACATGGGTGAATTGCGCCAGCGTCCGCTGGGCAACCCGCGTCCAGGATATCTTCACCGCCGGGAAGCTGCTGGCTCTGGCCTTAATCATTATCATGGGAATTGTGCAAATTTGCAAAGGTGAGGACTTGTCGGATCCAACCGAGTGTATTATTTCCAACACTTGGTCTGGAATGGTGTAGGGCAGGGGTCTCCAGCCTGGGCCACATTACAACGTGGGGACTTCAACTCCCAGAATGCTTGCTGAGGAATTCTGGGAGTTGAAGTCCACAGGTGGTAAAATGGGGGTTTCCAGACTTGCCTGCTTTACGACTCGGGGATTTCAACTCCCAGAATGCTGGCAGAGGAATTCTGGGAGTTGAAGTCCACAGGTCGTAAAATGGGGGTTTCCAACCTTGGCTTTACGACTTGTGGACTTCAACTCCCAGAATTCCTCAGCCAGCATTCTGGGAATTGAAGTCCTCAAGTCGTAAAGCAGGCAAGGTTGGAAACCTCCATTTTACAACTCGGGGATTTCAACTCCCAGAGTGCTGGCTGAGGAATTCTGGGAGTTGAAGTCCATAAATTGTAAAATGGGGGTTTCCAATCTTGCCTGCTTTACGACTCATGGACTTCAACTCCCAGAATGCTGGCTGAGGAATTCTGGGAGTTGAAGTCCACAGGTTGTAAAATGGGGGTTTCCAACCTTACCTGCTTGACGACTCATGGACTTCAACTCCCAGAATGCTGGCTGAGGAATTCTGGGTTGAAGTCCATAAGTTGTAAAATGGGGGTTTCCAATCTTGCCTGCTTTACGACTCATGGACTTCAACTCCCAGAATGCTGGCTGAGGAATTCTGGGAGTTGAAGCCCACAGGTCGTAAAATGGGGGTTTCCAACTTTGGCCTCTTTACGACTCGGGGACTTCAACTCCCAGAATGCTGGCTGAGGAATTCTGGGAGTTGAAGTCCACAAGTGGTAAAGTATCCAGGTTGGAGACCTCTATTTGAGCAGCGGGTTGGACTAGAAGACCTCAGAGGCCCCTTCCAACTCTTGTAATTCTGTATTTCTCCTGCCGTATTGGTGGTGGAGAGGTTTGCAAAGGTGTAAACGGGGGGACATGGACGCCATTTTGGGATGGTTGGATTTACAAGGTGGGAGTAGTTTCCTGCCCACGGGGAAGAAGGAGAATGGGAGATACACCTGGTTGGGGAAAGGGGGATTAAAGAGAAGAGACCCCCCATCATCATGGCTGAGGATGTTTTCTTTGGTGTTGTCCTTGACGTAGGAGAGTACTTTTGGCTGGAACCCAAAAATGCCTTCGAGTTCTTTCAAACTCCAAATGTGGGGCTGGTTGCTTTGGCCTTCTTACAAGGATCGTTTGCTTACGGGGGCTGGAACTTCCTCAACTACGTCACCGAAGAGTTGGTGGACCCACACAAGTGAGTGAGAGCCCCTCCTGGGTGGTGTGGGAGGTGGAGAAGGCCCACCTCGATCTCCGCTCCAACCTTCCGCCACTTCAACTCTTTCCGTCCTCCACAGAAACCTGCCTCGAGCCATTTTTATCTCCATTCCCCTGGTGACCTTCGTCTACGTCTTCGCCAATGTAGCCTACGTCACGGCCATGTCCCCTCAGGAGCTTCTGGCCTCCAACGCTGTGGCGGTGGTGAGTCTCCATCAACGACGTTCAGATTCCTCTTGGGTTCCCGGCAAATGGACCCCCCCCTAACATCTCCTCGTTCCTTTCTCCACAGACATTTGGGGAGAAACTCTTAGGAGTGATGGCTTGGATCATGCCCATCTCTGTGGCTCTCTCCACCTTCGGAGGCGTCAATGGATCTCTCTTTACTTCCTCCAGGTGAGTAGATAGACCTGACCTCCAACCGACAGGGTGGATTTCCCAACCTTGATCACAGTTGAATTTGCGGATGATACGAAGCTGGCAGGAATAGCTAACACCCCAGATGGATCTTGACAGACCTGAAGCCTGGGCCCTATCTAACAAAATGAAATTCAACGTAGAGAAAAGTCTTACACTTAGGCAAGAAAAACTCAAAGTAGACCATATAGACGGAGTGAAACCAGGCTTAATAGCAGTCACTGTGAAAGGGATCTTGGAGTCTTAGTGGCAGGGTGGATTTGATTTAAATCGAGTCGATTTAAATCATGATTTAAATCATGATTTAAATCACTAGTAAAAAGGCTTGATTTAAATCAACTCGATTTAAATCATAATTTTTAAAGAGCAACTGTCATCTCTGCTACTCCTTTGACCTGCTGTTGACTCACCGATAGTCCCAGTGTTGCAGAATATACAGCCTTGTGCTACGTAACTAAGCTCCATTTCATGCTGAATAAACTAAATTGTTTATGTATCTTAAATAGAAAACTATCTTACGATAGATTTTTACCCCAAAAGTTTTTTATTAAAATAAATTCAATAAAAATAAAAAAAAATCTGATTTAAATAAAAAAAATCCGATTTAAATAAAAAAAATCCGTTTTTTTTTTAAAAAAATCATTGATTTTTATCCACCCTGCTTAGTGGACAACCAGCTAAATATCTAACGCTATCTAACAAAACGAAATTCAATGGTGAAAAAAATTAAGGGTCTACATTTAGGCAAGAAAAACAAAAGAGCCTTGATAATACAGTGGTCTACGCACCCTGTTATTAACACAGCTGCCTGCAATTTACTGCTGGTTCGAATCTCTCCAAGGCTCAAGGTTGACTCAGCCTTCCATCCTTTCTAAGGTAGGTGAAATGAGGACCCAGTTTGTGGGGGCAATAAGCTGACTTTGTATAAATATACAAAAGTATGAAGGCTATTGCTTAACGCATTCTAAGCCGCCCTGAGTCTCCGGAGAAGGGCGGCATATAAATCAAATTAAAAAAAATTAAAAAAAAATAAATGCACAGGTACCATATATGTGGTACCTTGCTCAATAGTAGAAACTGTGAGAGGGATCTTGGAGTCCTAGTGGACAACCATTTAGATATGAGCCAGCCGTGTGCGGCGGCAGCCAAAAAAGCCAACACAGTTCTAGGCTGCATAAACAGAAGGATAGAATCAAGATCACGTGAAGTGTTAATACCACTTTATAATGCCTTGGTAAGGCCACACTTGGAATCCTGCATTCAGTTTTGCTTGCTACGATGTAAAAAAAGATGTGGAGACTCTAGAAAGAGTGCAGAGAAGAGCAACCAAGAGGATTAAGAGGCTGGAGGCTAAAACATACGAAGAACAGTTGCAGGAACTGATTACGTCGATTTTGATGAAAAGAAGGATTGGGGGTGGCATGGTAGCAGCCTTCCAATATCTTGGGGCTGCTCCAAAGAAGAGGGAGTCAAGCTATTCTCCAAAGCACCTGAAGGCAGGACAAGAAGCAATGGGTGGAAACTAATCATGGAGAGAAGCAACTTAGAACTAAGGAGAAATTAACTGACAGTTAGAACAATTCGTCAGTGGAATAATTTGCCAACAGAAGTTGCGAATGCTCCAACACTGGCAGTTTTTAAGAAGATGTTGGATAACCATTTGTCTGAAGTGGTGTAGGGTTTCCTGCCTAAGCAGGGGGTTGGACTAGAAGACCTCCAAGGTCCCTTCCAACTCTGTTATTCTATTCGATTTTAAATATGAGCCAGCAGTGTGCGGCGGCAACCAAAAAAGCCAACCGAATCCTAAACTGCATTAACAGAGGGTTACAACCCAGATCAAGTGAGGTACTAATACCACTCTACAAAGCCTTAGTAAGACCACACCTAGAATCCTGCGTCCAGTTTCGGTCACCACACTATAAAAAAGATGTTGGGACTCTAGAAAGAGTGCAGAGAAGAGAAAACCAGGATGATGAGGAGACCGGAGGCTAAAACATACGACGAACGGTTGCAGGAACTGGGCCTGGCTAGTCTAGTGAAGAGAAGGACCAGGGGAGACATGATAGCCGTCTTCCAATATTTGTGGGGCTGCTACAGAGAGGAGGGGGGTCAAGCTATTCTTCAAAGCACCCGAAGGCCAGACAAGGAATAATGGATGGAAACAGAACAAGAAGAGATTCAACCTAGAAATAAGGAGACATTTTCTGACAGCGAGAACAATCAACCGAAGGAACAGAAGTTGCCTTCAGAAGTTGTGGGAGCTTCATCCCTGGAGGCTTTCAAGAAGAGATTGCACTGCCATCTATCAGAAATGGTGTAGGATCTCCTGCTTGGGCGAGGGGTTGGACTAGATGACCTACAAGGTCCCTTCCAACTCTGTTAATCTAATCTAGTTTCCCCATTGGAGGATCTCCAGGGATCCAAGGATACTCTCTAAAACCCCGCACCAGTGTCACTCATATAACCCACTGGCTTAATAACCACAATAAAAACGATCGTAAGGTTGGATCTGGTTCCCCCGCCGATCTGCTTAATGACGGCACTGCTTTTTCGACCAAAATTTCAGCCCCGATTGTGGTCATGAGGATTATCTGTATTCATTCTTCTTTCCAGTGATGAAATCCACATTTTTTTTACTACCGGTTCTGTCGGCGTGGCTCGGTGGGCGTGGTGTGGCTTGATGGGTGTGGCTTGGTGGGCGGAGAGCAGGGGAAGGATACTGCAAAATCCCCATTCCCTCCCCACTCCTGGGGGAAGGATATTGCAAAATCCCCATTCCTTCCCCACTCCTGGGGGAAGGATATTGCAAAATCCCCATTCCCTCCCCACTTCTGGGGTCAGCCAGAGGTGGTATTTGCCGGTTCTCCGAACTGCTCAAAATTTCCGCTGCCGGTTCTCCAGAACCTGTCAGAACCTGCTGGATTTCACCCCTGCTTCTTTCTCTGAATGGGATTTATTGCTTAGAGCGGCGTTACGAAAGAGAATTGGATCTCCGATTTTAGCACCCCGGGGCAATGCTTTAATTGTTGATGCTGGCTGCTTGGGTGATTTTTATCTTCGCAAGCTGTCTAGGGAAAGTACTTGTCTTTAAATTATTTCAACCAAAGAAGCATGAATAAGCTGTGTTCAAAACACAGAGCTGCTCCGGTGCTGATTAGAAACCACGCCAATAATATCTGCCTCCGCTTGCTATTGTTTTCTTTTCGCGACATTATTTTTCCTTCCTTGCCTAGGCTGTTTTTCGCTGGCGCCCGCGAAGGACATCTTCCCAGCGTGTTGGCAATGATTCACATCCGAAGGTGCACGCCGATACCTGCCCTACTTTTCACCGTGAGTCATCGGTAGAGAAATAAAAGCAGGGGGGGTGATCTGGGGAGATCCCACGTGGGTGGGATCCAATGAGAACCTGCGGTGTTTGTCTACGTCGGCGGCTTGAAGATTGGTGGATTTCAACTCCCATAATTCGCCAGCCAGCATAGTTCCTAAGTACTTGATATGCTGGTGGTAAACCAGCATTCCTGCTGACTGATAAGGGATCCGTTTCCCAGGCTTCAATAATTTCCCAGGCTGTTTTTGTACCTGCTCGGACAACAATCTGAATAGTTGCGAAATTGAACGTATGTCCTTGTTCATGGCGACGTGAAGCTACCAATGAGTTTCGGGTCTCTTCATCTGATCAGTCGCTTGTGTTCTTGTGATCTGGTAGTTGGCTTCCTCCCTATCCATCCTACATAGTCACAGGGGCAACGCCCTGCATCTTATTGAGCTGACTGGAGGGATTCTGGGAGTTGAAGTCCACCCCTCTTCAAGCTGCCGAGGGTGGCGGACACTGATGTGGCTGGCTGTTGTGGGAGAATTGTCCAATTTTGTCAGTAGTTTAAACCAGGGATGAAATCTACTTACCTTCCCTACTGGTTTGGAAGTGCGCGCTCTGTGTGCCCACATGCCCCGTGCAATTTTGGACCTTCTGTGCATGCGCAGAGGGTCAAAAACAGGTTGCTTCCTGGTTAAAACCAGGAAGTAACGACATCCGGGTAGGTAGGCAGAGCCTCGCGCTGCTGCATCTACCGGTTCTCCGAACCATCCGCCGCCGCCGCTACCAGTTCGCCCAAACTGGTAGCATTTCACCCCTGGTTTAAACCCGTCGGCTCATTTCCTTTATGTTGTCTCTGGCAGTGCCTGTCCACCTTGCTTATGCTGGTCACAAGTGACATATATACGCTGATCAATTACGTCGGTTTCATCAACTACCTCTTCTACGGAGTGACAGTGGCTGGGCAGGTCGTGCTCCGCTGGCGCGAACCCCATCGGCCTCGTCCAATCAAGGTAAGAAGAACCCTCCCGAGACACGACTCTGTTTTTGATCTCTCGGCCGTTCTTCATTTTTGCACAGAATTTCTTTTCCCTGGGCACCTGGGGACAGTCAATTTCAGTGCTTCTACTGTAGTCAATTTCGTCCTTTCAAGTGTGGTCAATTTCGCCGCTTCCAGCGCAGTCGAGTTCTCTGCTTCGAATGAGGTCGTTTCTCCACATCCAGCATGGTCAATGTCTCTGCTTTGAGCGCAGTCAATTTCTACATGCGCAGTGTGCACCAAACGCACACTGCGCGTGGAAAAAGGAGGCTTGACAAGATAAGTAGAACAGTGAGGGGGGGGGGAACAACTGTGCCGTGTGATTTAGATTCACTAGAAAGCAGGATTTCTTGTTTTCTAGCAAATATAAACCACACGGCACAGCTGATCATCAGAAATACCGGTTCGGTATTTATTAACTACAGGTTCACCCAAACCGGTAGCTTTTTTTTTTACAACCGGTTCTCCCGAACCGGTGCGAACCGGGTAGCATTTCACCCTTGCAATCTGACTATTTTGCAAGATCCAATCTAGGTCCGTCACCGGGCCCCAAGGTTTAGTTTTCCGAGCTTTTGAACTCGTGCTGGAGAGTCCATCCTCAGGGAACTTCTCTCTAGCAAACAGTGTGCTTTGGGTTACTATTCTGTGCTTCGTATTTATGTGGTGGCTTCCTATTGGTTGATTGGCGGTTTGATGGCCGGCGATTGGCTATGGTTTCCTCGTGCTGTTAACCAGTGGTGGGATTCAGCCGGTTCTGTCTGGTTCGGATGAATCGGTAGTGGCGATTGTGGGAGGCTTCGCCCACCTGCCCGGACATAATTCACAAGGATGTAACGCACGTACTCACATTTGCGAACTGGTAGGGAAGGTAAGTGAATCCCACCTCTGTGTTAACTTTTAAGTACGTGATAAGCTGGTGGTAAATCAGCACTCCTGTTGACTGACAAGAAGTCCGTTTCCCAGGCTTCAATTTTTTCCCTGGCTGTTTTTGGACCTGCTCAGCCAACAATCTGAGTAGCTATGAAATTGAATGTATGTACTTGTTCACTGCAATGTGAGACTCCCAATGAGTTCGAGTCTCCTCGTCTGCCTGTTCCCAGTGTGCGCAGAGCTGCCAAAAGACAAAAACAACTCAGAAAGCAGGGTCAACTCAGGAGTAAAAGCCACACCTTGGAGGTGATTGGCCCCTCCCATAGGAAATAAAAGAGGAGCAAACAGGGAGCGGGCTTTCGCAGGAAACAATTCGTTCGTTCCGTGACTCTGAGAGACTCTGTGCCAAGTTTGGCCTTGTACTGCGGTTGGAAACAAGTTACGTGGCAGCTTGCCAAGCAAGATAAGGTCTGTGTTGATAAATATTCCTTTGAAAAACTGTTTGGACAAACCTTGCTGACTGTGAATGAACGTAATTAACAGTCGGGTAAATAAAAGAGGTTTTGACAGTCCGTTCTGTGACTCTGAGAGACTCTGTGCCAAGTTTGGCCTTGTACTGCGGTTGGAAACAAGTTACATGGCAGTTTGCCAAGCAAGATAAGGTCTGTGTTGATAAATATTCCTTTGAAAAACTGTTTGGACAAACCTTGCTGACTGTGAATGAACGTAATTCACAGTCAGGTAAATAAAAGAGGTAATTCCTGACTCCTGCTTGTTAAGGGAGTTTTTTACATGACCATTGCAGCCCCCCCCCCAGGTCACATGATCTAAATTTAGATGCTTGGAAATTGGCATGTACTTATGACGGTTGCCGTGTCCCCGGGGGAGAGGGGGGGCGGTCACGTGGTCCCCTGTTGCGACCTTCTGACAAGCCAAATCAAGGGGGAAGCCGAGATTCACCGAACAATCGTGCTAACTAGTTTAACAACGGCAGGGAAATCACTTCACACCTGGAGCAAGGAAGGTCCTAAAATGAGGTGTAACTCACTTAACCGCTGTCTCGCTCAGCCACAGAAATGTTGGGCTCTGTTGCGGTCGTAAGTCGAGGACCACCTGTACAGAGAAAGTGAGATTTGGGATACGGATCTGTTCCTCACAGCAATGCTGGTCGAGAGCCTGGTTAAAGAAGCAGAGCGTTTTTTTCCTGGCATTAACGGTCTACGTTCAGAAGGCTGTGAGTTCGATCCTAGGTAGGGGCAGATATTTCTCTCTCTGGACAACAATGAGAATATATCTGCTGAACAAAACTCCGCACTGGCAACAAGAAAGGCATCCGGCCAGTAAACATTCAGCTCCATTCAGTTGCCCCCGACTCCACCCCACAAGGGATGATGGGGTCATTATAAGAGAATGATCCTATGGTTAAAGCTGGTGCAGTGGCCTAGAGGTAGCGCTCTTGCCTCACAATCAGGAGGCTGTGAGTTCGATCCTAGGTAGAGGCAGATATTTCTCTCTCTGGGCAACATTGAGAATATATCTGCTGAACAAAACTCCGCACTGGCAACAAGAAAGGCATCCGGTCAGTAAACATTCAGCTCCATTCACTTGCCCCGACTCCACCCCGCAAGGGATGATGGGGTCGTTATAAGAGAATGATCCTATGGTTAAAGCTGGTGCAGTGGCCTAGAGGTAGAGCTCTTGTCTCACAATCAGGAGGCTGTGAGTTCGATCCTAAGTAGAGGCAGATATTTCTCTCTCTGGGCAACAATGAGAATATATCTGCTGAACAAAACTCCGCACTGGCAACAAGAAAGGCATCCGGCCAGTAAACATTCAGCTCCATTCACTTGCCCTGACTCCACCCCGCAAGGGATGATGGGGATCGTTAAAAGAGGATGACGTTAAGGTCTATAAGTTCAACCCATTTCTCTTCCCCCCCCACAGGTGAGCCTGTTCTTCCCGATCATCTACCTGCTTTTCTGGGCCTTCCTCTTGGTCTTCAGCTTGTGGTCGGAACCGTTGGTTTGTGGTATCGGCCTGGCCATCATGTTGACAGGGGTACCCGTCTACTTCCTGGGTGTCCATTGGGAGAACAAGCCCCGTTCTTCAACACCCTGGTCGGTGAGTGTTGCCCCCCACCTCCCCAGGCAGGGAGGGCTAGGATAGGCCTGAGAGGGGGTTTATGGACGGAAGGGGAGGAGGAGGAGGAGGAGGACTGTGGGGTCCTCGATGCTCTCTGAGCTTGGTGGTTTTCTTGCGGACGTTTTATGACCCAACTAGGTAACATCCTCAGTGCCAAGAGAGTGTGGTGTTTGCTCTCTGTTTATATACTAACGGCTTGACCGCCAACACTGACGGGACACGAGCCACTAGTATATAAACGAAAAGCAAGTCCCACTCCCTTCTAGCACTGATGAGGTTACCTAGTTGGGTCCTGAAAGGTCTGCGAGAAATTAACCAAGCCTAGAGAGCACCAAGGACTCTACGGTCTTCCTCCTCCACTCCTCCAAAATTCCTCCCTTCTAAACTGATGATGTTACCTAGTTGGGTCATGAGATGTCTGCAGGAAAATAACCAAACTCAGAGAACACGAAGGCCCCACAGTCCTCCTCCGTCTCTTCCTCTCCCCTTCACTCCACATACCTCACTCCCTTCTAGCACTGGTGATGTTCCCTAGTTGGGTCATGAGATGTCGTCAAGAAAACAAGCAAGCTCAAAGAACATCAAGAACCCCACAGTCCTCCTCCTCCTCCTCCTCTTCCCCTTCACAAATCTCCCTCCCTTTAGCACTGATGATGTTCCCTAGTTGGGTCATGAGATGTCTGCAGGAAAACAACCAAACTCAGAGAACACGAAGGACCCCACAGTCCTCCTCCTCCTCCTCCTCCTTCTCCTCCTCCTCCTCCTCCTCCTCCTCCTCCTCCCCTTCACTCCACAAATCTCCTTCCCTTGTAGCACTGATGATGTTCCCTAGTTGGGTCATGAGATGTCTGCAGGAAAACAACCAAACTCAGAAAACACGAAGGACCCCACAGTCCTCCTCCTCCTCCTCAACCCCTTCTCTCCCCCTTCCACCTCCTCCTCCTCCTCCTCTACTTCCCCTTCACTCCACAAGTCTCCCTCCCTTCTAGCACTGATGATGTTCCCTAGTTTGGTAATGAAACGTCTGCCAGAAAATCACCAAGCTCAGAGAGCACCAAGGACCCCACCCTCCTCCTCCTCCTCCTCCTCCTCTCCCCCTTCACTCCACAAACTCCACCTCCCTTCTAGCACTGATGATATTCCCTAGTTGGGTCGTGAGACGTCGGCAAGAAAACCACCCAGCTCAGAGACACACACACCCACACCCACACACCCGAGCACTCCCGCTGTGCTCTTTTAACCCGTGACGTGTTTTGGTCTTCTTCCAGATGGCATCACTCGGGTGGGGCAGAAGCTCTGCGTGGTGGTGTACCCCAAGATGGACGCCGGGGAAGCGGCGAACGACCTCAGCAAAGAGACCAAAGAACAGCTGGAACCTATGTGCGGCACAGAAAAGCTTGGCACGCCCCAGGACTGAGCCAACGGAAGGAATAGAAATAGCCAAACATGGATTGCGCTGGGTTTTTTTTTTCGCCACTAGATAACGGTTCCTCTGCTCCCGTCAGCCGGAGCTGGACCTGTTGGGGGGGAGGTCGACCCCCCTCACACCTCACAATACACACACTCCTTTCCCCAGCTTCTTGCAGGGTCTGGGGTCCACACCACACACACACACAATCCCAATTTCCCCCGTCTGCAGTGCCTCCCGATGGGGCGGAAAAGGATGGGGCAACCCCTTAAGAGCTGGCACCCCCTAATTCCTGCTTCTCTCTTGTCCCCCACTTTGGAAAAGCATCTTTTGTTGCTGCCTTATATATATATATATATATTTTGGGGGGAGAGAAATATTTTAAGGGGTGGTGGTGGAACCTCAGCTATCCTGGGAGAATTTCCTCCTGCCGTTGGTGCCCGCGTATTTTCTTCATTTTTCTCTTTTACGGTTTTTTTTTTGAGGGGGGGGATTTTTTTCTCTCCCCCCCCCTTTCGTTTTGGATGTAATAAATTAAACGCCACTCGCCATCCGGATTGCTTCCTGGCTGTGTTGTGGGTTTTTTATTTTATTTTATTTTATTTTATTATTATTATTTTTTGGGGGGGTGATGAAACATCATCTCATCTAGCTAAGTGCCTGTCCCTGGGGGCAGCCCAAGTTTCCATCGGGATTGAGAAACTGTAGTTTAGTCTGGGCTCCGTGCCACCTTGGCAACGATGCGGCACGCAAGCTGTCACGGTGCCATGGAAGCAAGGATGAAAATAACAGGATCTTAGGCTGTGTGTGTGTGTGTTGTTGTTTTTTAAAGAGATGGGAGTGGGGTTAGGTTAGATCAATGTTTTTCCAATGTGAGCGGCTTTAAAATGGGTGGACTTCAACTCCCAGAATTCCTTAGCCAGTACGGCTGGCTAGGGAATTCTGGGAGTTGAAGTCCCCCTGTCAGAAAGCTGCCATGGTTGAGAAATGCGAGGCTAGCTGGGGAATTCTGGGAGTTGAAGTCTCCCTGTCAGAAAGCTGCCATGATTGAGAAATGCAAGGCTGGCTGGGGAATTCTGGGAGTTGAAGTCTGTGTCAGCTTTGGAAGCCATATTAGGCCGGATAGGCATATTAGTCTGTCTATCAGAAAGCTGCCATGGTTGAGAAACGCGAGGCTGGCTGGGGAATTCTGGGAGTTGAAGTCCACCCATCAGAAAGCTGCCATGGTTGAGAAACGCGAGGCTGGCTGGGGAATTCTGGGAGTTGAAGTCTGTGTCAGCTTTGGAAGCCATATTAGGCCAGATAGGCATATTAGTCTGCCTATCAGAAAGCTGCCATGGTTGAGAAACGCGAGGCTGGCTGGGGAATTCTGGGAGTTGAAGTCTGTGTCAGCTTTGGAAGCCATATTAGGCCAGATAGGCATATTAGTCTGCCTATCAGAAAGCTGCCATGGTTGAGAAACGCGAGGCTGGCTGGGGAATTCTGGGAGTTGAAGTCTGTGTCAGCTTTGGAAGCCATATTAGGCCAGATAGGCATATTAGTCTGCCTATCAGAAAGCTGCCATGGTTGAGAAACACGAGGCTGGCTGGAGAATTCTGGGAGTTGAAGTCTCCCTGTCAGAAAGCTGCCATGATTGAGAAACGTGAGGTTGGCTGAGGAATTCTGGGAGTTGAAGTCTGCCTATCAAAAAACTGCCATGATTGAGAAACACAAGGCTGGCTGAGGAATTCTGGGAGTTGAAGTCCACCTATCAGAAAAC
This sequence comes from Pantherophis guttatus, assembly GCF_029531705.1. The sequence goes on from NW_026844125.1 coordinate 1,261,328, forward strand.
TGCCATGATTGATAAACAGGAGGCTAGCTGGGGAATTCTGGGAGTTGAAGTCCACCTATCAGAAAACTGCCATGATTGATAAACACGAGGCTAGCTGGGGAATTCTGGGAGTTGAAGTCCACCTATCAGAAAACTGCCATGATTGATAAACACGAGGCTGGCTGGGGATTCTGGGAGTTGAAGTCCACCTATCAGAAAACTGCCATGATTGATAAACATGAGGCTGGCTGGGGAATTCTGGCAGTTGAAGTCCCCGTGTCAGAAAGCTGCCATGATTGATAAACACAAGGTTGGCTGGGGAATTCTGGGAGTTGAAGTCTGTGTCAGCTTTGGAAGCCATATTAGGCCGGATAGGCATATTAGTCTGCCTATCAGAAAGCTGCCATGGTTGAGAAACGTGAGGTTGGCTGAGGAATTCTGGGAGTTGAAGTCTGCCTATCAAAAAACTGCCATGATTGAGAAACACAAGGCTGGCTGAGGAATTCTGGGAGTTGAAGTCCACCTATCAGAAAACTGCCATGATTGATAAACAGGAGGCTAGCTGGGGAATTCTGGGAGTTGAAGTCCACCTATCAGAAAACTGCCATGATTGATAAACACGAGGCTAGCTGGGAATTCTGGGAGTTGAAGTCCACCTATCAGAAAACTGCCATGATTGATAAACACGAGGCTGGCTGGGGAATTCTGGGAGTTGAAGTCCACCTATCAGAAAACTGCCATGATTGATAAACATGAGGCTGGCTGGGGAATTCTGGCAGTTGAAGTCCCCGTGTCAGAAAGCTGCCATGATTGATAAACACAAGGTTGGCTGGGGAATTCTGGGAGTTGAAGTCTGTGTCAGCTTTGGAAGCCATATTAGGCCGGATAGGCATATTAGTCTGCCTATCAGAAAGCTGCCATGGTTGAGAAACGCGAGGTTGGCTGAGGAATTCTGGGAGTTGAAGTCTGCCTATCAGAAAGCTGCCATGGTTGAGAAACGCGGGGGTGGCTGGAGAATTCTGGGAGTTGAAGTCCCCCTGTCAGAAAGCTGCCATGGTTGAGAAACACGACATTGGCTGAGGAATTCTGGGAGTTGAAGTCCATCTATCAGAAAGCTGCCATGATTGAGAAACACGAGATTGGCTGAGGAATTCTGGGAGTTGAAGTCCGCCTATCAGAAAGCTGCCATGGTTGAGAAACGCGGGGGTGGCTGGAGAATTCTGGGAGTTGAAGTCCCCCTGTCAGAAAGCTGCCAGCAGCTTTCTGACAGGCATAATATATATATATTCTATATAAATAAAATATATTTTATTTATTTGTCCAAGTGTCGTTTGACACACAAGGAATTGGTCTCCGGTAAAACAACAGAATATAATAATAATACTAAAATGTACAGCCAATAGAATGGGGAAGAATAAATAATAATACTGCAGCCGCACCTAAGGTGTTAATGTGAATCCACATAAGGCAACAATAACTTATTATTGTGTAGTTATTGTGTTTTGTCAGCTGTGAGAATTAGATGTTCAACAGAGTGATGGCACGCGGAAAGAAACTGGGAGTTTAAGTTAATTGAAGTTTAATTCTGAGAGTTGAAGTCCACTCATCTTAAAAGTTGTGATGGTTGAGAAACATTGAGTTAGAATATTACAGAGACAGAGAGAGACACAGAGACAGAGAGACACAGAGACAGAGACAGATAGAGACACAGAGAGAGGGACACAGAGAGACAGACAGAGACACAGAGACAGAGACAGACACAGACAGACAGATAGAGACACAGAGACAGACAGATAGAGACACAGAGACAGAGACACAGACACACACAGAGAGAGACACAGACACAGACTCAAGCACAGAGAGAGACAGACACAGAGAGACACAGAGACAGACAGATAGAGACACAGACAGAGACAGATAGAGACACAGAGACAGACAGAAAGACACAGAGACAGAGAGAGATACAGAGACAGAGACAGATAGAGAGACAGAGACAGACAGAAAGACACAGAGACAGAGAGAGATACAGAGACAGAGACAGATAGAGACACAGAGACAGACAGAAAGACACAGAGACAGAGAGAGATACAGAGACAGAGACAGATAGAGAGACAGACACAGACACAGAGACACAGACTGAGACTCACAGAGAGACAGAGAGAGACACACACAGACAGACACAGGCAGAGACAGACAGACAGAGAGCGAGACAGACGGAGAGACAGAGAGAATGGTAAATCAAATGGGTTAGTTTTCCAACTAGTAGCCAGAAAGGATTAATTTAGTTCCCCAACTAGTAGCCGGAAAGGATTAATTAAATACTTCAATTGTCAAGCAATTAACCATCTTGAGGGATTGGGCCCCATCTCTGGAAAACCCCAGACATTGAGTTCGATTCAATTTCATTCAACTGGCTGAATTGGAAGCCAAGTGGAACCTGGTTGGAATTTGAAAAGGAGACCACCAAGAGATCACCAATTTTGTAGGATGGAACAGGGCACTTTGGTTCAGCACACGGCGGGGGGGGGGGGGGAAAATCAAAGGGGCTTTTGGGGGGGGTCTTTGGAAAAAGGCAGCCTCTGGGCAGAGTTACATTTCGGGTGTGGTGGGCAAACTACCTTCACTACCTTCAATATATCATGAATTCAGTACTGTCTTTCTTGACGGCAGGGGGCACTACTGAGCTGGCCCTAAAGACAGCTAAGCAGGGTTAGGCCTGGCTGGCACCTGGATGGGAGACTTTTTTAAAAAAAATCCCAGAATCGCAGGCTTGGCAGGGGGAAAAAAACCTTCCTCGACTTAACGACCATTCATTTAGTGACCGAAGTCACAACGGCATTGAAAAAAAGGAAATTATGACCATTTTTTTCATATTTACAACCATCGCATCCTCCGAACAGCCACACGATCAAAATTCGGCCGCTTAGCAACCGATTCCTATTTATGACTGTCGCAGCGTCCCTGGGGGGTCACATGATTCCCTTTTGCAACCTTCCGACAAGCAAGAGTCAATGGGGAAGCCAGATTCACTGAACAACCATATGACTCGCTTCACAACGGCAGGGGTCCGCTGAGCGGTCGTGGCAAGGAAGGTAAAACGGAGCAAAACTCACTCAAACGGATGTCTCGCCGAGCAACAGGAATGTGGGGCTCAATTGTGGTCATAGGTCGAGGATCACCTGGAGTGACTGGCAACATTTTAATTTTAAAGAATGTTAAACCTTACCTCAGAAAATGGCTTACGGATGGATGTTCATTTTTTTTTTTTGTAAAAAATTATTTTTTTATACACAAACACATCAATCCTTCCGTGTGTCATCTGGGCATTTCTTCAGTAACATTTCTTCTTCTTCTTTTTGATTACTCCTCCTATCTTCATTTCTTTCCTTATAATTTCCATTTCTCTATTACAATATTTCCCCCCCCCAAAATACAATACATTTAATATCCCCCATATCTTAAAATATTCCGTATCTTCTCTCTTTCTTTAATCATCAAGGTTAATCTATTCATTTCTGCACAGGCTAAAAATGTTTTAATTACTTCCCCTTCCAACGGGATTTTCTCTACTTTCCATCTTCGCGCAAATACTATCCTCGTTGCAGTTATTATATGAATAATCAAATATACATTTTCTTTACTAATTTTCTCTAGTAGGATACCCAGTAGGAACAGCTCCGGTTTTAAATCAATATGTTGTTGTGTCATTTCCTCTAACCAAATCCTAATTTTGTTCCAATAGACTCTAGCTTCTGAACAGGTCCGCCCAAGGGTGAAATCCAGCAGGTTCTGACAGGTTCTGGCGAACTGGTAGTGGAAATTTTGAGTAGTTCAGAGAACCGATAGTGGAAATTTTGAGTAGTTCGGAGAACCGGCAAATACCACTTCTGGCTGGTCTCAAAGTGGGGAGGGAATGAGGATTTTGCAGTATCCTTCCCCCAGGAGTGGGGTGGGAATGGGGATTTTGCAGTATCCTTCCCCTGCCACGCCCACAAGCCACACCCACCAAGCCACACCATGCCCACCGAGCCACGCCCACAGAACCGGTAGTAAAAAAAAAAATGGATTTCATCACTGTGTCCACCACATACGATAATAAGATCCTGGTATTCGATGGCATTTCCAACATTTAGCTGATTTGTCTTTAAACATTTTTGCCAATTTTTCGGGGGACATATGCCATCCGTCAAACATTTTATATCGATTCTTTTTGCATGCAGTGGACATTGTTAGTTTATAGTTCCTTTCCCATAACTGTTGCTGTCTATCGAGCTCAATTGAGTATCCGCATTTTTTTTGTCCACGCAATCATTGGTTTCCTTTACTTGTTCTTCTTCTAATTCCATACTAAGTAGAAAATTATAGATTTTTTATTATTATTTTATCCTCTGTTCCCGTGAGTATCCTATGGATGGATGTTCATGAGGTCCGAACATCACAGCCGAGAAAATGATACGAAACTCGCTTCCCGTTATTCAGGATGCTGCTCACAAGCCCTATGTGCTTAGACCAGCGATCTGCAAACTTAAAACACTCAAAGAGCCATTTGGACCCGTTTCCCACAGAAAAGAAAACACCGGGAGCCACAAAACCTGGGTGGGCGTGGCCAACTCGACATCACTCACTTCCACCAGTCACATGACACCCCCTACCCAGCCAGTCATTAGGGCAGAAAACCGGTTGTTACAAAACAGCTGGAACCACAAAACCCTTTTGACATCTCTCTCTCCCTCCCTTCCTCCCCCCCTCTCCCTCTCTCCCCACCTCTCTCTCTGTATCTCTCTGTCTCTGCCCCGGCCACTTCTCCATCCCCTGCCCTCACCGTTACCTTCTCAGGCCAGGCGAGGAGTGATTGGGAGGGGCGGGCAAGGGGCAGGGCCAGCCAGTGGTGGGATCACCTGACAGGGAGCCACAGCAGGGGGCCCAAAGAGCCACATGTGGCTCCGGAGCTGCAGGTTGCTGACACCTGGCTTAGACCTTGAATCATGGTTAGAGACTGTCATGCCCCCCCTTGGAGTCTGAATCTGCGGTGGAAGATGAGCTGGCACAAGAACTGAGGGCGAGTGAGAGGGCAGATCCGTTGGCCTTGGAGGAAACTGCGGAAGGGCAGAGTCAGTCCAGGCAAGGCTTTTCGGAATTAGTAAGGCCTGCAGGCGGGAGAAACAGAGGCAGGATGAACGAGACAGAGCTCAGACTCGGAGCAAGAACCACCCCCTCCTGACGCAAAGGCTCGGAGAGTGCAAAGAAAGTCTGATCAGCGCAGACAGAGAAGGCTACGCTTGAGAGTGCCCTGCTCATCTTCACCGGGCACACCTGGGGAATGAGACTTAAGGAGGCACCGTGGGGAGGGGTATTTGTCGGGAACAAACACTGAGTTCCTGAAGTGTTGCGTGCTGACGTTTGAACTTCCCAAGAGTCCTTGTATTCCTTTTGACTAATTACCTGGATCTTTTGCTCCATAAACTCCTTGCTTGGCTCTTGTTTTGCCAAATACATTTGGGATTTATTGCTGTGCAGACAGTGCTGGGCTGGACTAATTGCAGCCAGAGGCTGCTTGAGGTTTGTGTGGAGGGTTTGTTATCACTCTGCTCTGGGACTTGCCAGAAACGTGGGAGCGTTTGGGGAGAGAGACCTGCTCATCCAAGACCGGCCTCGGTGGTAACCCGGCCCTTTCTTTGGCACCACGGAGCTCACCTTTGCACTCTGCGGGGTGACTTCTCCCCACCGGCACTTTCCCGCCCCAGAGTGCCAAGAGGGATTGGATCTTGGCTGCCGCATTGGAGGCTTCATTAAAAGTACTTTTCGTCACATGGGATCGCCCAGCAGCGAGGAGGGAGAGGGAGAAGAGGGCGGCCATTAGCAGAGAGGGGAGTGCTTCTGGGACAAGGGGAGCTGGGAAGCATCTGGGTTCAGCTCACCTGGCCTCTCTTCCTTTTGCAGCCGTATGTGTAGCTGCTGGACGATCCCATGTTCCCTCCACTGCCAGGCCTGGTTGCAGAGGCCGGTGTGCACCAGACGGCATTGGCGCTGGGCCTGGCAGAGGCCGAAAGATGGGAGGGTCAGAGACCTACTAGGAGCACAAGCCCTGCCTGAACTTCCTGGGGTGGCTCCAGTACAGCTGCTGATGGCCCATGGTGGCAGTTGCATGGCTCGGACGTCAAAAAGGAAAACGAAAGGCCGAATGGTGCAGGCACAGAAAAAGAGAGCAAGTGAGCCTCCCTGCTCCTGCTACCCTCCCCTCGGGTGACATCACAGCACGAAGCGGCTCTAGTAAGTGGCAAAGGTGGCAAGACGAGCCGCCTGGCGAAGAGAGATTGGGAGGGAGGGGCGAGGCTTCAGCCGGTTCGCCGAACTGAGCAGTTAACAACTGGTTCTATTGAAGCGGTGTGAACCGGCTGAATCCCACCACTGTATACAATCGAATTAGACTGTGGTGTTTCTCTGTGTCACACACGTGTGTGTATGTGGGTGTATGCATAATGGTTATCTTTTGAGAGCTGAATGCAACGAAATCTCATTTTAATGTATGGCGATTAGTGCACAATTTAAAGTGACAGTAAGATTCTATTCTATTCTATTCTATTCTATTCTATTCTATTCTATTCTATTCTATTCTATTCTATTCTATTCTCTATTCTATTCTATTTACTGTTCTCTATTCTATTCTCTGTTCTGTTCTATTCTATTTTCTTCTATTTACTATTCTCCTATTCTATTCTATTCTAGTCTCTATTCTATTCTACTATTCTATTCTGTTCTATTTGCTATTCTCAATTCTATTCTATTCTATTCTATTCTATTCTATTCTATTCTATTCTATTCTCTATTCTACTATTCTATTCTATTTACTATTCTCTTATTCTATTCTATTCTCTATTCTAGTCTATTCTATTCTATTTACTATTCTCAATTCTATTCTATTCTATTCTATTCTATTCTCTATTCTATTCTCTATTCTCTATCCTATTTACTATTCTTCTATTCTATTCTATTCTATTCTATTCTATTCTCTATTCTACTATTTATATTCTATTCTATTTACTATTCTCTATTCTATTCTATCTATTCTATTCTATTCTACTATTCTCTATTCTCTCTATTTACTATTCTCTTATTCTCTTCTAGTCTCTCTGTTCTATTCTCTATTCTATTCTCTTTACTATTCTCCTTATTCTAATTCTATTCTATTCTATTCTCTATTCTATTCTACTATTCTATTCTATTCTATTTACTATTCTCAATTCAATTCAATTCTATTCTATATTCTATTCTCTCTCTCTATTCTATTCTATTTACTATTCTCCTATTCTATTCTATTCTATTCTATTCTATTCTATTCTCTGTTCTGTTCTAATTCTATTCTATTCTATTCTATTCTATTCTATTCTATTCTATTCACTATTCTTCTATTCTATTCTATTCTATTCTATTCTATTCTATTCTATTCTATATTATATTCTATTCTTGTATTGTATTGTATTGTATTGTATTGTATTGTATTTACTATTCTCTTATTCTATTCTATTCTATTCTATTCTATTCTATTCTATTCTATTCTATTTCTATTCTATTCTATTCAGGGGTGGGCTGCTAGGGGTTCACCCGTAGCGGAGAACCCGTAAGGGAGAACCCGTAGCTAACATTATGGCCAGTTCGGAGAACCTCCAAATCCCACCCCTGGCCCACATTCGTTTAGTGAACAATCAGAGTTACAACGGCACTGAAAAAAGGAACAGTTTTAGGAACAGTTTTCACGCAAATCTTGCCGCATCCCTGCGGTCACGGGATCAAAATTAAAGTTGCTTGGCCACGGACTCGTATTTATGACGGTCGTAGTATCCCGGGGGTCACAGGATTTCCCCCTTTTGCGACCTTCCGACAAGCAAAGTCGACGGGGAAGCCAGATGCAGCATTTAATAACCTTCTGACTAAATTAATGACTGAAACGATTCAACTAGCAAACTGTGGCAAGAAAGGTCGTAAAACGGGGCAAAAACTCACTGAACAACGGTCTCAGCAATGGCAATTTGCAGCTCAGTTGTGGTCGTAAGCCGAGGACTCCCTCTATCATTTTTTTTCTCCAATACTGGTATGTTCCTTTTTTTTTTTTCCCCTTATGGGGCAAGAAAAGATGCAAGTGCATTTTTGGCTTTGTGGCGCCCTCTTCAGGGACCGACAGGTACTACATTCCCCCATCTCCTTAAACCACCATTTAATCAGGATTGGTTGAATAAGCCAGACTAAACTAGCTATCATTTACCAGTCACGACAGGGAGATGCCACAACCGAACCGCATGATACTTCTGTGCAACCTGTGGAGCTAAAGCAAGCATTATTAAATAAATGGTTAAAACAAACCATCAAACAAATAAATAATGTAATTAATAAATAAATAAAATATATAATCGTTACATTCTTCCTAACTTCCTTTTTTTTTCCTAAACATACACTTGGGTGCCTTCACCCTTTTTGCGTTCTCCGAATGCCTATTACGGCATTTATCAACCACTTTAAGATGGGTGGACTTCAACTCCCAGAATTCCCTATGCGGGCTGGGAGAATCCTGGGAGTTGAAGTCCACCCATCTTACCTTTGCCAAGGTTGGGGAAAAAACACAAGTATATATTAATTCTGCACATCCTCCAGTCTTTTTAGCTTGCTGTCTTTTTGGCCTTTGGGTCTAAATACCCACATTGGGTATTTAGGGAAAAGGCTAATTACCATTTAGAAATAGAAATAGAATATCAGAGTTGAAGGGACCTTGGAGGTCTTCTAGTCCAACCCCCTGCTTAGGCAGGAAACCCTACACCACATCAGAGAAATGGTTAACCAACCTCTTCTTAAAAACTTCCAGTATTGGAGCATTCACAACTTCTGGAGGCAAGTTGTTCCACTGATTAATTGTTCCGTCAGGAAATTCCTCCTTAGTTCTAGGTTGCTTCTCTCCTTGATGAGTTTCCATCCGTTGCTTTTTGTCCTACTCTCGGGTGCTTTGGAGAATAGCTTGACTCCCTCTTCTTTGGGGCAGCCCCTGAGATATCTGAACACGGCTATCACGTCTCCCCTAAGTCCTTCTTTCCATCAGACTAGACCAGGGATCTGCAACCTTAAACACTGAAAGAGCCATTTGGACCCGTTTCCCACAGAAAAGAAAACACCGGGAGCCACAAAACCCTTCCCGTGACTGACGATTTCTTGAGCAGCCACAAAACTAGCATATGTAGTCGAATTAAATGTTCTGTTTTCTTCTGAAACAGTTCTTTGCTTTGATTTATCCATGGTCGGCCTACCGGGGGTTGAAAAGCTCAATAAATCGCGTGCCGGCGAGTGTCGCACATTGGTGGTGGTGACGCATATTTTGAGAGACAGGAGCCGCAGCAGAGGGGTGAAAGAGCCACATGCGGCTCCAGAGCCAAAGATTGCTGACCCCTGGACTAGACATACCCAGTTCCAGCAACCGTTCTTTATATGTTTTAGCCTCTATTCCCCCCTGGGGTTCCCAGGGGTTCGGGAGAACCTCTAACTACGATTCTGTGCAGTTCGGAGAACCCCCAAATCCCACTGCTGGCTGGCCCCGCCCACCCCTCCCCTCCCAGGAGTCACCACGCGGCCCGTTTTGGATGTAGGTAAGTGCAGGGCATGTATGGAGGCTCGGGGAGGATGAAAAACGGGCCTACCGGAAGTTCGGGAAGGCCAGAAAAAGCCCATTTCCGGCCTCGAGAGGGCTTCCGGAGGGCCGGGGGAGACCGTTTTCGCCCTCCTGGAGACTCGAGGAAAGCCTCTGGAGCCTGGGGAGGGCAAAAACACCCCCCCTTCTGTCGTGGTGCAGGAGGCCGACTAGGCCACACCCACCATGGCCACGCCCGCCCAGCAACCGGGCAGGGAACCCCTTGCTAAAATTTTTGAAGCCCAGCCCTCTCCTTAATCATCTTTGTTACTCTTCTCGACAACTCTTTCTAGAGTCTCCGTATCATTTTTGGGGGGGGTCTCCTCATTTAAGAGAAACCCAAGATCATCACAGCAGGCCTTTTCAAAAAAAATAATAATAATAATAAGGACCTCTCTCTTCCGTGACAAAAATGAGAATTTGTCAGCCATTGACAACAAGACAACAACAAAAAAAAAGCCAACAACACACAGACAATGTTTTGAGGTAGGCCCCGTTCAGTTCCGCTTCTTAAAGGAGTCCCTTCTTTACGTCTTGCAAATTGTGCTTTTGGAGGCTGGATGTGGCGACGATCGTAACTCAACCTGAGGTAGGATTGGGGGAAAAAAAAAAAAAGATTGAGAAATATCTGGAGATCTCCTCACAAACAGGAACCTGCAAGCTACCACTTTGCTGGAGAACAATTGCCGAAAGGAGACAAAAACCCGCCTCTGCCTGGATTCTGAAATGGGTCAGTGGGTCGGAAGGTGGGTCGGAAGCCAGCCGGGCCTCTTAGCCCCGGAAAAGCAGCAATAACAGCGAAGGATACTTCTTAGGATGTTCTTTGTGTGACGGGTTGGGAGGAGAAGAACTTCCAGAGTGGACCAGGTTGAGAAGAAGACATTGTTGGGTGAATTGGTCTTTTTTTTTTTTTTTTTGGTTTTTTTTTATTTTTTACGAGCAGGGCTGGGGTGCAGCGTAGAAAGAGGAAGGAAGGGGCAGGCAAGCAGAGGAACAGGGTAGAGAGAGAGAAAAAAAAGAGGGAACCAAGGCGAGATAGGTAGATCAAAAGGAATAGAGGAATTCAGCAGAGACAGGGAGAAGAAGACACCCCCCACCCCAAAAAAAACCCCGCTTGGACATCTTGGAGAATTGGCGACCACCAAGGTGAGGACAAAGACGAGACAATCCCGCTTGCCGAAGTCCAGAAGAAAACCAGAAGGAGACCCATCCGGGAGAAGAGAGAGAAATAACGACGTCCCACGAAGGAGGCAGCTAGACTTCGGAAGAGGAGAAGACCTTCAGAGATAAGGTGCCCGTAAAGACGTGGGTTGGAGCCTTCCGAAGGTCAGGGAGAAAGAGGAACTGGCGTTGGGTCTTCTACCATGTCCCAAGGAGGCTACTTTGAGGGCGAGAGGCACTACCAAGCTCTAGAAATGGCTCCTGCGAGGTCCACTGGAAGCGACTTGGCCCCTTTGTGCGAATCGGAGTTGGCCTCCTACATCGGGGACGAACAGTTGCTGTCGGAGTTGCTGCAAGGCAACCAGCAGAGGCTGCCCAAGGGAACCCCCTTCCCAAACTACTTCCCCACCGACCCGTACCCCTTCCTCTCTTTCGGAGGGGAACGCAAAGGCCTGGCCCCCTTTGATCCGCGATCAGTTGCTGTCAAGGAAGAACCTCGAGGTGGAGAGGCAGGACGAGGGGCCGCACGCCACCCGTACGCCGCCATGCACTTGCCAGCTGCCCACTGTGCCCAGGTGACCCTCACCCAACCGGGACCGCGGACTGGACAAGCTTTGAGAGTGCTCAAGGTAAGGATGGAGAAGACCCTCCCCCCCGTTACCCTTCTCTAACTTGGAGACCCCCAATTCTACCTGCCAACAAGAAACAACAGATGGACTAGGGGAGTCATGATTAACAGTGTTCCAATATTTGAGGGGCTGCCCACAAAGAAGAGATGGTCAACCTGAAGGCAGGAGAAGAAGCAACGGAGGGAAGCTCATCAAGGAGAGAAGCAACCTAGAATTAAGGAGAAACTTCCTGACAGGTAGAACAATTAACCATTAACAATTAACCTCCAGAAGTTGTGAATGCTCCATCACTGGAGGGTTTTTAAGAAGAGACTGGACAGTCATTTGTCTGAAATCGGATTGTCTCTGCTGCTTGAGACTGCTGGAGAAGACCTCCAAGGTCCCTTCCAGGTCTATTCTGATCGATGTTGGTTCCTACAGTTGACCTCCTAGAATATTATCACTGCAAGTAGAAAGAGTCTTTAAAACTCAGTTATACACCCTTGGAGAACAAAACAGAATAACAGAGTTGGAAGGGACTTTGGAGGTCTTCTAGTCCAACCCCCTGCTTAGGCAGGAAACCCTACACCACTTCAGACAAATGGTTGTCCAACATCTTCAAAACTTCCAGTGTTGGAACATTCACAACTTCTGGAGGCAAGTTGTTCCACTGGCTAATTGTTCTCACTGTTGGGAAATTTCTCCTTAGTTCTAGGTTGCTTCTCTCCTTGATGAGTTGCCATCCGTTGCTTCTCGTCCTGCCTTCCGGTGCTTTGGAGAATTGGTGGACCCTCTCTTCTTTGGGGCAGCCCCTCAAATATTGGAAGACATGATAGCAATCATGTCACACCCCTAGTACCTTCTTTTCACTAGACTATACTCAATTCCTGCAACCGTTCTTCGTGCGTTTCAGCCTCCAGCTCCCTAACCATCTTGGTTGCTCCTCTCTGCGCTTGGAAAGTACTGTTTTCCATCTTGATTGACGCCCCATCGCTCAGGGGCAGGTTGATCTGTGGGGGAGCAGAAGGAAACGGGCGCAATTCCCTGGATTGTGCAGACAGGATAGAATGAGGCAGGAGGAGGAAGACATGTATTGTGATCTCTGGGGGGGGGGGGTTTCTACAGCGCCATCGGTTTCATGGAGAAAGACTGAAAAAGGACCTTCTCTTAAGCTCTTGACGATCCATAATTGGACACAAGAAGAAGGAAAAACGGAGGCCCGAAAGGTTAAAACGGCGTTTATCAGTGCTGGCAACTTCCAGAATTCTGGGAATTGAAGTCCACCCATCTTAAAGGTTTTCAAGGTTGAGACACACTGGATTAAAGACAGTGTTTAACTGTCTTCAATGTTAAAAAAAAACCCACTGGGTTTCACATCATTTTACCACCGGTTCGCTGCGCACCGAACCGGCTGAATACCACCACCGATTAAAGAGTTAATTTAGAGGATATAGCTTTGGGTAATGAAGGCAAATATTGAATAGAAAAGGTACGTTTTCCGGAGTCCCTGTTTTTAATTCCTTTCCCTAACAACCCAGATTCTGTAATGTCCCCATTTTAGGATCCTTCTTCTTCTAATTCTTGTGCCATATCCGTCATCGGATGTTGGCGATCGTGTTGGCAATCCTATTTTTGTCAACAGCCGCATGAAAAAGTGCTGCTGAGTTTTGTCCAAACCAGTCCCTTAAGATTTTGAAGCCATGATGTTTTGCTTCTTCTGCCTGGACCTCGTTCGCCTTCAATCTTTCCTTGGAGGATTAAGTGAAGGATGCCGTATTTTTCTGGGTGTCGCCTCACAAGTCCGAAATATTCTAACGTTCGCTTTTTAATGGCTTTGAGGATTTCCCTTGGCTTTTCCAGGCGGCTTATCCCCTCCCCATTTTTGATTTTATTAGCCCAGCTTATACGTAACAGCCGTCTGCAAATCCACATTTCAAATGCTTCTAGTCTCTTCCAGTGGCTTTCTGACAGAGACCAACTCTCCACTCCGTAGAGCAGGATAGAAAAGACGTAACATCTAACAAGCCCGATTTTCAATCTTAGGCTTATGTCGTGACTGCAGAAGATCTTTTTCGTCTTGAAGAATTTTAGATTAGAGACTAGAATTGGAGAGGCTAGAATTTTAGGATTCTAGTCTCATTTAACCGGGCTTTGACTCCCAATTCTGCAAAATTCTTATTGGTAATATTGGCCTGCTCCTTTCTCGGTGTGGGGTTCCCCTAGTCTTTCTCCCGTCCTCAAAAGAGCCCCAAGAAACCATAAAAATAGGACCATTCACAGACTGAGATCAACACCATCATGGCTCTGTTACGGTTTTTAAAGATAGCTCAGCCACGCCAAAAAATAAGCAGAAATACGTAACGTGAAAACCTGTTAAGAAAACTGGACGTATTAAGTGGGCCTACCCTGTTTCCCCGGAAATAAGATCCAACCGGAAAATAAGTCCTAGCCAGGGGTGGGTTCCACTTACCTTTACTATCGACCGGTTCGCAACGCGTATGCGCAGATCGTCGGTGATGATATTGTGGCGATTGGACAGACTCTCCCGCCGCCGTTACTACCGGTTCACAAGAACCGGACCAAACCGGGAGCAACCCACAACAGGTCCTAGCATGATTTTTCAGGATGCTCGTAATATAAGCCCTACGCCCCCCCCCAAAAATAAGCCCCAGTTAAGATTGTCAGCCAAAGGGGTGCATTTAGTACCGTAATTCCCCCCCAAATAAGACCTAACCAGAAAATAAGCCGTAATGCGTCTTTTGGACCAAAAATTAATATAAGACCCAGTCTTATTTTCGGGGAAACACGGTATTAAGAAAATGATGGTATGTACAAGTTGTTAAGTTCGCAAGATCAGGCAAATGCCAGGAAGAGTACTGAGAAGCAAACCTCGTCAAGGTTTACACAATCCTGGCTTATTCATGGCTTGGCGTGATGGTCGACTTTAACATCACAGTGCAACCCCACCGGTTTGTCTTGATCACTGTCGATCAAAGCTGGGCACGACAGTGACATCTAACAACCCATAATTACCTCAGTCATGGCTTACTATGGCTGATATCAGGTCTCAGATGGAATTTTCAAGAACTTCTCAAGAACTTAGCTTGACTCATTCTCATCCAATAAAACCATGAACAGAGGGATTTTCCCATTTATTTTGAGGGAATTTCAGAAATCGGGGAAACAAGGAGAATTAGAGTTAGGGTCCCTGGTATACCCCAACTTGAAGAACCCTTCTTGTACAGCCACCAAAACTTAGCTGTTTCTGCAAGTGCTTTGAAAGCTTGTAAAGGTGGAATCGGTTCTTCCGCAGGGAAAAGTTGGTCAATTATGGGATGTTCTAACACAATTCCCCCTCCTTTTTTTTTTTTTTTGCTGGATTAATTATTACCGCAGCTGTGGTTACACTTTTCCATTTTGGGAACCTGGGAATGAGCGACGGGAGAAGCTCACAAAGACGGAAGATAAATAAACGGGGGCTCCCGTAAAATATTTTGTGGCGTGGGTCTAAACGCATTTATTGTGTAGATCAAACACAAAGAAGGATGCCGTTTCGGATGTGTATTTTAGACGGATGGAAGGGGGAAACCAACTCGGTGAAGCTTCAAGGCGAGAGAGAGGAGAGAGCTGGCGAGGGCCGGTTCAGGAAAAACATTCGAAACCCTTTCGCCGGAGATCTAAAGAAATATTATGAAAATATTTATGGCAAGTTTTGCAAGGGCTGCTTTTGAGCCAAACGGCCGAGTAAGGAGATTGGCCCTCCCTAAAATCCAAGACAATGGAAGGAAACCCGACTATTCCCGTAGGAATTCAGAAGTCCACATATGTGAAACTGTGGCATTCAAGACCGGGGGATTTTCATGCTGGCCTGAGATAAATATAATTTCGACAACTTGTCGGAAGGAAGAAAATGCCCACTTCTCTTTGATAGGAATTTAACGAAGTTGGAATATCTTGGAATAATTGGAAATAACAGAATAAGGGACCTTGGAGGTCTTCTAGTCCAACCCCCTGCTCAGGCAGAAACCCTGTACCATTTCAGACAAACGGTTGTCTAACCTCTTCTTCAAAACCTCCAGTGTTGGAGCACCCACAACTTCTGGTGGCAAGTTGTTCCCCTGGTTCTCATTGTCAGGAAATTTCTCCTTAGTTCTAAGTTGCTTCTCCCCTTGGTTAGTTTCCATCCGTTGCTTCTTGTCCTACCCTCAAGGTGCTTTGGAGAGTAGGGGGACCCTGGGATGGGCTTCAAAAATTTTAGCAAGGGGTTCCCTGCCTGGTTGCTGGATGGGTGTGGCCATGGTGGGCGTGGCCTAGTCAGCCTCTTGCACCACAGGGGAGGGGGTCTTTTTGCCCTCCCCAGGCTCCGGAGGCTTTCCTTGAGGACGACGAAAACAGCCTCCCCAGGCTCCGGAGGCCCTCTGGAGGCCGGAAACAGACTCCTGTGAAGGGAGGGATGGGGTGGGCGGGGCCAGCCAGGAGTGAGATTTGGGAGTTCTCCAAAACTGCACAGAATCTTAGCTAGAGGTTCTCCCGAACCAGGAGTGAAATATAGCAGGTTCTGACAGGTTCTGGAGAACCCGTAGCGGAAATCTTTAGCAGTTCAGAGAACCGGTAGCGGAAATTTGGAGTAGTTCGGAGAACCGGCAAATACCACCTCTGGCTGGCCCCAGAGTGGGGTGGGAATGGAGATTTTGCAGTATCCTTCCCCTGTGATGCCCACCAAGCCACGCCTACAGAACCGGTAGTAACTGTCTTGAACCCCTGCGAACCCCCAGCAGCCCACTCCTGGGTAGACCCCCTCTTCTTTGGGGCAGCCCCTCAAATATTGGAAGACTGCTATGGTGTCACCCCTAGTCCTTCTTTTCCTTAAACGTGGCGTTTCTTATTCCTGCAACCAAGATTTTTTTCCCCCCTCATCTAAGTTGAGTTGCCGTTTAGGAAACGAATTTCCAATAGACTCTTAATTTTTTTTTACATCTGTACTCTTTCCTATTGTTACTCTCTCATTTTGTCTCGGGAGGTTTTGAAAAAATAGAGCAGACAAACCATTCGACAGCATAGGATGGCATAAGATCTCCTGCCTTGAGCTGTGGGTTGGACTAGAAGACCTCCGAGGTCCCTTCTACCCCCTAGGAGATTCTTGGTTCTGTGTTCTCGTCCTTGCTACCTTCTTCTCCTAAACTTGGAGACATCTAGGATTTATTTATTTTTGGGGGAAGAGGAGGAAGGGTGAAGAGCCTTGGTAGTACAGTGGTCTAAAACACCCTGTTATTAAGACCAGCTGCCTGCAATTACTGCAGGTTCGAATCTCGCCAGGCTCAAGGTTGACTCAGCCTTCACATCCTTTCTAAGGTAGGTAAATTGAGGACCCAGTTTGTGGGGGCAATAAGCTGACTTTGTATAAATATACAAAAGGATGAAGGCTATTGCTTAGCGCATTGTAAGCCGCCCTGAGTCTCCGGAGAAGGGCGGCATATAAATCAAATTAAAACAAAACAAAACAAAACAAAAAAGACTAAAATTCATTTCCCCACAGCTTGTTCTTTTACGGACCGTAGTTTGAAACGACACAATTCCAACCTCTTTCACACCGAATCGGTCTTCTTGCAGTTTTGGGGCCCCGGTCGGATCAAATCTGAAATCCATCCTTTAAACAAATAAATTGAAAAAGATCACTCTCTAACTTTTTCCATCTGAGTATTTTTTAACAAAAAAGAAAGAAAGAAAGAAAGAAAGAAAGAAAGAAAGAAAGAAAGAAAGAAAGAAAGAAAGAAAGAAAGAAAGAAATGGTTTTTGTATTCCTGAAACTTTTGTTTTAACAAAGAGCGGTTTGGAGTCTCAACTTCTCATTGTTCCAAATATCTGGAGGAAGCGAAGCTTTCCTTATCGTCAGCTTTATTTTCTTTAACTTAAATCCCGGGGTAAGGACGGCCTGACTGGGACCACAATTAAATGGGGGTGAGGTGGGGTGGGGAACAGGGGCTCACGGAGAAGTGAGCAAGAAAAGAAAACAGAGCAGAAAAAAAACCCAGATGAGTTCGTCCTTTGAGTTTTTTCTTGCTTGTTTTTCTTTGTTTATATGATTAGTTTTTTTTGTTCTTTATTTTTTTATTATTATTATTATTACTTTTTATTTGATTTTTACTTACTTACTTAATTAATTAATTTATTATTAATAATAATGCAAAGGTCAGGTCAGATAGGTGGATAGAATCACCCTCTTCGGCATTTTCCGCTGAGGGAGCTTGAATGTGTGTCTCTCGCTCTGGCTTTCAACCCCCAGATCTATTTTATTATTTACTTTACTGAATCCGGTTTCTAGGCTTGATCTGGTCCTTGCAGATTCTTATTTTTTAGGAACCGCGCTGCAGTTTTTAATGTGGTTTTTGAGCTTCAAACTGTTGAGACAAAACTGTAGTTTCGAATGCTTTAAAAAGTGGGTCTTTGATGTGTGGTTGTGAGAGAGCGAGAGGGAGGGAGGGAAGGAGAGAGAGGGAGGGGGAAGAGAGAGAGAGACAGAGAGGGAAGGAAGGATGGAGGGAGAGAGGGAGAAATGGGGAGGGAGAGAGGGAGAGAGAAGGAGGGAGGGGGAGAGAGAGAAAGAGAGATAGAGAGAGGAGGAGAGAGAGGGAGGGAAAGAGAGGGAGAAAGAGGGAAACAGAGAGACAGAGGAAGGAAGGAGGGAGGGAGGAAGAGAGAGAGAGAAAGAGAGACAGAGGGAGGGAGGGAGGAGAGAGAGGGAAAGAGAGAGAAAGAAAGAGAGAAAGAGGGAAGGGAGGAGGGTGGGAGAAAAGGGGAAGGAGGGACAGAGAAGGAGGGAGGGAAAGAGAGACAGAGAGAGAGAGGGAGGGAGGGGGAGAGAGAGGGAGGGAGCGAGGGAGAGAGAAGGAAGGAAGGAGAGAGGGAGAAAGAGAGAAAGAGAAGAGAAAGAGGGAAGGGAGGAGGGTGGAAGAAAAGGGGAAGGAGGGACAGAGAAGGAGGGAGGGAAAGAGAGACAGAGAGAGAGGGAGGGAGAGGGGAGAGAGAGGGAGGGAGAGAGGAGAGAGAAAAGGAAGGAGAGAGGGAGAAAGAGAGAAAGAGAAAGAGAGGGAAGGAAGGAGGGAGGGAGGGAGAAAGGGGGAGGGAGAAGAGAGAGGGAGAAAGAAAGAGAGACAGGAAAGGAAGGAGGAGGGAGAGGGGACAGGGAGAGAGAGGGAGGGAGAAAGGAAGGAGGGAGAGAGAGAGAAAGAAAGAGAGAGGGAAGGAAGGAAGGAGGGAGGGAGGGAGAGAAAGGGGGGCGGGAGAGAGGGAGGAAAGGAGGGAGGGAGGGAGAACATAGACCTGACTTTGGGGGAGAGAAAGGGAATGACCATTAAGGGGGATTTTGAGATACGTTCTGTGAGAAAATATTCCTGTCTTGAATTTGACTACCCCTTTGAGGTAGACTAGCTCAACAAGCAAGCATGGCTCGGGTTTCAGGAAGGGCTGAAGTCAGAAGGAAGGTCAGAGAAGCAAGAATTTGAAAGCCTCCCCAGTTTTTATTTGGTGCCACTGTATACTAAATAAAATCAAGGTAGGGTTTCCTTGAGTTTCTTTCTCACCTCTTCTTTCTTTCTTTCTCGGGACGAGGAATCTTTTCTGCCCGTCTCTCCTTAAGGCCTATCTTGTTTCCTTTCCCCTCCCTGTGGTTGGATCGACTGTACATTCCTTCACAGGGAGCCCCACTTCCCCTACCTGAATAACAGAGTTGGAAGGGACCTTGGAGGTCTTCTAGTCCAACCCCACTGCTCGGGCAGGAAATTTACCTTTACCATTTCAGACCACTCGTTGTCCAAGCTCTTCTTATAAACCTCCAGGGATGGAGCAGGACATCCGCAATTTCTGGTGGTTCCACAGATTAATTGTTCAAACTCTCAGGAAATTCCTCCTTAGTTCTCGCTAGCTTCTCTCCTTGATGAGTTTCCATCCCTTGCTTCTTGTTTCTTCCTGCCTTCAGGTCTGGTGGCAAGCCGTTCCACAGATTAATTGTTCCAACTCTCGGGAAAATTCGTTCTCGGTTGCTTCTCTCCCCTTGACGAGTTTCCATCCCTTTGCTTCTTGTCCGTCCTGCCTTCAGGCGGGGTTCAACCAGAGGTGGGTTTCAGCAGGTTCTGACCAGTTCTGGAGAACCGGTAGCGGAAATTTTGAGTAGCTCGGAGAACCGGTAGTAAAAATTCTGACTGGCCCTGCCCCCATCTATTCTCTGCCTCCCGAGTCCCAGCTGATCGGGAGGAAATGGGGATTTTGCAGTATCCTTCCCCTGGAGTGGGGTGGGAATGGAGATTTTACAGTAGCCTTCCCCTGCCCCGCCCACCAAGTCATGCCACACCCACCAAGCCACACCCACCGAATCGGTAGTAAAAATTTTTGAAACCCATCACTGGGTTCAACCCACGTTTCTCTAATCTCTTCTTTTACCCGCCCCACAGGGTCCGGCCTGCAGCCCGTCTCCTCCTTGCGGCAACCCCAAGGGAAAGAAATCGGTGAACAAGGACAGCCTGGAGTACCGCCTGCGCCGCGAACGCAACAACATTGCGGTCCGTAAGAGCCGCGACAAGGCCAAGAGGCGGGTGATGGAGACGCAGCAGCGCATGGTGGAACTCCTGGGGGAGAACGAGCGGCTGCGCACCCGGGTGGAACAACTGATGCAGGAAACCGAGACCCTTCGGGATATTTTCCGTCAAGTGCCGGAAGCCGCCGGCTTGATCAAGGGTCTCGGGGGTTGCAGCTGAAGCTGGACGGGGGCGTTGGCATCCGAGGTGCCAAGAGGGGAGCGGGGGGTGACTGGAATCTAGAAGAACAAAGCTTTTGCAAGGTGTAAATAAAAGATTTTTTTTTTTTTTGGCTTGGCTTTAACCATCTCTGGTGGTGAATTTTTGTTTTATAGTTTATTTATACATTTTCGATTAACTTTGTGAATACTGTAATGTCCCGGTCAATTGCTTACATAATAATATAACATACAAGGTAAAGGTTCCCCTTGCACATCTCTGCTAGTCGTTCCCGACTCTAGGAGGCGGTGCTCATCTCCGTTTCAAAGCCGAAGAGCCAGCGCTGTCCAAAGACGTTTCCGTGGTCATGTGGCTGGCATGACTAAACACCAAAGGCGCATGGAGCGCTGTTACCTTCTCACCAAAGGTGGTCCCTATTTTTCTACTTGCATTTTTTTATGTGCTTTCGAACTGCTAGGTTGGCAGAAGCTGGGACAAGGAACGGGAGCTCACCCCGTTACGCAGCACTAGGGATTCGAACCGCTGAACTGCTGAACTTTCAATCAATAAGCTCAGCATCTTAGCCACTGAGCCGCCGTGTCCCTTAATATTTATTTATTTATTAAATTTTTATACCGCCCTTCTCCCAAAGGACTCAGGGCGGTGAACAGCCAAAATTAAAATACCTACAATATGAAAATTAAAATAATTTAAAACATGATTAAATTAATTTGGCTTCCCCAATTTAAAACCCCTTACCCATAAAATTGACCAGTTAAAAATTTTAAGCCAGCCCGGCTTGCTGAAATAGAAAAGTCTTCAGGGCCCGGCAGAAAGTACGGAGGTCCGGGATCAATCGTAATCCTGGGGGTAGCTCGTTCCAGAGGGCGGGTGCCCCCACCGAGAAGGCTCTCCCTCTGGGGGCCGCCAGTCGACATTGTTTGACCGACAGCACCCTGAGGAGACCCTCTCTGTGGGAGTGAATTGGCCAGTGGGAGGTTATATAACATATAATAATAATAACAACATTAACATTAACATTAACATTAACATTAACATTAACATTAACATTAACATTAACATTAACATTAACATTAACATTAACATTAACAAAAACAATAATGATTGTCACTTGGAACACAACACGCCAGATATCACAGTTGCCAAAAACCGAAACGTACAATTTATTGACATTGTGGTACCAGGATATGCCAGAGTCAAAGAAAAAGAACTGGAAAAAAAATCACGAAATATCGCAACCTGGCCATCGAAACTACACGGCTATGGATGAAACATGTAACAATGATACCCATTGTCATCGGGGCACTTGGTACCATGTCCAAAAAATTTTTAAGAGACATCAACAAATTGCAGCTTCCTGCAATAACACCAGCGGAACTGCAAAAAACTACGCTACTTGGAACATCGTACATCTTAAGAAGGTACTTGGTTGATACCTAGGATGCTGGCAGCAACCCGTATCAACCATTAGCACCAGTCAATGGTATTTGTGATGCATTTTTGAATGTTCAGTTGACTGAGTTTCGTATTTAATGAATAAAGTAAATAATAACCATAATAATATTACATTAACAATAACAACAATATTTCCCCAGCTCCTAATTTCTACTATTATCCAACCAGTTCTAAAACAAATCCCATATTTGAAAATATTCCGTATCTTCCTTCTCTTTTATCTTTAATGTCAGTCTATCCATTTCTGAGCAATCTAATATTTTACATTGCTAATCTACACAAAGACGGGGGGGCAGGGGTGAAATCCAGCAGGTACTGACAGGTTCTAGAGAACCAGTAGCGGAAATTTTGAGTAGTTCAGAGAAATACCACAAATACCACTTCTGGCTGGCCCCAGAGTGGGGTGGGAATGGAGATTTTGCAGTATCCTTGCCCCAGGAGTGGGGAGGGAATGGGGATTTTGCAATATCCTTCCCCTGGAGTGGGGTGGGAATGGAGATTTTGCAGGATCCTTCCCCTGCCATGCCCACCAGGCCACACCCACTAGTAAAAAAAAATTGGATTTCACCATTGCGAGGGGATTAATTTTATTCACCCCAGAATTCTATTATTCTGTTATCTTTGTTCACCTCTAAATCTTTTTTTTTAACACATATATCGCACTCAGTTTTGGTCACCACAATATAAAAAAAGATGTTGAAACTCTAGAAAGAGCGCAGAGGTGAATTAGGGGACTGGAAGCTAAAACAGACGAAGAACGGTTGCAAGAACTGGATATCTTTAATTATTAGTATTATTATTATTAATTCAATTTGTATGCTGCCCCTCTCCGAAGACTCAGAGCAGAGTCTTCTAATGTAGAGACAGATTAGGGGTGGCATGATAGCAGTCTTCCAATATTTGAGGGGCTGCCACAAAGAAGAGGGGGGTCCCACCAATTCTCCAAAGCACCCGAAGGCAGGAGAAGGAGCAACGGATGGAAACTAACCAAAGAGAGAAGCAACCTAGAACTAAGGAGAAATTTCCTGATAGTTATAACAAGGGAGAACAATGGAGGGAGGGAGGGAAAGATGGAGAGAGGGAGGGAGGGAGGGAGGGAGAGAGAATATGAATCTGAAGAAGAAATATTAGCTATGAGATACAAGCAGGAGAAGAAGCAACGGATGGAAACTCATCAAGGAGAGAAGCAACCTAAGAACTAAGGAGAAATTTCCTGACAGTGAGAACAAGGGAGAACAATGGAGGGAGGGAGGGAAAGATGGAAAGAGGAAGGGAGGGACAGAGGGAGAGAGAGGGAGGGAGGGAGAGAGAATATGAATGTGAAGAAGAAATATCAGCTACTGAGATACAAGCAGGAGAAGAAGCAACGGATGGAAACTCATCAAGGAGAGACGCAACCTAAGAACTAAGCAGAAATTTCCTGAACAAGGGAGAACAAGGGAAGGAGGGAGGGAGGGAAAGACGGCAACCATTTGTTTGAAATCGTATAGGGTCTCTTGCTCGAGCAGGAGGTTGGACTAGAAGACCTCCGAGGTCCCTTCCAATGTTCTACCTGGTTGTTAGCATTCTCCCTGAGAGCTGTTGAGGCCACTCGGAAGTTTATCTGTGCCCTCAGGGCAGGGATGGTATTCACTTACTTTCCCTACCGGTTCACAAATGTGAGCGCCCCCCTCCCCGTCCATGCATGCGGCCGGCTTTCCGCGCATGTGCTTTGCTGGCGGGCGCGCCTCCTGCGCATACGCCCGGCCTCAAAAACATGCCTAAATATGATGGCATAGAGCCGGGGCAGGTGGACGGGCCCACCTGCTATTTCCGCTACTGATTCGGGTGAACCGGTCCGAACCGGCTGAATACCATCTCTGCCTCAGGGTCAGCTGAATTGTGCAAATGTGTGTGGAACCTTCTTGGAATACTGAAAAGGGTTGCCTTGTAAACTAGAGATAGGTGGTGCCTTATGCCCCGCTCCTGTGTTGTGGGAGGGCCACTGAATGCTAAGATAGATGGCCTCTTTGACCCCTCTTTCATACCAGAGGTCTTCTCTGTCCAGAATGTGGACTTTGCCGTCTTCCAAAGAGTGGCTTTGTTTTTCAAATGCAGATGGACCGCTGAACCTTGTCCTGAGGGGGGTTTGTTCTCCTACGTTGTGCCATGTGTTTGTGAAGTGGTTGTTTTGTTTCCCCAATGTACAAATCTGCACATGGCTCAGAATAACAGAAGAGTGGGAAGGGGCCTTGGAGGTCTTCTAGTCCAACCCCCTGCCCTATTCCATTCTTGACAAATGGTTGTCCAATCTCTTTTAAAAAAAACTCCAGTGATGGAGCTCCCACAACATCTGAAGGAAAGTCGTTCCACTAGTTAATTGTTCTCACGGTCAGGAAATTTTTCCTTAGTTCTAAGTTGCTTCTCTCTTGGTTAGTTTCCAAGAATTCTTTCTTATTCCTGCCTTCAGGGGCTTTGGAGAACAAGTTGACCCCCTTCCTTCTTTGGGGCAGCCCCTCAAATATGGAAGACTGCTATCATGTCACCCATAGTCCTTCTATGCATTAAATTAGACATACCCAATTTCCACAACTGTTCTTGGTATGTTTTAGCTTCATCATCTTTGTTGCTCTTCTCTGCACTCTTTCTAGAGTCTCCACATCTTTTTTATATCGTGGCGACCAAAGCTGGATGCAATATTCCAAGTGTGGCCTTACCAAGGCCTTATAAAGCGGTATTAACCCTTTTAACGTGATCTTGATTCTATCCCTCTGTTTATGCAGCCTAGAACTGTGTCGGCTTTTTGGGCAGCTGCTGCACACGGCTGGCTCCTATTTAAATGATTGTCCACTAGGACTCCAAGATCCCTCTCATAGTTACTACTATTGAGCCAGGTACCCCCTATTCTGTAGCTGTGTATAGAATAGGTACCATCCAACGTCAGGATGAGATTCTCCACCAAGATCCAGCTCAATCTTTAGGTTTTTTTTTTCCGGATCCCCTTGTTTTCGAAAAATTGACCGTTTCATCATTCATCGTTCAAAAGACGGTTGGGTGGACAATCCCTAACTAAGAGCAGTCCACCCAACCACCCAGGAGAAGGTCAAGTAGCAGAAGTCCTAACTTGAAGGGTTCCCAGTCGCTTTCTCCATGACCCTCCACCATGCACACACACACACACACACACACACAGATGCGCACACACAAGAGTTGTGCAAGGCAGCGGTTGATGTGACAACCTCCAGAGAACTACTTAGAGATGAAGGTGTTGTGGTGAGGCGAGAAGGAGGACGACCTTTCTCGTTCTCCTGAGATCTCGTGACCACATCAGACACACAACCAAGAGGCCTTGAAGAGAATATTCCACTCCCAACCGGGTCCTCAGCTTTTGGGTTTTCGGCCCCTCTCTGGCCACGGTCCCCTTGTCTGGAGGTTCTCCTTCAAGACGGAGGTAGAAACCAGCTAACTTCAAGGTAAGCCACTACCCCTATTGCATTGTCTTGTGAAACCGACTGTTACACCATCAGGAAGGAGAAAGAAACCTACCACACAAACCACAAGCACTCTTCTCTTCTCTCCTTGCCCTTCACAAACTCCACCAACCCATCCCCGGAGCCCACCTTTGAAAACACGGGCATCCAGTTTTGTAGCCCACCCCAGACTCTGAAAAGGGTTGGTCCTGTTCCACCATATAGATCCTGGAGCAGAAGGCTGGTCCGAACTCACTCACCAACATTGCTATTTTTTTTTTCCCCCTCATCATCGTTGCGGTACTTCTCTCTTTCTCGAACCGCGAAGGTACACCTTTTCCCGTTCCTCACACAACTTTCTCGGGCATCCTGCAACGGGCGCGTTTGCGCAACCCCTGATCTGGAAAGCTTCCAGGAGCTCACGGATGCTGTCCACCACCATGACGCCGGAAGGCCCAAGAGAGAGAGAGAGAGAGAGAGGAGGCCCGTTGGCGATGAAGGTCAGGATAGCACCCTTCAAGTAACGGGGTACCCTAAAAACAAATATATATATATATATTTTCCCCCAACCTTCCCAGCATGCTCAGTGGAGAAGCACCATTTCTTCAGAAGAGAACTCAAGAGTCGGAAGTCCTCTGACCAAGTTCTGTGTCACAGCAATTTTGCAGAAGCCATGGTACTCGGTCATCCTGAGGCAGGTGATGACACCAGTTTGTTTGCATTGGTGTAAAGGGCAGGGTTCAATACGGGGGGGGGGAAACACACCCACCCACCCATCCGAAATCTAATTTTGTGTTTTCTCCCGAGAACCAGCTCCAAACAGCTGCACTCTTGAGTAGGCATTTCGTCCATCGCAATCTTGCAACGAAAAAGTGACGTTCTACATAGGGGTGGGTTGTACTTAGCTTTACTACCAGTTCGCAATGGGATCGCCAATGACGACATCCGGGGCGGTGGGCGGGGCTTCCCACCGGTTTTGCTACTGGTTCTTGCGAACCGGTCCGAACCGGGGGCAACCTACCACTGGTTCTACATTTAGGCAAGAAAATCCAAATGCACAGGCACAGTATATAGGTGGTACCTAAATAAATAAATAAATAAATAAATAAATAAATAAATAAATAAATAAATAAATAAATAAATAAATAAATAAATAACTTTATTGTCATTGTACGTGTACACACAGTATACCCATACAACGAAATTCACTTAACACCCAAAGACCAGGTCCAACACACATAACAATTCCCAAACACACTCCCACCCACCGCAATTCCCCACCCCTAAATCACCCAAACATCCACACAACAGACCAAGTAGTACTATCCAACAGCTCACCGATGGTGGCCCTTTAGTTCATTGTTGAGTGCAATTATAGCTCTGGGATAAAAACTATTCAGAAGATGTGTGGTCCGAGTTTTAATCGTTCTGTAACTTCTGCCAGAAGGCAACAGTCCAAAAAGATCGTAAGCAGGACGGGAAGAGTCTCTGAGAATGTTATGCTACTTTCTCAAACAGCGAGATTCGAAGATGTCGTCCAGGGCTGGTAGCTGGAGCCCAATGATATTCTGGGCAGTTTTAATGATTCTCTGTAGAGCTTTTTTGTCCGCTACAGAGCTGCTCCCATACCAGCAAGAATGCCATATGTCAGGACACTCTCAATGGTGCTGCGATAGTAGGACAGAAGTAGATGCTGAGATAGATTTATTTTCCTGAGCATTCTCAGGAAGTACAGTCTCTTCTGTGCCTTCTTCAAAAGCATGTTAGCATTCATAGTCCATGAGAGGTCCTCCGAGGAGCTATAAATGCCCTATTGTACTATTGACCTTGCTCAATAGTAGAAACTGTGAGAGGGATCTTGGAGTCCTAGTGGACAACCATTTAAATAGGAGCCAGCCGTGTGTGGCAGCTGCCAAAAAAGCCAACACAGTTCTAGGCTGCATAAACAGAGGGGTAAAATCATGTTAAAAGTGTTAATACCACTTTTTAAGGCCTTGGTAAGGCCACACTTGGAATCCTGCATCCAGTTTTGGTCGCCACGATGTAAAAAAAGATGTGGAGACTTTAGAAAGAGTGCAGAGAAGAGCAACGAAGATGATAAGGGGACTGGAGCAGAGATGGGTTCTACTTACCTTTACTACAGATTTGCAGCAGGGCCACGCAGCGCAGAAGCTTCTGCACACACGCAGAAATGTTTTGATGACGGCGGGGTTGGTGGGCGGAGCCTCCCGCCGGTTTTACTACCGGTTCTATCAAACCAGTGTGAACCGGGGGCAACCCATCACTGGACTGGAGGCTAAAACATCTGAAGAACGGTTTCAGGAACTGGGTAGGTTTAGTCTTATGAAAACAAGGATTAGGGGAGACACGTTAGCAGTCTTCCAATATCTCAGGGGCTGCCCCAAAGAAAAGGGAGTCGAGCTATTCTCCAAAGCACACGAAGGCAGGACAAGAAGCAACGGGTGGAAACTGATCAAGGAGAGAAGCAACTTACAACTCAGGAGAAACTTCCCGACAGTGAGAACAATTAATCAGTGGAACGACTTGAAATCCAGAAGTTGCGAATGCTCCAATACTGGAAGTTTTTCAGAAGAGGTTGGCTAACCATTTGTCTGAAGTGGTGTAGGGTTTCCTGCCTAAGCAGGGGGTTGGACTAGAAGACCTCCAAGGTCCCTTCCAACTGTGTTATTCTATTTATAGGGTGTGATGATGAACACAATTTCTCTGAGCGTGGTCGCCTTTCTTGCCCAGCGTTTCATCACCCAAACTCGGTAACTTCATCAGGATAACAGGAGAGTTGGAAGGGACTTGGAGGTTTCAGAAGGACAAGGATTTTTTTTCCCCCAGAAGGACAGGTATGGCTTGAAAAGATAACCCTTGGGGTATGACGGGCATATATTTCATTTTTTCATTTCATTTTCATTTTATTTAATTTGTATACCGCCCTACTCCCGAAGGACTCAGGGCGGTGAACAGGCACAGGATAAAACACATAGAATGCAAAAATTTAAGAGCAGAAGTAAAATCAAATTAAATCAATTTAGCCCAAGACGAATTTAAAACCCCAGGTTAAGAACAAATTAAAAATTTACATTAAAATTTACATTAAAAAGAGAATGGGAGAGGTTAGGCCAGACCAGCCTGGTGAAATAAAAAGGTCTTGAGAGCGTGGCGGAAGAAAGGCGGCATACAAGTTGAACAAACAAACAAATAAATAAATAAATAAATAAATAAATAAATAAATAAATAAATAAATAAATATATTTATTCTGAATTTTACCTGTGCAAGCATGTCAAGTTTGAGAGCCTCTGCAATGCAAGAGGTTAAATTGTAGGCCTTAAAAGTAGATGGTAAATTGATGTCTGGCCCAACCCTAATCTAATGAGATCATAAAAATTTATCCTACGAAAAATTTGCTCCGATTCATTTCTCGTTTGAGGCGACATCGGTAGCACAAAACATGAGAACTCCTGCAGATTAACAGAGTGGGACCTTGTAGGTCATCTAGTCCACCCCCACTCACCCAAGCAGGAGGCCCTATACCATTTCTGACAAGATGGCAGTCCAGTCTCTTCTTGAAGGCCTCCAGTGATGAAGCTTCCGCAACTTCTGAAGGCAACTTCTGTTCCATGGGTTGATTGTTCTCCCTGTCAGAAAATTTCTCCTTATTTCCAGGTTGAATCTCTCCTTGTTCAGTTTCCAGCCATTATTGTCTGGCTTTCGGGTGCTTTGAAAAATAGGTTGATCCCCCTCTTCTCTGTGGCAGCCCCTCAAATATTGGAAGACTGCTCTCATGTCTCCCCTGGTCCTTCTCTTCAATAGAGTAGCCATGCCCAGTTCCTATAACCGTTCATCGTATGTTTTAGCTTTCAGTCCAGGGGTGAAATCCAGCAGGTTCTGACAGGTTCTGAAGAACCGGTAGCGGAAATTTTGAGCAGTTCGGAAAACCGATAGTGGAAATTTTGAGAGAACCGGCAAATACCACCTCTGGCTGGCCCCAGAGTGGGGTGGGAATGGAGATTTTGCAGTATCCTTCCCCTGGAGTGAGGAGGGAATGGAGATTTTGCAGTATCCTTCCCCTGCCACCCCCACCAAGACACACCCATCAAGCCACACCACGCCCACCAAGACACACCCACAGAACCGGTAGTAAAAAAAAATTGGATTTCACCTCTGCTCCAGTCCCCTAATCCTCTTGGTTGCTCTTCTCTGCACTCTTTCTAGAGTCTCCACATCTTTTTTATAGTGTGGTGACCAAAACTGGATGCAGTACTCTAGATATGGTCTTCTAGTGTAACCCCAATGTTATCTAGTTTGGGTAATGAAACATCTGCAAAAAAAAAAAATGACGACCAAATTCAGAGAATACCGAGGAACTTGCCTTTCAACCAGGAGTAGGCTGCTGGGGGTTCGCAAGGGTTCGGGAGAACCCCTAGCTAAGATTCTGTGCAGGTCGGAGAACCCCCAAATCCGATTCCTGGCTGGCCCCGTCCACCCTGCCCCTCCCCTCCCAGAAGTCTCCACCCGGCCCGTTTTGGATGCGAGTAAGTGCAGAGTTCTCACAGAGGCTCGGAGAGGGTAGAAAATGGGCCCGTTTCTGGCCTCCAGAGGGCCTCCAGAGCCTGGGGAGGACGAGCTGCCTCCCGGAATACGATTGATCCCGGACCTCCGGACCTTCCGTAAAGCCCTGAAGACGTTTTTATTTCATCAAGCCGGCCTAGCCTAAATGGTTTTTAATTGGGATTTTAAATTTTATGGATTTGGGGTTTTAAATTTGGGTAGCCAATGATTTAATTCTTTTAATTATCTTAACTTTTGCATTTGTATGTTTTTTAATTTTGGCTGTTCACCGCCCTGAGTCCCTTCTGGAAGAAGGGCGGTATACAAATTAAATTAATAAATAATAAATAAATAAATAAATTTTCGCTCTTCCGGAGGCTCAAGAAAAGCCTCGGGAGCCCGGGGAGAGCAAAAATGCCCCCCCTTCTGCTGTGGTGCCTACCGGGCCCACCGTGCCATCGCGTGTCAAAAGCGGGGGGAGCGCAGGGGATCACGCACACAAGGCGCATTGAATTATGGCTGTGGGCACACGCACGATCCCCTCGCTCTCCCCCGCTTTTGGCATGCGACGGCAAAAAGGTTAGCCATCACTGGTATAGGGTCTCTTGTTTGGGTGGCGGGTTGGACCAGATGACCTACAAGGTCCCTTCCAAACTCTGTTAATCTGTCATCCGTATGCACACCCCTCCATGAACCGAACCCCTTTTCAAATTTGCGGAGCGTGTGAAGTGCCTCTGGAAAAACAAACCAGGGTTAAAAACTAACCAGGTTACTTTCAGAGATGTGCAAGCAACCGAAGGCAATGTTTGATACAGTGTTGGGAAGGGATGGAAGCGAAGGGCATTTCCAGGGGCAGAAAAACTTGGACGTCAACAAGATTTTGCCCCGTTCCTTTTCTTTATTCTGATCTCACGGCTTTAATTGCTTTGGCTTAGAATTTCTGATTTTTTATTTTTTTTCTTATGTTTATAAGGAAGTGGCATCAGGTAACTCGTGATGAGGTACCCGGCAGAGATGACTCTTAATGGCAGAAATTACACAATCGACATAATTATCTTATGACCACGGGTGATGAGATCACAGCGGCTGGACACAGGGCTCTCTCCGGACTCTGGACCCAGAGGCTTATTCTGAAAGGGAACAGCAAGATGGGTATCGGTTTATGTGTGTGAAAAAATACACATACACACAGAAAATATTTGATTTGACTTGCAGCCATCTCCCTCATGCTTTAAGGCCAGGGACACCCAGCTTGGCAATTTTAAGACTTGTGGCCTTCAACTCCCAGAATTCCCCAGAGAACTCTGGGAATTGAAGTCCACAAGTCTCAAAATTTTAAGACTTGTGGCCTTCAACTCCCAGAAGTCCCCAGAGAACTCTGAGAATTGAAGTCCACACAACTCCCAGAAGTCCCCAGAGAACTCTGGGAATTGAAGTCCACAAGTCTCAAAATTTTAAGACTTGTGGCCTTTAACTCCCAGAAGTCCCCAGAGAACTCTGGGAATTGAAGTCCAAAAGTCTAAAAGTAGATTTTGCACAGAGAATGTCAAAAAAAAGGATAAAGTTTGGATTGCATTTGTGGTGGCCATCTTGACTTTTCTGACCTCCGTGCCCATGGGAAAGCAGTCCAGTATTTCACAAGCCCAGCCCTGTTGATCAAAGGATCCTGTTCATCAAACAACTACAGAAATAGATAATGGTTTGAGTCAGCGTTTGGGTTGAGCTATGCTTTAGCCATCGTGTATCAAATAAACCCCAATTGGTTGGGTTTGCATTAAACCATGATTCACCCAACATATGCCAAAGTCCGATAAAATCCTGCGTTGGCTTGCTGCGTCTCATTAATCAGATCCTCTTTCTAAGAAAGCCAGTTACTAAGAGAGCCTCACTCATCTGGATGCGAGAGATACTCCAGATGTTTACCCTTGGGCTACAATTCCCATAATCCACAGCCAAGGGAGCTGTAGTCCAAAAGAGATACATTAAGTTTGGAAAGGCTGATCTACGGAACCGTGTTCCATATTGGCCAGTGAGATTATCCACTAAGGCAGTAATTTTATAAACGTGGCTATTTTAAGATGTGTGGCCTTCAACTCCCAGAATTCCCCAGCCAGCGTAAATTGGCTGAAGAATTCTGGGAGTGGAAGTCCACACAGCTTAGAGCCGCCAAGCTTAAAAAAACACTGGGCTGAAGACTCAGTAGGGCCTCTAGTGGTCAGGAGTGGAATTACCCACTAGAGCTTAATTTAATCCATATCCAATGTTGAACCTTTGAATAACAGAATCGGAAGGGACCTTAGAGGTCTTCTAGACTGACACCCTGCTCAAGCAAAAAACCCTATACCACTTCAGACAAATGTTGTCCAATCTCTTCTTAAAAACCTCCAGTGTTGGAGTACCCACAACTTCCAGAGACAAGTTGTTCCACTGCTTACTTGTTCTATCAGGAAATTTCTCCTTAGTTCAAGGTTGCTTCTCTCCTTGATTAGTTTCCATCCATTGCTTCTTGTCCTGCCTTGGCATAGTTTCTCCTGCTTGAACAGGGGGTTGGACTAGAAGATGGATTGATTGAATTTCCCCAGCCAGCAGATGTTTTATAGGTGGCATCTATCCCCGTCGAGAATAGCCAGAATGTTCCAGAATAAATCAGAGAAATGTTGGAAATGTCATCAGACCCCAGGATCCTATTACCACGTGGTGGACATGCGCAGAAGCAAGGAGATATTGGACTAAGATACACATGTGGTGTGGCTCCGTTACCTGAGCCTGTGTCATTGGCAGGAGAGGACTCCAAGAGTGGAGGAGAGGAGTTGGCAAGGCCTCCCTCTCCAGGACCCTCCTCTCTGGCAATGCCTTTGGTGCCCACCGAAGGGCAAGAGATAGGCCCGGGGCCAAGCACGTCTACGCAGCCACAGGTGGACAGTAATGAGGGAGATGAGTCTTGGCTGGATCCTCGGCAGCGTCGCAGCGATAAGCGCGCTCAACAGAAGAAGAGGCATGCCAGAGATTAAGCTGAGTCACTGGACCACACCCCACAGGGTATAAAAGGGGGTGAGGTGGCCATTCAGACTTTGTGATGGACAAAACTAACTACTATCGAGTCACATTGCATCTTTGGAAACAACATTATCTGCCTTGGATTTATTTTTACGAACTGGACAATTCTTGAACTGTGTGTATTTTGTTTATGAGTAAAGTTCTTGGCAAGGAGCTACTGGGTTGCTGCCAAGCCTCTTACCGGAATAATTGGTTGTCTGCCAGTTTATTTAATCCCTGGCTGTCTGTTTGTGTGCGTGTGTGAGACGGGGACAGAACACGTGGTTGGAAAAAATGATAAAGAGACATATTGACTTTAAGCCAGAGATATTTTTATTAGGGATTATACCGGAGACATATAATAAAGAACTGCAATATTTAATTGCGAATCTCTTGACAGCAGCTAGAATTGTATTTGCTAAAAACTGGGAAGGAGAAAAGTTACCTAACGATGAAAAAATTATTAAGAAAATGATGGAATGTACTGAAATGAGTAAATTGACATTTGAAATGAGAGAACAGGACGATAGACAATATTATTATTATTATTTTTATTTATTTTTTTAAATTTGATTTATATGTCGCCCTTCTCCGGAGACTCAGGGCGGCTTACAATGTGCTCAGCAATAGCCTTCATCCTTTTGTATATTTTATACAAAGTCAGCTTATTGGCCCCACAACTGGGTCCTCAATTTACCTACCTTAGAAAGGATGGAAGGCTGAGTCAACCTTGAGCCTTGGCGAGATTCGAACCTGCAGTAATTGCAGGCAGCTGGTCTTAATAACCAGCTTAATAACAGGGTGCCTTAGACCACTGTACTACCAAGGCTCTTATACTCCCATATTTGATATGGGATTTATTTTAGCAATGGATAGAGAATAAGAATTGGAAATAATTATGATATAAATGGATGTTGAAATTTTTGGAAGTAAGCTAGCATGTCTAGTGATAAATTGAAGAGGAGGAGGAGCACAAAAATGCCACCGACTGATACACTGTCTATAATTGTATCGGATAATAACGTTTTTATGTTTTGTTTTGGTTGTGTTTTTGAAAATTAAAAAAATTATATATATATATATAAAAAAAAGAATTTCCCCAGCCAGCATGCTTTTAAAGTTTTAAAGTTGGAAAAACACTGCCCGACCTCCTAATCCAGGATCAGGAAAATGCAACGCAAAGCTGAAATCTTTTTCTATTAAAAAAAAAAAACCCTCCAAAAAGACTTTGCTGATTATCAGTTTACGGATTTCCATCACCGTCCAAAGATCTAAGTCTAGGAAGATAAAAGAGACGGTTAAAACTAAAACTTTTTGGCTTCTGGTTTCTTAGGGACATTTTTGCAAAGGGCAAAACGATGGATCTTTACATCTGCGGGTACGCAAGCCATCGCCCCAGCTCAGCTGCACCGGGCGTGCATGCATGCCTCCTGCCGGCCAGCTGATTTTCGGGTCTCTGCCGTGCATGCAAAGTGCATGCGAGAGAAGCGGGTGGGCAGGGCGCGCATGGGGGTCACACGTGCATTGCATTATGGGTTATCAGTGCAGGGAGGCGCCCCCCCCCCTGCAGCCCGTTTTTGCTCCCAGGAGGCTGCAGGGAGGCCTACTAGGCCCAAAATGGGGCATGAGAAGTAGGGGGCGACACAGCCCCTCCATGGCATGTTTTTGCTCCCAGGAGATTCCAGGGAGGCATACTACGCCCAAAACGGGGCATTGGGGAGTGGCGCAGCCCCCACGAGGCCCGTTTTTGCTCCCAGGAGGCTGCAGGGAGGCCTACTAGGTCCAAAATGGGGCACCCAGGGGGGGCACAGTCCCCCCATTGCCCGTTTTTCCTCCCAGGAGGTTGCAGGGAGGCCTATTCGGCCCAAAACGGGGCACGGGGGTGTGGCGCAACCCCCATGTGCCCTGTTTTTGCTCCTATAAGGCTGCAGGGAGGCCTACTAGGCCCAAAACTGGGCACGGTGGGGCATTGCAGCCCCCACGTGACCTGTTTTTGCTCCCAGGAGGCTGCATGGAGGCCGACTAGGCCCAAAACAGGGCACGGTGGGGCATTGCAGCCCACCATGTGGCCTGTTTTTGCTCCTAGAAGGCTGCATGGGAGGCCGACTAGGCCCAAAACGGGGGCACGGTGGGGCATTGCAGCCCCCACGTGGCCTGTTTTTGCTCCCAGGGAGGCTGCATGGAGGCCGACTAGGCCCAAAACGGGGCACGGTGGGGCATTGCAGCCCCCACGTGGCCTGTTTTTGCTCCCAGGAGGCTGCATGGAGGCCTACTAGGCCCAAATCGGGGCACAGGGGTGTGGCACAGCCCCCATGAGCCCCATTTTTCCTCCCAGGAGACATATTAGGCCCAAAACGGGGCATCGGGGGGCGCCCCCCCGCAGCCCGTTTTTGCTCCCAGGAGGCTGCTAGGCCCAAAATGGGGCATGGGGGAGCACGGGGGGGGCGCACACGCAGGGGGGCGCATACGCAGATTACACGCGCCTTCGGGACACACCCAACAAATTTTAGGCTCTATTGCAAAGTTTGGTGGCCTTTCTAGGCC
Organism: Pantherophis guttatus; assembly: GCF_029531705.1. The sequence goes on from NW_026844125.1 coordinate 1,296,538, forward strand.
ATTTAAAAACATGGCGCGTCTCTATCGCTTGCCCACGAAAAGGGGCTAATAGGAGGTGGTGCCCCCAACTTGATTTTTAAATGTTGATTTTGGTGGGCCGAGGATATCCCAGTTGAACCTAAAAATGCGCTAGTCGTCGACTTACAAACAGTTCATTCAGTGACTGAAGTTACAACGGGGCTGAAAAACGTGACTTCTATTTTTTCACACTTATGACCAATGCAAGCATCCCCATGGTTACGTGATTGAAATTCAGATACTTGGCAACCGATTCATATTTATGACCGTGGTAGTATCCGGGGTGTGTGTGCGTGTCACGTGATCCCCTTTTGCGACCTTCGGACAAGTCAACGAGGGGAAAGCCGGATTCACTGAACAACCGTGTGACTCGCTTAACGTCTGCAGTGAGCCACTTAATAACTGCGGCAAGCAAAGTCACAAAATGAGGCAGAATTCCATTGTCTCGCTTAACAACATAATTTTCAGGTTAATTGCGGTCATAAGTCGAGGATTATCTGTATTAAACATTCTAAGAGGGTTCTAGAACAGCAATGAATGGTTTGCTCTATGAACAGAGAACGGGATTTTTTATTTAATTTCACGGAATGCTGAAACCAGAAGAGTCTCAGTAATAAAGATTAATTTTTTCTGTGCTGATAAATCTCACTTAGTGATTTATACTTGGCTGATCGAGATCTGGGTATTCATGCTTATTTTAAGAACTTAACAGCAATTTCCAGGCTCTAAAATAATATATCCGATTCGTAATTGACTAATGATACACTGGAAAAATATAATTTCCATGGCATTTTAAATCCCTTGCTAATTTGTTCTTTACTGTGTGCTTTCACATTTTTTGTGTGTGCTGATGCATCTTCTTTATAAAATCATAAGAAAAAAGGAAGAGGAAGGGAGGGGTAGAGGGGATGAAGGAGGGAAGGAAGAAAAAAGGGAAGGAAGGCAAGAGGGAAGGAAGAAGGAAACAGGAAGGGATATAGGAAGAAAAGAGAGGGGAAGGTAAGGAAAGGAGGAAACAAGGAAGGAGTAAGGAGGGAAGTAAGGAAGAAAGCAGGGAAAGAGGAAAAGGAAAGAAATGGAGGAAATAAGGAAGGAAACAGGGAGGGGTAAAGGAAGGAAAGAAGAAGGAACGGAGCTAAGAAAGGATGGATGGGAGAAAAGGAAGAAGGAAGGAGTGAGGGAAGGAAGGAAGGAAAGAAATGGAAGGAAGAAGGAAGTAAAGAAAGGGGCAGAGGGAGGTAGAGAAGGAAGGAAGGAAAGAACAAGGATGGATGAAGGAAGGAAAGAGGGGCAGAGGGAGGAAAGAAAGGAGGGGAGAAATAAACAGATGAAGGTAGAGAGATAGGGAAGGAAGCAAGGAGGAGAGAAATAAATAGATGATGGTAGAGAGATAGAGAGGGAAGCAAGGAAAGAAAGGGATGGAAGAAAGGAAGGAGAGGGGAAGAGAGGAAAAGGAACAGATGAAGAGATTGGGAGGCAGGGAAGGAAGGAAGGAAACAGGAAGGAAGAACAGAGGGAAGAAAGGAAACAGGAAGGAAAGGAAGAAACGGAGGGAAGAAGGGAGAAAGGAATTAGAGAAGGAAGGAAGGAAGGAAGGAAGGAAAATATCATTCCCACAACACTGTCAAACAATTTACTAAGATTGTATTACTATTCTTCTCATCCTTCCTATTACCTCTCTCTTCCCCCTAATGACTACAACCTTGTTGCTTGTATCTGTACAATATTATACTGTTTTAGTTTCCTAGCACGATTTATGTTGATTGCCTATTTAGTATCCTATAAATAAATAAATAAATAAATAAATATTTTTATTTCTATACCACCCTTCTCCCGAAGGACTCAGGGCGGTGTATAGCCAATTTAAAAACACAAGACACAACGATTAAAAATTAAAATAATTAAATAAATTGACTATGACTATCACAAAGCGTTGCATCTTATGATTTTTGATGAATGTCTTTTTCTTTTATGTACCCTGAGAGCTTATGCACCGAAGACTAAATTCCTTGTGTGTCCGATCACACTTGGCCCATCAAGAACTCGATTCTATAGATCAAGAATTCTATTCGCTAAACAATATTTTTTTCATGCGGATGTTGACAAAAATAGGATTGCCAACATGATCGCCAACGTCCAATGACGGATATGCCACAAGAAGGAGAAGAAACAACAATATTTTATTTTCATATTATGCAGGGTAGAACACGGGAAAGCCCTTTGGCCAAGTTTTCACAGCAGCCGTCTGAAGACGTCCAGAGAAATCGGTACAAAATAAAAAATAAAAATGAGACGGAACGGAGAGAGCCATGGGCCGCCTCAGGCTTGTCCAGCAGTGGCAGCCACTTCTCGGTAAAACCGTCCGGCCAAATCCGGCATCTCCTCTTCCATTTGCCGGACAAACTCGTTACGCTCGGCTTCCGACCAGCTGCGGAACCACTGGTCCCAGAGGCGCATCTGGCACTCGTAGATGGACGGGGGCTTCCCAGAGTCTACCCGGAGCGCGGACAGGCTCTCCAGCAGGGGACATAGCTTCCAAGGGACGGCCTTGTCCACCAGGTCTCGGAGGAAGCGTTCCCGTTGGGCCAGAGTCCAGCCGGACAGCCAGTGTAGGAGGCAGCGCATCTCTTGGGCCGTCACGTAGGACAAGGGTAGCGGCTCCGACATCCTGCAGGGGACGGCAGAGAAACAAGAGTGGGCGGGAGGGAATTTCAGCCAGTCCTCGACTTATGACATTTCCCTCCCTTCCTTCCAACTCTCCTTCCTTTCTTCCTCCCTCCCTCCTCCCTTTTCCTTCCTTCTCCCCCACTCTTCTCTCTCCTTCCCTCCCTCCCTTTTCCTTCTCTCCTCCCCTTCCTTCCGTTTCCTTCCTTCTCCCCTTCCCTCTCCTTCTCTCCTTTCCTCCCTCCCTCCGCTTCCTTCTTTCCTTCCGTCCGTCCCTCCGCTTCCTTCTCTCCTTCCCTTTCTTTCTCTCCCCTTCTCCCCTCCCTCCTTCCCTTTCCCTGCAGGGGTGAAATCTAAAATTTTTTGCTACCGGTTCTGTGGGTGTGGTTTAATTAGTGGGCGGGGCTTGGTGGTAAGGTGACTGGGAGGGTGCGGCTTGGTGGTCAGGTGGGCATGGCCAAGTCAATGTCACTTCTTTGCCCTTTTTTAACCTACAAAACACAACACAACACAACTGGCTCACCCACAATGTAAAAGCAGCTGTGCTAGACCCAAAATGGCCCCTGCAACAAGCAGGAACCTCACAGAGCCACAAAAAGCCCAAACAACCAACTTCCACACTTTACACACACAAAATTCCACATACAGCTTTGTGAGATTTTGTGTGTTTGTGTAGTTAGAGTGAAACACTACAGAAACACACTAAATCTCAGAAAGCTGCACAAATATTATTTTATTTATTTATTTATTTATTTATTTAATTTGTATACCGCCCTTCTCTTTTATTTTATTTTATTTTATTTTAATTTTTATATAAAAGCAGCTAAATTTGAAACTTCCTAAACTTTAAATGGCTAGGTCTAAAAAAAGAACAACTAAAAAAAAAACCCAATTAACTATTTTTTTTAAAGCTCCCAAAGGGGAAAAAAACTTACCCAATAGAACAGGGGTCTCCAACCTTGGCAACTTTTAAGACTTGTAGACTTCAACTCCCAGAATTCCTCAGCCAGCTTTGCTGGCTGAGGAATTCTGGGAGTTGAAGTCCACAACTCCCTGCCTGCTTGATTGCAGGCAGGGAGATTCAGTTGCTTGCTGATGCAATGGATTGCAGGGATTACAGCAAGGAGTTGCGACCAGCAGCTAAGGTAAGCAAGCTGAGGGGGGGAGGGGGAGGGATTTTTGCTACCGGTTGTCCGAACTGCCCACCTCCATCGCTACCTACTCGCCCGAGCCAGTCCAAACCGGGAGCATTTCATCCCTGCTTTCCCTCCTTCTCTCCTTCCCTCCCCTTCTTTCCCTCCTTCCGTCCCTCCCTCCGCTTCCTTCTCTCCTTCCATCCATCCCTCCGCTTTCTTCTCTCCTTCCCTCTCCTTCATTTCTTCCCTCTTTCCTTCCTTCTCTCCTTCCCTTTCCTTCCTTTTTTCCTCTCTCCCTTTCCTTCTCTCCTTCCCTTTCCTTCCTTCTCTCCCCTTCTTCTCTCCCTCCCTCCCCTTCCTTTCTTCCTCCCCTTTCCTTCCTTCTCTCCTTCCCTCCCTTTTCCCCCTCTCCTTCCCTTCAGGCTTTCTTTTCGTCCCTTCTTCATTCATCCTTCCAAATGGGCAGCACCCAAATCATATATATATATATATTAAAGAACTTTGGAAAACAAATTTGGAGAGCCAAGAGAATGTGGAAACACTGAAGGGGGCAGATACCAGAAAAACTATAGATTAGGGAGCAAAAATTTAGGCAAAATCCTATCCTCTGGATAGGACCAGAGTCATAACTAAAAATATCTACAGTCAACATCTGTACTGAAAATAAATCTGTTTATCGGCACACCGCATTCCCCAAAGATTGTTTTCATCCAGGAAACGCACCATCCAGAGCTTGGGAGACCAAACCAACTCTGCATTTACAATGAAAAGCACTAAAAGAGCATCCTAAGGATACAATTAGCATAGCTAAATAACCAAAACAGGTTTAAAAATAACATGCAAATTGTATTAAAGGGCCACCGACACCATTTCCTGCAGTCTCAACTCTTTATTTTCCACAGCCAAATTGCTGAACTCTAACAATTTCTTCCTTCTTGCTCTACAAAAACCCGCATGCTATAATAATAAATATTGCATAATCTCAATTTACAGATCCAAAGGGATAGAAAATATGTCTAGGGGGAAGGAAGGAAGGAAACTTGTTAAGTGGTAGTGCAGGGCAGCCACGAAAGTAAAATTCTCTTCCGTGGGGAGGAGGAAAAACTTGCATAAAGAGCTTTTTAAACTTTGCAAAATAAGCAGATTTCAGCTGAAGGGAAGGGAAGGGAAGGGAAGGAAGGAAGGAGGTAGGGAAGAAGAAGAAAGGGAATGATGGAGGGAGGGGAGGAAGAGAAGACAAGAAAGGGAGGGAGGGAAGAAAGGGAGGAAAGAGAGAAGGGGAAGGGGAAGAAAGGAAAGGAGAAAGGAAAAGAAAGCAGGAAAGGGAGGGGAGGAGAGAAGGATGAAGGCAAGAAAGGGAAGAGGGAGGGAAGGAAAAAAGATAGGAAAGAAAGGAAGGATGAAGACGGGTTAGAGGAAGGGAGGGAGGAATGGAGGAAAGCAGCAAGGAAGGAGAAAGTCTCCTTCCTCCCTCTCTTTCTGTCTCCTCCTCCCTTCCCTCCCGTCCTCCCTCTCCTTCCTTCATTCCTTCCTCCCTCCCTCTCCTTCTGTACTTCCTTCCTTCCTTCCCTCCCTCCCCTCCCTTCCTGTTCTTCCTTCCTCCCTCCCTCTTCTTTCATACTTTCTTCCTCCCTCTCCTTCCTTCCTCCCTCTCTGTTCTTCCTTCCTTCCTCCCTCTCCTTCTGTACTTCCTTCCTTCCTCCCTCTCCTTCCTCCCTCCCTCCCCTTCCGTACTTCCTTCCTCCCTTTCCTCCCTCCCTCTCCTTCTTCTGTACTTCCTTCCTTCCTTTCCTCCCTCCCTCCCCTCCCTTTCCGTTCTTCCTTCCTTCCTCTCCTTCTGTACTTCCTTACTTCCTCCCTCCTTCCTTCCTTTCCTCCCTCCCTCCCCTTCCGTACTTCCTTCCTTCCTCCCTTTCCTCCCTCCCTCTCCTTCTGTACTTCCTTCCTTCCTTTCCTCCCTCCCTTCCTCCCTTTCCGTTCTTTCTTCCTTCCTTCCTCCCTCTCCTTCCATACTTCCTTCCTCCCTCCTTCCTTCCTTCCTCTCCTTCCTTCCTTTCTTTCTCCCTTTCCTCCCTCCCTCTCCTTCTGTACTTCCTTCCTCCCTCCCTCCTTCCTTCCTCCCTTTCCTCCCTCCCTCCCTTTCCGTTCTTCCTTCCTTCCTTCCATACTTCCTTCCTCCCTCTCCTTCCTTTCTTCCTCCCTCTCCGTTCTTCCTTCCTTTCTTTCTCCCTTTCCTCCCTCCCTCTCCTTCTGTACTTCCTTCCTTCCTCCCTCTCCTCCCTCCCTTTCTGTTCTTCCTTCCTTTCTTTCTCCCTTTCCTCCCTCCCTCTCCTTCTGTACTTCCTTACTTCCTCCCTCTCCTTCCTTCCTCTCCTTCCTTCCTCCCTCCCCTTCCGTACTTCCTTCCTTCCTCTCATTCCTCCCTCCCTCTCCGTTCTTCCTTCCTTTCCTCCCTCCCTCTCCTACCATACTTCCCCCCTCCCTCTCCTTCTTTAATAACTTTCTCCCTCTCCTTCCTTCCTTCCTCCCTTCTTCCTTGGCTTTAATGCTGGGACTTGAACCCATCTTAAAAGTTGCCCAGGTTGGAAAGCCGTGTGAAAAGCAACCGGGGTGGGCTGGGGGGAAGAGGCTTCTTTTCAAGGGAGCAGATGCGTGAGTATAAAGACGCCCCCCCCCCCCACAACAAGCCAGGTTTGAACAGAACTCCGGTTCGTGCAAAAGCCACAAATGTTGGCCAGCCCTGCAACAAACCCCGGTTTGCACCTGGCTGCGTGCAAAGCAGAACCCCGGGGAAGGTTAAGACGGCCACTCCCCGGTCCTGGATCTCGCCCACTGTCGGAATGCAGCTCCCCCACCCCCGAGACACGTGCAAAGGGGGTTTAATTCAGCACGATGGGATTTGTAGTCCACCGTGCCAACGATCGCACCAAACCTAGCAAGGCAAGACGCGGCTTTTTGCAATCCCTTGCAGGGCCGGTTCCTTGGGAGACAAGCCAGCATCGCCTTCTTCCTCACCTGCTTTGGCTCAGATCAGGGTTTGTTCCATTGCTGCGAAGGAAACTCTTAGCGTTTTCGTTCCGCTCCGCCTTCGGCAGGCGGAGCCGAACTCATCCGGAAGTCGCCGAACTCATCCGGAAATACCCGAAGGCGAACTCGGGCCGCCAGGCTTTTTTTTTTCCGAACGAAGACGCTTTCTACTTTGGCGCTGGGCGGAAGTTGCCGAAAGTTTTCCGTGACCGCCCCCCCCAGCACCTTCCGATGTCGAAGACCTCCGGAAGTTCCCGAGTCCTTCTCAGAACTCACTTCCAGGTTGGGAAGCCATCCTCGAAAGACCCGGAAATGCCCGACGTAACCCGGAAAGAGTCGCCCGAGCCAGAGCGGCCCCTCCGCCTCTCCCTCCTCCTCGCCGAACGCCGAACGGAAGTCTCCGAAAACGGACGGCGCTTGACGAAGAGCGGCCGGACGTCCACGAGACGGGGTCGGAGGTCGCCTCCGAACGCCGAGGCCTTCTCCGGAAGTTCCCGAACGCCCCCGAAGCTCCCGGGGAGGGCAGGCAGCAGCGCCACACAAGATGGCGGACGGGGAGGAGGTTACTCTGGACGGGAGGCCGCTTCAGGCGTTGAGGGTCGCCGACCTGAAGGCGGCTTTGGAGCAGCGGGGCCTGCCTAAGAGCGGGCAGAAGAGCGCCTTGATTAAGCGGCTCCGTGGGGTGAGGAAAAAAAAAAAAGGGCCCGGCGGGGGGAAGGGGGCCCGGGGGCCCGGGTGGCTTCGCGCATGCGTAAACCAAGACGGGCAGGTTTTTTTCTTTTTGCGGGCTTCTCAGCAACGCGGGCCCCTGGCCCTGGGGTGCCGCCGCCGCTTGCTACGCATGCGCGGGGCAATAGCCCACTACTGCCACCAAGCGGAGGGGGGAAGAATAGGTCTCAGTCGACTATTGGGAGAAATGATTGTTGGGGGGGGCGGGCGGGCGGGAGAGAGTCCTATTGGCGGGAGAAGCCTTGTGACGTCACTTTGGGGTTGCCCCATAGAAAGAAGGGAGGGGGGATCCCCTTTTAAGTGAGTTGGGGGAAACCCTTGCAGAAGTTTAGCAGCCTGTTGCTGATGGGGGGGGGGGGGGAAATGGGCACTTCCTGGCCCCACCATTGGTGGAAGGCTATGGGGCTGCCCCATGGAGGCCTGATCCTCTCCCCCCCCCCCCCCCCCCCCCCGCCGACTACCCGCCTTTCCTCTCAGGCTCACTTTTTGGGGGGTGGGGAGGGAGGGGTCTCCATTCCTCCCCCTAAAACCCCCCCCCCCAAATCTCCAGCCCCATAAGCTTCCTAACAGATGTTGTCCCTGCAATGGAGATGGAGCCAGCTTGGTTATCTTGGTTTAATTCAGATTTAGGTAAAAGAGTAAGTGGCGTCGGAAGGGACCTTAAGAGGTCATCTAGCCCAACCCCCTGCGGATCCCGCAGGAGACCTCTACGAGGGGGTTCGAACCACCGAACCTTTTGGATTGACTAAGGTCAAGTCGATCAGATTAAAAAATATAGTTTTCACCTGGGACAGGTAGGCTCCTTGGGTTTACGACAGTTCGCTTAGCGACCGAAGTTACGACGGCGCTGAAAAAAAAAGGGGGACCGTTTTTCACGCTTAATGACCGTTGCAGCATCCCCCTCGCCCACGGTCGCAGGACTCTGCTCTTAACCCTGCTTTAATTCAGATTGAAAAGTTTTTACTTGGGACAGGTAGGCCCTCGCGCTTACGACAGTTCGCTTAGTGACCGAAGTTACGACGGCGCTAAAAAAAAAGGACCGTTTTTTTCCCCTCATTTGCTGCATCCTGGGGGGGGGAGAGGGCACGGTCGCGGGATTTACATTCGGAGGCTCGACTCGCAGTTATGACGGTTGCAGTGTTTGCGTGAATCCCCTTTTGCGACTTTCGGTAAAGCAAAGTCAACGGGGAACCGTTGACGTTTAAGAACCGTATTGCCGATTTAAGAACTGGAGCGATTCACTTAACGGACGTGGCCAGGAAAGTCGTAAAACGGAGCAAAACGCACCGAGCAAATTTCTCACTTAGCAACGTAAATTTGTGGTCGTGCGTTGAGGATGACCTGTATAGGGTTTTTTTTTAGGATGAGGGCGGCGGAGATGCAGCTTTAGAATAAAGATCCCGCCTTGAAGGATTTTGGGTATGGAAACCGTTGTGGGCTGTGGAACTGCTTGCCACTAGAAGTTGTGAGTCCTCCATCATTGGAGATTTTTAAGAAGACACAGGACAGTCGCTTGTCTGAAATGGCATCGGGTCTCCTGCTTGAGCAAGGGGCTGGACTAGAAGACCTCCAAGGTCCCTGCCAGCTCTGATGGATTGATATCCCATTCATGAATTAAGGAATTAACTTCCTGACAGAACAATTAACCAGTGGAACAACCTACCACCAGAAGTTTTTTTGATTGAGCTGGCATGGCTGTGCAGGAGAAGGTGCATTGTAGTCCAGGATCATGCAACGAACTGTATGGCAGGAAGTGCCAGAAAGTGGAGTAAAGATAGTCCTCGGTTTACAACCTTCGGACCAACAAAATCAATGGGGAAAGCCAGATTCGTTTAACAACCACATGACTAACTTAATGGCAATGAGTCGCTTAAATATGGTGCCAAGAAAGGTGATAAAATGGGGCAAAATTCAGGGAGCAAGCGTCTTGCTCAGCGATGGAAATTTGGGGAATCAGTTGAGGTCATAAATTGAGGACCATGCTGTGGTTTTGAGAGTTTTTTTCATGCTTGTTTTTGATGGGTTAAAAAAAAGGGAAAGATGGATCCCCAAAAGTTTATTTATTTATTTATTTGTATGTCACTTTTATATTACAAAAAACTCAAGGTGGCAAATCTACTCAGTGCACCTAATTTCCTCCTGTTTTCCTAAGAACAACAACCCTGTGAGGTGGATTGGGTTGAGAGATTGGGGCTGGCCCAAAATCACCCAATTGGCTTTCATGCATGCCTAAGGCGGGATTAGAACTCCCCGTCTCCTGTTGATTGGCCCAAAGTCATCCAATTGTCTTTCATGCCTAAGGCGGGACTAGAATTCCCCGTCTCCTGCTGATTGGCCCAAAGTCACCCGTTTGTCTCATGCTTAAGGCCGGACTAGAATTCACTGTCTTCTGTGATTGGGCCAAAGTTCATGGCTAAGGGAGTAGAATTCCGCGTCTCCTGTTGATTGGCCCAAAGTCATCCAATTGTCTTTCATGCTTAAGGTGGGACTAGAATTCACTTGTCTCCTGTGATTGGCCCAAAGTCACCCAGTTGTCTCTCATGCTTAAGGCGGGACTAGAATTCACCGTCTTCTGTGATTGGGCCAAAGTTACCCAGCTAGCTCTCATGCTTAAGGTGGGACTAGAATTCAGTGTCTTCTGTGATTGGGCCAAAGTTCATGGCTAAGGGACTAGAATTCCGCGTCTCCTGGTGATTGGCCCAATGTCACCCAATTGTCTTTCATGCCTAAGGCGGGACTAGAACTCCCTGTCTCCTGGTGATTGGCCCAAAGTCACCTGTTTGTCTCATGCGTAAGGCCGGACTAGAATTCACTGTCTTCTGTGATTGGGCCAAAGTTCATGGCTAAGGGACTAGAATTCCGCGTCTCCTGGTGATTGGCCCAAAGTCACCCAATTGTCTTTCATGCTTAAGGCGGGACTAGAATTGACTGTCTTCTGTGATTGGCCCAAAGTCACCCAATTCTCTTTCATGCCTAAGGCGGGACTAAAACTCCCCGTCTCCTGCTGATTGGCCCAAAGTCACCCAGCCAGCTCTCATGGCTAAGGCGGGACTTGAACTCACCATCTCCTGCTTTCTAGCCTTTGTGCCTTAACCGCTAGTCCCAAATTTGCTCAAACATGAAGTTGTTACCTTCCTGTTTTATAACCAGGTTTTTTTTTTGGCATTGAACTCCCATCCTTGCCTGAGGCTGTCATCTCCTCCTTTGGCAACGTATGGCTTAGCTTGGGATAATCAATATTAAATATAATAATCAAAATTCGTGACGGAATTGAACCAGTCAATGTAGCATCCTAATCAGTGGTGGTTTCGCACAGATGGTGGCGAAACTGAACTTTGTGCCCAGACAGTTTCTCTCCAAAGGACACGTCGTCGCACAGGAAGTCCTCGAGTTAGGGCCTCAATGGAGCCCCGAAATTTCTGTTGCTAAGCGAGACATTTGCGAAGTGAGTTTGGCCCCATTTTACAACCTTTCTTGCCACAGCGGTTAGTAACATGGTTGTTAAGTGAATCAGAAGGTCGCAAAACGTGATCCCCTGACCCTGGGACACTGCGACTGTCATAAATATGAGTCAGTGGCCAAGTGTCACATTTTGATCACCTGATCATGACGTCAGCCTCCAGGGGTGAAAAACGGTCATAAGTCCCTTTTTAAAGTGCCGTTGTAACATCGGTCACTAAATGAACTGTTCTAAATCGAGGACTACCTGCATTTGGGTGGGATTTGAGCGCAGAACTTAAAATATTTGATACCTTGTCTGTGCATCGTTGGCTGCTTAATTAATTCTTAAATAATTCTGAAATTATTACGGTTGCGTTGTAGGGGGGCATTGCATTCTGTTTTAATTCATTTTTACTCGTTTGGAAGTAAACTGATTTGGGCGCTTAAGGCAGCGTAGCACAGTGGCTAGAGTCTGCACTGAGGCAGGTGACTATGATTTGGTTCATAGCTCACCCAGGGCCCAAATAACTTTCTTTTCCTTAGCATTTCCTGCCCCACAAAATTGTTGGAAAATAAAATGATCCAGGAAGGGCTGCATGCTTTACCGTGTTTCTCCGAAAATAAGCCCTCCCTGAAAATATTTAACCGCACGCGCATCCAATCCCCGCCATTTCCTCGGCTTAGGGTTAGGGAGACAGAGCTGGAAATCAGGTAAGATGGCAAGAGGAGCCAGGCGCCCCAAAATAATAAGACCTCCCCGAAAATAAGGCCGAGCGCTTATTTCAGGTTCAAAAATATATAAGACAGGGTCTTATTTTGGGGGGAATATGGTAGACTAATACTCTCTGGAGAAATAAATAGAAATGTTAAGAAATAAGTATAAGCAGCCCTTCACGTAAGATCATCATTGAGCCCAAAAAATTCTGTCGTTAAGCGAGACATTTGCTAAATGAGTTTTGCCCCATTTTACGACCTTGCCACTATGGTTAAGTGAATCACGACAGTTGTTAAGTTAGTAACACGGTGGTTAAGTGAATCTGGCTTTCCCATTGATTTTTTTGCTCATCAGAAAGTCTCAAAAAGCGATCACGTGACCCTGGGATTTTCCAACCGTCATAAATACGAGTCAGTTGGCCAAGCATCGGAATGTTCATCACATGACCATGGGGATGTTGCAAATGTCATAAGTTTGAAAACCAGTCACAAGTCCTTTTCTTTTTCCGGTCACTAAACGAACTGTTGTAAGTCGAGGACTGCCTAACTATGTTGGCTTGGAGGAATCCCTGTGGATCAGGGAAAGTGGAACTTAAAAGACTCATAGTTTTTAGCAGAGCTGCTCTTTTGCCTTCGATTGGAGAAAAGCCGGCTTGATTTGAATCATGGTTTATCAGGTACCGTGTTTCCCCGAAAATAAAACCGGGTCTTCTATTAATTTTTTGCTCCAAAAGATGCATTAGGACTTATTTTCTGGTTAGGGGGGAAAATATGGTACTAAATGCATCCATCTGGCTGACAACTGGGGCTTATTTTGGGGATAGGTCTTATATTACGAGCATCCTGAAAAATCGTGCTAGGATTTATTTTCCAGTTGGGTCTTATTTTCGGGGAAACAGGTTATTAGGCTTTGAGGTGTTTGGGTCATGAACAAAAGGTGTGGTGTGATAGAGACAACAATCGGCCTCACATCTCTCAACGAGAGGGATTAGATGTTGTATACAGGTAGTCCTCAACTTACAGCCATTCGTTTAGTGACCGTTCGTAGTTACGACGGCGCTGGAAAAAAATTGATTTAGGAGGAGTTTTCACACTTTGGACTGGCAACACCTGAGGATCATGTGATCAAAATTCAGACACTTAGCAACTGGCATGTATTTATGACGGTTGCAGACGGTGTCCAAGGATCATGAGATTTTTTTTTTTTTTTTACAATCTTCTGGCAAGCCAAGGCAATGAGGAAAGCCAGATTTCTCACTTTTAACAATCGTGTTACTAACTTTAAAAAACCCGCAACGATTCCCTGAACAATTGTGGCATCAACAATTGATTGTAAAACGGGACAAAGCTCACTCAACGACTGCTTTGCTCATTAACAGAAATTTGCAGGTGGGTGGGTGGGGGGCAACTTGGTCATAAATCGAGGATTCCCTGTATGTTACCCTGAGAAATAATAATTTTGGACCAGGGTGGTGGTAGGTCAGTTACCTTTGCAGCCGTTACCGCAGATCTAATTTCAGGTGTGCAGGTGGGAAACTTGTAGAAGCGTCTGAATTTTTCAATCTCATCGTAACTGTGAAAAACGGTCATATATCCCACCGTTCAGCGCCGTTGTAACTTTGAACGGTCACTAAATGGAACCTAAGTTGACTCCCTGCATTCTCTGCTGTTCCGCAGCGTTTTTTCCCTATTCTAGCACTGCTGATTTTCAGCCAAGAAACGGTATTAAATATTTTGAATTAACAATGTACAGAAATTCGTAGCCATTCAAAAATGCCCCAAAACAGATTTTACTGCATTTTTCTACGGCTTTGCTCCACAATGTTTTATCCTCACAAAAATGCTCTTAAATTAGGGTTACATTAAGGATATAAAAGTATGTATGCTTTAGGATCATTTAAGGAGCTTGCAGACTGGAAAAAAAATATATGAGTCTTTTGTAGTTCTCCAGGGTAACCTGGTTTGTTCGATATTGGCCTGTGTCTTTCGCTGTTCTGGTATCGATAACCAATGGCGTAAGCAAGCATGCGAACCCATTAAATCTGTCCCTGCTTTGAAAGATTCACTAAAAAGTTAATAAGAGTTGAAATTCTAAAACGGGCAAGAGATGATGGATAGATACAGAATATTTTTTTAATATGGTGGTTATTTTATTAAGTATTAGAAAAAAGTAGAAAGTAGAAATTGGGAAAATAGTATTATCAGTGGTGGGTTTCGAAATTTTTTACTACCGGTTCTGTGGGCGTGGTTTGGTGGGCGTGGCTTGGTGGGCGTGGCAGGGGAAAGATACTGTAAAATCTCCATTCCCACCCCACTCCAGGGGAAAATTACTGCAAAATCCCCATTTCCTCCTCCCGATCAGCTGGGACTCGGAAGGCAGAGAATAGATGAGGGCAGGGCCAGTCAGAATTTTTACTACCGGTTCTCCGAACTACTCAAAATTTCTGCTACCGGTTCTCCAGAACTGGTCAGAACCGGCTGAAACCCACCTCTGAGCATTACGTATACTGAAATATAATAGAACATTATAGTTGCTATGTATGGGCAGATGTTAGAAGAACTTCTAACATTTGTGTACCGTGTTTCCCCGAAAATAAGACCGGGTCTTATATTAATTTTTTGCTCCAAAAGACGCATTAGGGCTTATTTTCTGGTTAGGTCTTATTTTGGGGAAAATACGGTACTAAACGCATCCATCTGGCTGACAATTTTAACCGGGGCTTATTTTGTGGGTAGGGTTTATATTACGAACATCCTGAAAAATCATGCTAGGACTTATTTTCCGGTTGGGTCTTATTTTCGGGGAAACAGGATATATATATAAGGATTTTAACGTTCTATTATGAATAATTGAAAGATTATGATTATGTATATTTAAATGCTACTATCACTATTAGAATTGTGTGTAAAGTACATTGACCCAGACAATACACTGTTCACCAAGCACTTTGAAAAAATTATATCAATAAAAATTAAATTAGTAAATACGTCCCTGCCTGTATGTGGAGAAGCACTGCTGTACAGGTAGTCCTCGATTTACGACCACAGTTCTGCCCCAAATCTCTGTTGCTAAGCAAGACACTTCAATGAGCTTTTGCCTCGTTTTACGATTTTTCTTGCCACGTTTGTTGAAGTCGGTCCCTGCAGTCGTTAAGTTAGTAACCCGGTTGTTAAGTGAATCTGGCTTTCTCCACACTTCCAGTCTCCCTCCTTGAAAAGGTTGCTATTGCGATTTACCTCACAAGTTACCTCACGCAGTTAGGCAGGATACGGTTATCCTCGACTTACGACCACCATCGAGCCCCAGCTTTCCGTTGCTAAGGGAAGACGTTAGCGGAGTGAGTTTGGGCCCCATTTTACGATCTTTCTCGCCCCAGTTGTTAAGTGAGTCAGGCTTCCCCATTGATTTTGCTTGTCCAGAAGGTCGCAAAATTGGGATCGCATTAATCCCTCCCTCCCCCCCCCCGGGGACACTGACCGTCACAACGATGAGGCAGTGGTCGAGCGCCTGAATTTTGATCACATGACCATGGGGAATGCGCAACGGTCATAAGTATGAAAAAAAAGGGCCATAAGTCCCTTTTTTCAGTGCCTTTGTCGCTTCGTACGGTCACTAAAGGAACGTTGTAAGTCGAGGACCACCTTTCTAGGTAACCGATCCCCATACTTCGTTTCTGTGAATGTTGTTTCCTGGAAATACAAGCGGCCTTTTGATTTGATGGCAGATTATTTTTTTTAAACAGATAGTCCTCAATTTACAACATAATTAGGATTGGAATTTCAGTCACTAAGCAATGCGGTCATTAAGAGAGTCTTCACTGGGCCGGACCTGATTTTGCAACCGTTCTTCCGACAGCTGTCAAGTGAACCACCACAACCATTAAACTAATCACATGGTCATTAAATGAATCACACGGTCATTAAGTGAGTCTGGCCTGTCCGATTGGCCTTGTACGTTGGAAGCTGGTTAGGGAGGCCACCAAATCATGATCCCCCGACCGGCAGACATTGAAACCGTCATAAATGTGAGCCAGTTGCCAAACATACGAATTGCAGTCCGTGTGTGTGTGTGCGCGCGCGCGCGACGGTCACAACTTTGAGGATGGGACCTATGTCTGGTTTTTCTGAGGCCGTCAGAACTTCGACCTGCTGTTAAAACGAATGGGCGTAACTCGAGGAGTGCCGGAATGAGTTGCCGTGTCTTGGTTTCAGTCTCCCTCCTTGAAATGTTTGCTGTTGTGATTTACCTCACAAGGTTGCCGCGCAGCTAAGCAGGCTACGCTTGTCCAACGCAAGTCGTCCTCGACTTACGACGACAATCGAGCCCCAGATTTCCGTTGCTAAGGGAAGACATTTGCGGAGTGAGTTTGCCCCCCCTCTTTTAGGACCTTTCCTGCCGCAGCTGTTAATAAGTGAACCCCTGCGGTTGTTCAGTGAGTCACCCGGTTGTTAAGTGAATCAGGCTTCCCCCTTGACTTTGCTTGTCAGAAGATCGCCAAAGGGGATCGATTACATGATCCCTGGACTCTGCGGCTGTCATAAATATGAATCGGTTGCCAAAAATCTGAATTTTGATCAGGTGGGCCGTGGGGATACTCCAACGGTCGTAAGTGTGAAAAACAGCCATAACTCGCTTTTTTTCAGTGCTGTTGTAAATTTGAACGGTCACTAAATGAACTGTTGTAAGTCGAGGACTGCCGGTATGGCTTCCTAACAGCTCCTGCAGAAACAAAAACAAAATACTGCATTCTTGCATGGCAAAAGATACCTTGGGCAGCCAGTATGTTTCCTTAGCGCCGTATTCACACACTTCAGTGTGGAGTCTACGAGAACTCGCAACAGGACAACTTACCGTAGGAGAAGAGTTACTCTAATATCAAAGAAATAGTAGAATAGAATCATTGAAGAAAGGATGCAAAAGGAGGGGACAGAATGAAATGTGAATGGCAATTTTTTTTAAAAAAAAAATGTTTATTTTAAACAATGGAATAATAATAATAATAATAATAATAATAATAATAATAATAATAATAATAATAATAATAGAAATTCTAAATTTACCGGACTTGAACATTTTGACTCTACAAAAAACCACCTTACTCGGAACAGCTTATATCCTCCGACGATACCTTAAGAGTTCCTAGGTCCTTGGTTAGGACTTGAGCTGCTGAGCTATTAACCAGCCTCAAAGGCTGTGAATCTCACTAAAGATTAAATAATAATAATAATAATAATAATAATAATAATAATAATAATAATAATAATAATTTTATTTCTATACCGCCCCTCTCCCGAAGGACTCGGGGGGGTGTACAGCCATTTTAAAACAAAAAATATGCAAATATCAAAATTTAAAATTATTAAAAATATTACACAATTTCGGCCCGGATTAAACCCCCCAATTTAAAACTCCCAATTCAAAATAATTACATAGTTAGCCCTGCCTGGCGAAACAGTAGGGTCTTACTATTACTTACTTTCCTTACTATTGATTTTTTGTATTGGTTTTTTTTTCCTTTCTGTTATTTTTTAACAATAAAAATATAATAAAAAATTAAAAAAAAAAAAAGAAACAGTAGGGTCTTAAGGGCACAGCGAAACACACGGAGGTCGGAGATCTTGCGTATTTCTGGGGGCAGTTCGTTCCAAAGGGCAGGAGCTTCCACAGAGAAGGCTCTCCCCCTGGGTGTCGCCAGCCGACATTGCTTGGCCGACGGCACCCTGAGGAGTCCCTCTCTGTGTGAGCGGACTGGCCGGTGGGACGCTATTGGTGGCAGAAGTCGGTCTCGCAAGTAGATAGTAAATAGAAGTAAATAGAAGTAAATAGAATTGTTAAATTGTCCTGCAGCGAATTGGCTGTGGGGAGTTGGTTGTGGGGAGTTGGCCCTGGCGAGTTGGTTGTCGTGAGTTGTCCTGCAGTGAGTTGGCCGTGAGTTGGTCATGGGGATCTGATTGTGACGAGTTGTCTTGAGGTGAGTTGGCCATGGTGAGTTGGTTGTGGTGAGTTGTCCTGCAGTGAGTTGGCCGTGGCGAATTGTTTGTGGCGAGTTGGTCATGGCGAGTTCTGCAAAGAGTTGAGCGTGGCGAGTTTGGCGTGTTGAATTGGTTGTGATGATTTGCCTGGAAGGAAGTTGGCCGTGGTGAGTTGTCCTGCAGCGAGTTGGCCGAGGCGAGTTGGTCATGGCGAGTTGTCCTGCAGAGAGTTGGCCGTGGTGAGTTGGCGGTGTTGAATTGGTTGTCATAAGTTGCCCGGAAGCAAGTTGGCTGTGGCGAGTTGTCCTGCAATGAATTGACTGTGAGTTGGTCATGGCAAATTAATTGTGGCGAGTTGTCTTGAGGTGAGTTGTCCTGCAGCGAGTTGGCCATGGTGAATTGGTCGTGGTGAGTTGTCCTACAATGAGTTGGCTGTGACAAATTGATTATGGCGAGTTTTCCTACAGAGAGTTGGCTGTGTTGAGTTGGCGGTGTTGAGTTGGTTGTGATGAGTTGCCCGGAAGCAAGTTGGCCGTGACGACTTGTCTTGAGGCAAGTTGTCCTGCAGAAAGTTGGCCGTGGTGAGTTGTCCAGAGAGTTGGCTGTGCCAAGTTGGGTGTGTTGAATTGGTTGTGATGAGTTGCCCGGAAGCGAGTTGGCCATGGTGAGTTGTCCTGCAGCGAGTTGGCAGTGGCAAGTTGTCTTGAGGCCACTTGTCCTGCAGCAAATTGGCTGTGGTGAGTTGGTTGTGATGAGTTGCCCGGAAGTGAGTTGGCTGTGGTGAGTTGTCCTGTGGCAAGTTGGTTGTGTTGAATTGGTTGTGATGAGTTGCCCGGAAGGGAGTTGGCCGTGGCGAATTGTCCTGCGGAGAGTTGGCCGTGCTGAGTTGGCTGTGTTGAATTGGTTGTAATGAGTTGCCCAGATACGAATTGGCCGTGGTGAGTTGGCCGTGGCGAATTGTCCTGTGGTGAGTTGTCCTCCATGCAGTAAGTTGGTTGTGTTGAATTGGTTGTGATGAGTTGCCCGGAAGGGAGTTGGCCTTGGTGAGTTGGCCGTGGTGAATTGTCCTGCAGAGAGTTGGCCGTGCTGAGTTGGTTGTGTTGAATTGGTTGTAATGAGTTGCCCAGATACGAATTGGCCGTGGTGAGTTGGCCGTGGCGAATTGTCCTGTGGTGAGTTGTCCTCCATGCAGCAAGTTGGTTGTGTTGAATTGCTTATGATGAGTTGCCCGGAAGTGCGTTGGCCTTGGTGAGTTGGTCGTGGCGAATTATCCTGCGGAGAGTTGGCCGTGCTGAGTTGGCTGTGTTGAATTGGTTGTGATGAGTTGCCCAGAAATGAGTCGGCCGTGGTGAGTTGTCCTGTGGAAAGTTGTCCTGCAGCGAGTTCGTCGTGTTGAATTGGTTGTGATGAGTTGCCCGGAAGCGAGTTGGCCATGGCGAGTTGTCCTATTTCATCAGTGTGTTGTGTGTGGCTTTGCCGCTGAGCTTCAACTCTTAAGACCGCAACTGAAAAGTTTAGATAAAGGTCGGTTGTGTGAAAGATGGAGGGATGTGCCATAGCCGATTTCTCCCAAACAGGATCGGTTCTGATCAAATTTACGCTTCAAATTTGTCCTCAACTTCCAACAGTCATTTAATGACCATTCGAAGTTACAACTTCGAAATTACAACAGCATTTTATTTTTATTTTATTTCAAATTTATATACCGCACCTTCTCTCGAGGGACTCGGGGCGGTGTACAGCCAGATAAAAACATACAATACAAACATTAAAAACAATTAAAAAGATATATATTAATTTGGCCCCAATTTAAAATAACAAACCAATTAAAAATATTTTAAAAATATATTAAGCCAGCCCGGCTTGCTGAAAAAAGCAAGTTTGAAGGGCATGGTGGAAGGCACCGAGGTCTTGGATTCTCCTTGAAAAAAAGGGACTCATTGTTTTTCACACTTACGACCGTTGCAACATCCCCACGGTCACATGATCAAAATTCAGACGCTTGGCAACTGTCTCATATTTACAACGGTTGCAGTGTCCAGGTGTCATGCGATCCCCTTTGCGACTTTCTGACAAGCAGAATCAATGGGGGAAAGCCAGATTCAGTTAACAACCATGTTAATCACTTAACAACTGCCGCGACTTCACTTATCGACTGCCTCAAGAAAGGTCGTAAAATGAAAAAAATTCAACTTGACAAATGTCTCGCTTAGCAACAGAAATTTCGGGCTCCGTTCTGGTTGTAAGGCGAGGATTACCTGTATAGTACGAGGTGATGAAATAGAGATAGAGGTAGAGATAGAGATAGAGATAGATAGATAGAGTTAGAGATAGAGATAGAGACCTTGAGTCACCATGTGGCGGCAATATAAATTCCCTAAATTAACTTTTGATTCCCTAAATTAACTTTTGACCCAGATCTACCACGTTCCTCTGCCAATCAGGAATGGGCACTCCAAAGTTTCTGATTTACCTATCTACCTACCTATCTACTTACCGTGTTTCCCCCAAAATAGGACTGGGTCATATTATTTTTGCTCCAAAAGACACATTATGGCTTATTTTCCAGTTAGGTCTTATTTTGGGGGGAAATATAGAAATATAACGCCTCTATCTAGTTGACGATCTTAACTGGGCCTTATTTTTGGGGTAGGGCTTATATTACGAGCATCCTGAAAAAAAATCATACTAGGGCTTATTTTCCAGTTGGGTCTTATTTTCGGGGTATCTATCTAAATCAGAAACTTTGGGGTGCCCATTCCTGGTTGGCAGAGGAACGTGGTAGATCTGGGTCAAGGCCATATCAAAAAAAACCCAACAACAACCTGTTGTGGCCCCGCCCTCTGAGCCTATCTCATCGGAAGAAGAAAGCTCCGAACATGAGGAAGAGGAGTCAGCCAGGCCTCCCTCTCCAGGCCCCTCCCCTCTGGCACTGTCTCAGGTGCCGGCCGAGGGAGAGGAGATTAGCCAGGAGCCAGGTGTCTCGGATGAGAGCGAAGGAGAGCCGTCATTCCTGGACGCACGCCAACGAAGGCGTGATAAACGGTTGCAGCGGTTAAGGAGACGTGCTAGGGATTAGAACTGAGTCACTGGACCACACCCCAGAGACTATATAAGAGAGGGTGGTGGCTGGTAAAACTCCGTGACGAACAAAAACGAACTTTGGCTAGTCACTTGAACAACGTCTGAAGCTGCCGAAAGGGATATTGTTTTTGCTGGACTATTTGCAATGCGTATGTAATTGTTATCTGTTGCAGTAAAAGCTCTTGGCAGACGGTGATTATATTGCTGCCAAGTTTGAGATAACGACCTGTGTGCGTGCCAAGTACTTTCTTAACCCTCGGCTGGCTGTGTTTGTGTGTGTGTGTGTGGACGGGGACAGATCACAACCCAAACCCAAGAGTAATTCTCAGACAGATCAGTCAACCTTGAGTAAAGTGATTGGTGTTTTACTAAAGAGGCCGATTGAGCGAGCTCCTCGCTGCGAATTGAATGACCATTAAAAGGTGATGTTTGTTTGATGATGGTTCTGCCTTAAGGACCAAGAATTGCTACAGCTTGTTGTGGCCCGCCAGCAGCCTGCGGAGCTGGCAGCAGAGTCGGACAGTGAGGAGGCTGGGGAGGAACATGGGCCAGTCCTGGAGTCTGGGGAAGGCTCAGACGAGGGCTCTGCCTCAGAGGCAAAGATGGGGCCAGGGCCATCTGGGAGTTATGTGTGGTTTTTTTTTGCTTTAATTTATATGCCGCCCTTCTCCGGAGACTCGGGGCGGCTTACAATGCGTTAAGCAATAGCCTTCATACTTTTGTATATTTATACAAAGTCAGTTTATTGTCCCCACAATCTGGGTCCTCATTTCACCTACCTTTGAAAGGATGGAAGGCTGAGTCAACCTTGAGCCTGGTGAGATTTGAACTTGCAGTAATTGCAAGCAGCAGTTGTTAATAACAGTGCTTTTAGTCCACTGTACTACAGGCTCTGTGGAGTTATGTGTGGACTCCGGAGCCTCCAGAGTCGGACATCAGAGAGGCAGAGGAACAGGGGGAGCCTGTTCCTAGTGCGTGCATGTGCAGAGCTTCCAGAAGGCAAGAACAGTTAAAACAAAAGGGACGACTCGGGAGTAAGGCTTGGAGATGGTTAGCCCCTCCCATAAGACATAAAGGAAGAGCAAAGGCACGTGGCCCTTTGCAGGAAGCAACGTTGTGGATGGTGTCGGTTTGTACTTGGAAGCTCCGTTTTTGACAATTATCTTTTGATAATTGCCAATTAGGTCTTTGGCAGCGTGTCAAGGGAGATAAAGGTGGGTGTTTACCAGCCTTATCCGAAGGACTGTGGCAGACTTCTGTTGAACTATTTATAA
Source organism: Pantherophis guttatus (assembly GCF_029531705.1). The sequence goes on from NW_026844125.1 coordinate 1,318,598, forward strand.
ACTCTTGGTGATTCAGCACGGGCTGTGAATGAAAGGAATTCACAGCCGTTAAAATAAAAAAAAGGGGGGGTTGGGGGACTAATTGTGTGTTTTTTACTATATCAGGAAGCCTAGGTCAGAACACAGCTAAAGTCCCTCTACGTTGTCCTAATAAGTCAAGAGGTGAGAGGTCTTGCTTAATAACCTTCAGGGTAGGTTCCCCCAACGAAAGATGCAACTAAGATGATTAAGGACCTGGAGACTTCAACGTGTGAAGAACGGTGGCAGAAATTGGGTTTGGCCAGTCTTGAGATAAGGAGGACTTAGGGGTGACATGATAGTAGTCTTCCAGTAGCTGCCCCAAAGAAGACGGGGTCTACTTATTTTCCAAAGCACCACAAGGCAAGGCAAGAAACGACGGATGGAAATTAATCAAGGAGAGAAGCAACCTGGAATTAAGGAGAAACTGCCTGACAGTGAGAACAAATTAACCAGTGGAACGGCTTGCCACCGGGAGTGGTGGGTGCTCCCAACACGGGAGGTTTTTAAGAGGAGCTTGGACAGCCAGGTGTCTGGAATATGGTGTAGGGTACCTCCTGCTTGAGTAGGGGGTTGGAGTAAAAGACCTCCGACTTTATTGTGTAAGCCATCCTGTAAGTGGAAGATGAGTTCAGAACTTGGACTTGGTGAGGGCATTCTAGAGACCTTCTCTAATCTCTCCTCTCCTCTCTTTCATTTGTAGGCCCTGATGCTCGAAAACCTACAGAAGCATTCAACCCCCCACACCACCTTCCAACCCAATTCCCAGGTAAGACGTGCCAGCCCCATCCTTTGTCTATGGTTGAACCAGTCTGTTGTGGCCCGCCAGCGGATTCGGACAGTGAGCAGGTTGGGAAGGAACATGGGCCGGTCCTGGAGTCTGGGGAAGACTCTGCGTCTGAGGCAGAGAGGGGGCCAGGGCCGTATGCCAGTTATCAGCTGCCTTCGGAGTCAGACATCAGTGAGGCAGGCAAACAGCTGGAGCCTGTTCCTAGTGTGCGCATCCACAGAGTTGCCAGACGAAGGGAACAGCTAAAGAACAAGGGTCGACTCAGGAGTAAGGCCACAGGTGGACGATGAATGGCCTCTTCCATAGGGAATAATAGAGGAGCGAAAGGGGAATGGAGTTTGCAGGAGACAATTAGTTCATTCCTGAATTCTTGTCAAGTATTGCGGCGGTCTGAAAGATATCGGCCTGGCCACTCTCCAAGCCTGATAAAGGTCGGTAATCGTGAACTACCGTATTTTTCGGAGTATAAGACGCACCTTAAGTTTTTGGGGAGGAAAATAAGAAAAAAGGTGATTGGCAGGTGGATCGGCCTCCCGGAATACCCCCAAAGGGGGTTCCCAGAGGTGAACTTTAGCAACAGGTTCGTTGGTTGTGAGCTCTGTGCCTTGCTTTTTTTTTCTGCCTCTGAAAGCCTCCGTAACAGAGCTTCAGAAAAAAAAAGGCTTTTTTTTTCTGAAGCTCTGTTTGGAGGCTTTTTTTCTGAAGCTTCTTTCAGAGGCTTTTTTACTGAAGGACTATCTGCACTCTGTTCAATCTCCTTTCTTGGGTATTGGTATCCATGCTGAGCTGGCGTGCCCACTAATATGGCTCCGCGTGCCACCTGTGGCACGCGTGCCATAGGTTCGCCATCACGGGTTAGGGCCTTTGTGGCTCTTTTGAGTGTTTAAGGTTGCCGACCCCTGGTCTAGCCTGGTCTAGCTTCATTTCTGAGGCTTTTTTTCCTGCTTCATTTCTGAGGCTTTTTTCTGAAGCTTCTTTCAGAGGCTTCTTTCAGCCTCTGAATTCTCCGTTTGCGAGGCTGGGCGGGGCTACATTCAAAATATAAGACGCACCCAGATTTTCACTTTCTTTTTTGGGGGGAAAAAGGTGTGTTTTATACTCCGAAAAATACAGTATCTTGAAAGACTGGGGGAGAGGAAAGACTTTGCTGGAGAGGAATTCACTGTAAATGAAATAAAAGGGATTTATCGGGACGAGGAGTCATCTTCGTGCTGCTGGGAAAGCCTACGTCAGAAGACAGTCCTAGGAGTACATACTTCCTTTTCTTCCTCCCTCTCTTTTCTTTCCCAGTTGACATGGAAATGAATCATAGAGTTTGGCCTGCTTGTGGTCCTAAATAGAAGACTTCATTACCAGTTATCTCTTGTCAGGGTGGATAAAAATCAATGATTTTTTTTAAAAAAAATCAAAAAAGTCAGATTTTTTTGATTTAAATTGGATTTTTTTGATTTAAATCGGAATTTTTTGATTTTTATCAAATTTATTTTAATAAAAAACTTTGGGGGTAAAAATCTATCTTAAGATAGTTTTCTATTTAAGATATATAAATGATTTAGTTTATTCAGCATGAAGTGGAGCTTAGTTATGTAGCATGAGGCTGTATATTCTACAACACTGGGACTATCGGTGAGTCAACAGTGAGTCAAAGGAGTAGCAGAGATGATAGTTGCTCTTTAAAAATTATGATTTAAGTCGAGTTGATTTAAATCAAGCCTTTTTACTAGTGATTTAAATCATGATTTAAATTGTGATTTAAATCAACTCGATTTAAATCAAATCCACCCTGTCTCTTGTATCCCTCCTTCTGTGGCTTCCACGCCCGAGTAGCGTACCAGGCCTCACTCTAGAGCTCTTCTCCAAATTTGGCAACTTCAAGACTTATGGAATTGAACTCGCCGTAATTCCAACGCATGGCTGCGGAAGTCCACAAGCCTTAAAAGTTTGGAGTTCCCTGCTCTAGATCCGTGTTTCCCAACTTTAATCTTTTTAAGATGTGTGAGGTTCTTGGCGCTCTCTGAACATTTTTTTTTAAAATTTGATTTATATGCCGCCCTTCTCCGGAGACTCAAGGCGGCTTACAATGCGTTAAGCAATAGCCTTCATACTTTTGTATATTTTATACAAAGTGTTAAGGTTATTGTTGTTGTGTTACCAACCAGCAGAGTAGATTGCACAGTGAAACGTTGCTGAGAGCAATGAATAAGAGATAAGCAAACTGGTTTATCAAAAGCTTACTTTATAGTAGAAAAACAGTCTCATAGTCTTTAAACAAATTCCAAGTCTTTGCCAGTAAATCAGTCCAGTAGTTACAGAATCTTCTTACCCAACAAACAGTAGTTGGTTAGAATAACAAACTCACTCTGGTTCACAAACCACGATGGTTGCAGATCCATCCAATGATAATTACAGATAGCACCTCCTCTCAATGATAGCTTATCATCAACAGCAGCATCATAGCAGCAACTGAACATGTTACAGAAGCTTTGCTTAAATATTCTTACAACCAGTAATTATGTGATTACAGCATGACTCAGCATTAAAGCCACATAATACATATACAGATAAAGTAACAGTACACTTATATTGCCTGTACAACATAGTTAGGCTCAAACCATATCCTAACACAAAGTCAGCTTATTGCCCCCACAAACTGGCTCCTCAATTTACCTACCTTAGAAAGGATGGAAGGCTGAGTCAACCTTGAGCCTGGCGAGATTCGAACTTACTAACTGCAGACAGCTGGAGTTAAATTACAATGCATTAGTCTGCTGAGCTATCCAGGCTCCTTAGTTGCTTTCTTGCAGACGTTTCATGACCCAACTCGGTAACATCATCAGTACTAGAAGAGAGTGGAGTTTGGGGAGAGGAGAAGAAGGGAGAGTTGGAGAAAGAGGAGGAGAGGAGGGAGAGGGAATATGGATGACTGTGGAGTCCTTGGCGCTCTCTGAGCTTAGTTGCTTTCTTGCAGACGTTTCATGACCATACTAGGGAATTTCATCAGTACTAGAAGGGAGTGGGGATTGTTTATATGCAAGTCGCTTGCCTTTCTTTCTTTCTTTCTTTCTTTCTTTCTTTCTTTCTTTCTTTCTTTCTTTCTTTCTTTCTTTCTTTCTTTCCCGCCTTTCTCCCATAGGACTCAAGACAGTGTACAGCCAAGAAAAATATAGACACACAAACATCATAAAATTGCTAATTAAAATTATTGCTTAGTTTGGCCAATTAAATAAAACCCAGAATTAGATAACATTTTAAAAAAATCATTCACATGTTCATATGTTTCGCCCCGCTTGTTGGAACATCAGGGTTTTGAGGGCACAGCGGAAAGCACGGAGATCAGGGATATTCTGTATCTCCGGGGGCAGTTCATTCCAAAGGGTTGGAGCCCCCACAGAGAAGGCCCTCCCCCTGGGAGTCGCCAGTCGGCATAATTTGACTGACGGTACCCTGAGTAGTCCCTCCCTGTGAGAACGAACTGGTCGGTGGGAGGCTATTGGTGGCAAAAGACGGTCTCGTAGGTACCCAGGTCCTAAGCCATGGAGCGCTTCAAAGGTGATAACTAACACCTTGAATCGCACCCGGAAGACCACCGGGAGCCAGTGCAGCTCGCGTAGGAGAGGTGTTACATGGGCCCATAATCACCCGCGCGGCTACATTCTGGAACAGTTGGAGCCTCCGGGTGCTTTTCAAGGGGAGCCCCATGTAGAGAGCATTACAGTAGTCCATACGGGAGGTAACTAGGGCATGAGTGACCGTGCGCAAGGCGTCCCGATCCAGAAAGGGATGCAACTGGCGGATCAGGCGAACCTGATAAAAGGCACCCCTGGCCACGGCCGTCAAATGATCTTCTAAAGATAACCGTGAATCCAGGAGGACACCCAAGTTGCGGGCCCTCTCTGTGGGGAGCAAGATCTCATCCCCAATTGTCAGTGATGGTACCAGCTGACTATACCGGGACGCCGGAAGCCACAGCCACTCGGTCTTGGAGGGGTTGAGCTTGTTTCTCCCCATCCAGATCTGAGCTTGTTTCTCCCCATCCAGATCCGCACGACCACCAGGCATCGGGACCATCAATCATATATCAACCATCGACAGGCACATAGAGATAAGCAACATCTTCACACCACTCAAAAGAGACAATCGAAAAGCTAAAATGGAAAGAAAAAGTCCAAAACCAGCATTCAGCTCATACCCGAGATGAGCAGAGATTAACACCAAGATTAACACTAGACTAGACCAGGGGTCGGCAACCTTAAACACTCAAAGAGCCACAAAGGCCCTAACCCCGTGATGGCGAACCTATGGCACGCGTGCCACAGGTGGCACGCGGAGCCATATTAGTGGGCACGCCAGCTCAGCTCTGGGGCGCATGCGTGCGCCGGCCAGCTGATTTTCGGGCCTTCTGGGCCCACCAGAAGTAGGGAAACAGGCTGTTTCCTGCCTCTGGAGGGCCTGGGGGCGGAGTGGGGAAGGTCCGTTTTTCTTTCTTACCTGGCTCCAGATCCTCTCTGTGTATCTGGGAAGGGCGAAAACAGCCTTTCCCACTCCCTTGGAGGCCCTACGGAGGCTGAAAGGGCCCATTTCCCGACTCCCGGTGGGACAGGAAGTGACGTTTTTTCCTGTCCCCAGCCTCCAGAGACTCCTAGAGAGGCTCCTAGAGACTCCTAGAGAGGCTCCTAGAGACTGCTAGAGAGGTTCTGGAGGCTGGGGACAGCAACAAATGTCACTTCCTGTCCCACCGAGAGTTGGGAAATGGGCCCTTTCAGCCTCCGTAGGGCTTCCAAGGGAGTGGGAAAGGCTGTTTTCGCCCGTCCCAGATACACAGAGAGGATCTGGAACCAGGTAAGAAAGAAAAACGGGCCTACCAGTCCATCATGTGCCAGGAGTGGGAGGGGGGGAGGGGGTTGCGCATGTATGCACGTGGGCACGTGCGCGCGCGCGACCCTCCCCCGCCCCCCTCTCTCCTGGCACGTGATGGCAAAAAGGTTAGCCATCGCTGCCCTAACCGGAAGCCCCCCATTCAATTCCGGAGCCAACCGAAAGTCCGATTGCCCCCACCATAGTGTCTCCTCTTAGCGTGGCATCCTTTTTCATCTGCCTATCCTAACTGAAAGCCCTATCAATTGTGGAGCTGACTGGTGACACGGAGCCGCAGCAGAGGGATGAAAGAGCCACATGCGGCTCCAGAGCCACAGGTTGCTGACCCCTCTCCTACACCAAACCAAGTCCAAAAACTCTTAGAGAATTCCGGGCAGCCTGGCCCTCAAGGCAAATCACCCATCGACAGGCACATAGAGATAAGCAACATCTTCACACCCCTCAAAAGAGACCGTCGAAAAGCCAAAATGGAAAGAAAAAGTCCAAAACCAGCATTCAGCTCATCCCCGAGATGAGCAGAGATTAACACCAAGATTAACATTAGACCCGTGATGGCGAACCTGTGGCACGCGTGCCACACGGAGCCATATTTGTGGGCCCGTGAGCGTTGCCCTAGCTGAGCTCCAGCGCGCATGTCTGCGCTGGCCAGCTGATTTTTGGGCCTTCCGGTCCCACCAGAAGTTGGGAAATGGGCTGTTTCCGGCCTCCGGGGGGGCCTCCGGGCGGGTGTGGGAGGCCATTTTCGCCCTCCCCAGGCTCCTAGAAAGGCTCTGGAGCCTGGGGAGGGCAAAAAAACCAGGCCTACCGAGCCCAGCACTAACCTTTTTGCCATTGCGTGCCAAAAGAGGGAGCACGGGGATTGACGCGTGCATGCGCGGGGGGGGGGGCACGGGGGCATTGAATAACGGGCGTGGGCACGGGCATGTGTGACCTCCCCACGCTCCCCGCACTTTTGGCACACGACGGCAAAAAAGTTAGACATCACTGGCCAAGAACATGCCCAGCAACACTTACAAAGTAAGCCATTCATGTATTAACAAAGGATAAACCCCACTCCCTCCTTGTACTGATGATGTTATCTAGTTGGGTCATGAGACGTCTGCAAGAAAACAGCCAAGCTCAAGAGATCACCAAGGAACCCATTGCACTCCTCCTTCTCTTGTCTGTTTATATGCTAGTGGTTTGACTGCCAGGACAAGCCACTAGTTAGCATATAAATGATAAGCAAATCCCACTCCCTTCTAGCACTGATGAGGTTACCTAGTTGGGTCATGAAAGGTCTGCGAGAAATTAACCAAGCCGAGAGAGCACCAAGGACTCTACGGTCTTCCTCCACTCCTCCAAATGTCCTCCCTTCTAGACTGATGATGTTACCTAGTTGGGTCATGAAATGCCTGCGAGAAAACCACCAACCTCAAAAGAGCAACCAAGGATCCCACCTCCTCCTCCTCCTCCTCCTCCTCCTCCTCCTCCTCCTCCTCTCAAGCCTCCCTCCCTTCTTGCCCTGATAATGTTCCCTAGTTGGGTCATGAAACGTTTGCAAGAAAACCACTAATCTCAGAGAAGCACCGAAGAAGCCACTCACCTCCTTCCTCCTCCCTCCTTCTCCCCCCTCCTCCTCCTCCTCCCTCCTCCTCCTCCTCCCTCCTCCTCTCAAGCCCCCCTCCCTTTCTCGCACTGATAATGTTACCTAGTTTGGTAATAAAATGTCTGCGACAAAACCATCAGGCTCGGAGAGCACCACGGATCCCTTTCTCCTCCTCTTCCTCCTCCTCCTCCTCCTCCTCCTCTCAAGCCCCCCTCCCTTTCTTGCACTGATAATGTTACCTAGTTTGCACAGGTTCGCCTGGTGCACCAATTGCGACCCTACTTGGATCAGGAGGCTCTCCTCACAGTCACTCATGCCCTTGTCACCTCACGGTTAGATTATCGCAACGCGCTCTACATGGGGCTACCCTTGAAAAGTGTTCGGAGACTACAGTTGGTCCAGAACGCAGCTGCGAGAGCTGTAGTGGGTGCATCTCGGTACACCCACATTACATCAATTCTCCACGAGCTGCACTGGCTCCCTATCGGTCTCCGGGCACAATTCAAGGTGTTGGTTATTACCTTTAAAGCCCTACATAGCTCAGGGCCAGTGTATCTTCGAGACTGCCTTCCACCGCAGAGCTCCCAGCGACTGGTAAGATCCCACAGAGTTGGTCTCCTCCGGGTCCCGTCAGCTAAACAATTTTATTTTATTTTATTTTATTTTATTTTATTTTATTTTATTTTATTATTTTATTTTATTTTACTTTATTTTATTTTATTATTTTATTTTATTTTATTTTATTTTATTTTATTTTATTATTTTATTTTTTTTATTTTATATTTTACTTTACTTTTACTTTACTTTTACTTTACTTTTACTTTATTTTTACTTTACTTTACTTTACTTTACTTTTTTATTTTATTTTATTATTTTATTTTATTTTATTTTATTTTATTTTATTTTATTATTTTATTTTTTTTATTTTATATTTTACTTTACTTTTACTTTACTTTTACTTTACTTTTACTTTATTTTTACTTTACTTTACTTTACTTTACTTTTTTATTTTATTTTATTATTTTTTTTTTATTTTATTTTATTTTATTATTTTATTATTTTATTTTATTTTATTCAATTTGTATACCGCCCTTCTCCTAGTGGACTCAGGGCGGTGCACAGCCAGAACTAAAACACATACCAATACAAAATTTAAAATTATTAAAAGAATTACATGACTTTGCCCCAAATTTAAAACAATTCAAACTAAAACCCATTGACAATTTAAAAAGCTAAAAAACTAAAAAAGACTAAAAAAGAGGGGGAGGGGTTTCACGCCAGCCCTGCTTGATGGAAAAGAAAAGTTTTTAGGGCACGGCGAAAGGCCCGGAGATCCGATATCTGTCGGCTGGTGGGCCCTCAGGGGAGGGCCTTCTCTGTGGCTGCCCCGGCTCTCTGGAACCAGTTACCTCCTGAGATCCGGACTACCCCTACCCTATTGGCCTTCCGGAAAGTTTAGTTTAGTTTAGTTTAGTTTATTTGATTTGTATACCGCCCTACTCCCGAAGGACTCAGGGCGGTGAGCAGCCAACAATAAAATACATAAATACACAAAATTTAAAAACCCGATAAAATCAAATTAAATTATTTGGCCCAGACAAATTAAAATACCCCAATTATTTAAAAACAGATTAAAATTTACATATTTAAAAAGGGAAGAGATTAGGCCAAGCCCGCTTGATGGAATAAAAAGGTCTTCACAGCACGGCGGAAGGAGCGCAGATCCGGGATCCTCCGTATCTCCGGGGGGAGCTCATTCCAGATGGTAGGTGCCCCCACAGAGAAGGCTCTCCCCCTAGGGGCCGCCAGTCGACACTGTTTGGCTGACGGCACCCGGAGGAGTCCCTCTCTATGAGAGCGTACTGGCCGGTGGGAGGCTATTGGTGGTAGTAGGCGGTCCCGTAAATAACCAGGCCCTAAGCCATGGAGCGCTTTAAAGGTGGTAACCAAAACCCGGAAGACCACCGGGAGCCAGTGCAGCTCGCGCAGGAGAGGTGTCACATGGGAGCGCCATGTCGCTCCCATTACCACCCGCGCGGCCGCACTCTGCGCCAGTTGGAGCCTCCGGGTGCTCCTCAAGGGGAGCCCCATGTAGAGAGCATTACAAAGCGGTGAAGACCTGGCTTTTCCGGCAGGCCTGGGGCCGTTGATCTCGCTCTTGCGATCTGGCGAGATCCGGCCATGAATGGTGCGAATAGGTTTTAATTGTTTTTAATTTTTAAATGTTTTTTATAATGATTTTAAATCAGGGTGGATAAAAATCAATGATTTTTTTTTAAAAAATCAAAAAAAAAATCAGATTTTTTTGATTTAAATCGGATTTTTTTGATTTTTATCGAATTTATTTTAATAAAAAACTTTGGGGGTAAAAATCTCTCGTAAGATAGTTTTCTATTTAAGATACATCAATAATTTAGTTTATTCAGCATGAAACGGAGCTTAGTTATGTAGCATGAGGCTGTGTATTCTGCAACCCTGGGACTATCGGTGAGTCAACAGTGGGTCAAAGGAGTAGCAGAGATGACAGTTGCTCTTTAAAAATTATGATTTAAATCACGTTGATTTAAATCAAGCCTTTTTACTAGTGATTTAAATCATGATTTAAATTCTGATTTAAATCAACTCGATTTAAATCAAATCCACCCTGTTTTAAATGCATTGGATATATTGGATATAAGAAGGATCCCCAACCTCCGCGCCTTCCGTCGTGCTCTGAAGACTCTATTGTTCAATCAAGCCAGCCTGACTGAATAAATTAATGTTAATGGGTTTTAAATTGGTTTTAAAGGGGTTTTAGTTAAGGGTTGTTTTTTTAAAAAAAAATGGCTAATATTTTTTTTTTTTTAATTTGATTTATATGCCGCCCTTCTCCGGAGACTCAGGGCGGCTTACAATGCGTTAAGCAATAGCCTTCATACTTTTGTATATTTTATACAAAGTCAGCTTATTGCCCCCACAAACTGGGTCCTCATTTCACCTACCTTAGAAAGGATGGAAGGCTGAGTCAACCTTGAGCCTTGGAGAGATTCGAACCAGCAGAAATTGCAGGCAGCTGTGTTAATAACAGGGTGCACTAAACCACTGTACTATCAAGGTTTTAATTATTTTAACGGTTTTTAATTTTTGTGATGGGTTTGTTTTAATATGGCTGTACACCGCCCTGAGTCCTTCGGGAGAAGGGCGGTATAGAAATGTAATTAAAATGCAAAAAAGCACAGGGAACTTTTTACCACGCTTGGTGGCTCTGCCCAGAAATTAAGAAATATTGGAACAAGATAAAAACATGGATAGCGGAAATAACAGATTACGAAATAGAATTAGAACCCGAAATTTTTTTATTAGGCATGATTAAAAAGAACATTAGAAATGATATAAAATATTTAATACTTCACATAATTACGGCGGCTAGATTAGCGGGAGCACAACTTTGGAAAATAGATCGATTGCCAATACAAAAGATATACACATGCGCAGAAATGGACAAATTAACTTTAGAGTTAACAGGACAAGGAGGACTCAAAATATTTTACAATATGGAATAGATGGTACCAGCGGATAAATCAGAGGAGGGGAAATGGGTAGAGATGAAATTTAGAAGAAATTAATATAATTAAAAACTGCACTGTCAGAAGGATAGAAAATGAAATATGTCACTGTATGTTTGTATAATATGTATATATTATATACTAATATACTATATATTATATATTATATACATATAAAATAGAAATTAGTTAGTAGGTGAAGTTGTGTACTGTATATGTAAATTTGTTTCTTGACTAAGAGAAACTTGTATGTTTTAAATGTTTTTGAGAATGAATAAAGTTTTGTTAAAAAAAAAGAAAAAGAAATGTAATTAAATAAATAAATAAAAATAAATAAATTGTGAGCCGCCCTGAGTCTTCGGAGAAGGGCGGCGTACAAATTGAATTAATAAATAATAAATAAATAAACGTCTGCAAGGAAACCGCCAATCTCCGAGAGCAACCAAGCACCCCCTCATGTCAACCCCGAGCTACAAAATACGCTCTTCCATGGGCATTTTAAAACGCGTGGACTTCCACTCCCGGAATATTGAAGTCCGCCCGTCTTTAAAATGTTTTAAGGTTCGGGCTTAACCGGCTGCTCGAGGTCGAGAACCCGCTTCCTGAGGGTTGGATTGAAAGGCAGGGTCTCCGGCTCCTTCTGACTTGCCTGTTTTCTCTCCCGCGTCCACCCAGATCGGAGAGGAGATGAGCCAAAATAGCATCATCAAGCAATACCTGGAAAAACAGCAGGAGCTGCTGAGGCAGCGTCTGGAACGGGAAGCCCGGGAGGCCGCCGATCTAGAAAGTAAGTTCACGAGTTTCTCCCGTGTCCTCCCTCCTCTTCCCGACGAGCGTGCAAAAAAAAAATGAACCTTGCAACAAACGGACAATATTATATTTCATGGATCAATCGATTTGTATTCCCCCCCCCTTTCTTATTTTTTTACCAATAAGGTGGCGGCCCAGCATATCTGACAAAGCTTCCTCCTCCCTTTTTCCTCGCAACAACGTTGCTGTGAAGTGGGCTGGGGCTGTGAGAGAGGGACTGGGTCAAAGACACCCAGCTGGTTTTGATGTCTAAGGCGCGGGACTAGAATCCCCACTCTCCTGGTGATTGGCCCCAAGTCATCCAGCCTACTTTCATGCCTAAAGTGGGACTAGAACTCCCACTCTCTTGGCGATTGGCCCCAAGTCATCCAGCCTACTTTCATGCCTAAAGTGGGACTAGAACTCCCACTCTCTTGTCGAATGGCCCAAAGTCATCTAGCCTGCTTTCATGCCTGAGGCGGGACTAGAACTCCCACTCTCTTGGCGATTGGCCCAAACTCACCCAGCCTGCTTTCATGCCTAAGGCGGGACTAGAACTCCCACTCTCCTGGTGATTAGCCCAAAGTCACCCAGCCGTTTTTCATGCCTAAGGCAGGACTAGAACTCCCACTCTCTTGTCAGTTGGCCCAAAGTCACCCAGCCTAAGGCGGAACTAGAACTCCCACTCTCCTGGTGATTGGCCCAAACTCACCCAGCCTGTTTTCATGCCTGAGGTGGGACTAGAACTCCCACTCTCCTGGTGATTGGCCCAAACTCACCCAGCCTGTTTTCATGCCTAAGGCGGGACTAGAACTCCCACTCTCTTGTCAATTGGCCCAAAGTCACCCAGCCTAAGGCGGGACTAGAACTCCCACTCTCTTGATGATTGGCTCAAAGTCATCCAGCCTGCTTTCATGCCTGAGGCGGGACTAGAACTCCCACTCTCTTGGTGATTGGCCCAAACTCACCCAGCCTACTTTCATGCCTGAGGCGGGACTAGAACTCCCACTCTCTTGGCGATTGACCCAAACTCACACAGCCTGCTTTCATGCCTAAGGCGGGACTAGAACTCCCACTCTCTTGTCAATTGGCCCAAAGTCACCCAGCCTAAGGCGGGACTAGAACTCCCACTCTCTTGACGATTGGCCCAAAGTCATCCAGCCTGCTTTCATGCCTGAGGCGGGACTAGAACTCCCACTCTCTTGGTGATTGACCCAAACTCACCCAGCCTAAGGCGGGACTAGAACTCCCACTCTCTTGGCGATTGGCCCAAACTCACACAGCCTGCTTTCATGCCTAAGGCGGGACTAGAACTCCCACTCTCTTGTCAATTGGCCCAAAGTCACCCAGCCTAAGGCGGGACTAGAACTCCCACTCTCTTGGCGATTGGCCCAAAGTCACCCAGCCTGTTTTCATGCCTAAGGCGGGACTAGAACTCCCACTCTCTTGTCGATTGGCCCAAAGTCACCCAGCCTGTTTCATGCCTAAGGCGGGACTAGAACGGGACTAGAACTCCCACTCTCTTGTCGATTGGCCCAAAGTCACCCAGCCTGTTTTCATGCCTAAGGCGGGACTAGAACTCCCACTCTCTTGGCGATTGGCCCAAAGTCACCCAGCCTGTTTTCATGCCTAAGGCGGGACTAGAACTCCCACTCTCTTGTCGATTGGCCCAAAGTCACCCAGCCTGTTTTCATGCCTAAGGCGGGACTAGAACTCCCACTCTCCTGGTGATTGGCCCGAAGACACCCAGCCAGCTTTCAGGCCTAAAAAAGAATAAAAACTTGCTTCCCAGCCTGTTGCCTTAACCACTAGACCAAACTGTCTCTTTGTTCCTTTCCTTTTCCTTCCTCTTTTCTTCCTCTTTCTCTTTTTTCCTCTTTTTCTTTTTTTTCTTTTCTTTCCTTTTTTGTTAGATTGGGCTAAAACAGGGGTCTGCGACCTTAAACGCTCAAAGAACCATTTGGACCCGTTTCCCACAGAAAAGAAAAAACCGGGAGCCACAAAACCCTTCCCGTGTCTGACTTATTTTTTCAACGGCCACAAAACTAGCATATTTATAGTTGAATTAAAGATTCTGTTTTCTTCTGAAACTTTTCTTGGATTTATCCATGGTTGGCCTACCAGGGGTTGAAAAGCTCAATAAATCATGTGCCGGCGGGTGTCGCACACTGGCGGCTGTGACGCATATTTTGAGTGACCGGGAGCCGCAGCAGAGGGGTGAAAGAGCCACATGCGGCTCCAGAGCCGCAGGTTGCTGATCCCTGGGCTAAGGGAAGGGACTGACCGAAAGCCACTGAGAAAGTTTCTGTGGAGTAAGGGAGGTCAAAACCATTCAAAGTTACAACGGCCCTGAAAAAGGCGACTTTGCCAATGGCCTTCACGCTTAACAACCACTTACAACATCCCCAGGATCACGTGATAAAAATTCGGGCCCTTGGCAACCCTTCCTGTGTTTATGACGGTTGCAACATCCTGTCGTCCCCTGATCGACTCTCCCCAGCCGACTCCCAACAAGCAAAGACAACGGGGGGAATGCCAAAATCCACTTTAAAAACAACCGTGTTGGAGAGCCGGAAGGATAACGTCCTCGCTATGTTGCAAATCCTGTGTTAGCTTTAAAACGGCTGACGAGGATCATCCTTAAGCTGAGAGGTTATTTATTAAGAAAATGTATGTGGCCGCCCAACTCTCTGTGACTCCAGCTTCCTCTTCCCTCTATGTATTCAAGATGGACAGTGATTTAACATTTATAGGTATTTATAGGTATGGGTGTAGGTATATAATATGTATGTATGTATGTCTGTGTCTGTATAGGTCTATATATGTCTCTCTCTTTTTGTGTCTCTCTGTCTCTGTGTATCTCTCGTTCTTTCTGTCTCTCTGCATCTCTGTGTCTTTCTATGTCTCTCTCTGTTTCTTTCTGTGTCTCTGTCCCTCTTTCTTTCTCCCTCCCTCTCTCTCTCTGTGTGTCTTTTTCTGTCTCTGTGTATCTCGTTCTTTCTGTCTCTCTGCCTCTGTGTCTTTCTATGTCTCTCTTTCTCTGTTTCTTTCTGTGTCTCTGTCTCTCCCTCTTTCTTTCTCCCTCCCTCTCTCTCTCTGTTGTCTCTTTTTCTGTCTGTCTCTGTGTGTCTGTCTCTCTGCATCTGTCTCTGTCTCTCTGTGTGTCTGTTTCTGTCTCTTTCTCTCTGTGTGTGTCTCTCCCTCTCTCTCTGTCTCTCTCTGACTTTCTTTCTCCGTGTCTCTCTCTCTGTTTCTGTGTCTCTTTCTCTGTTTCTCTCTGTTTCTTTCTGTCTGTCTCTCTGTATGTGTCTTTGTCTGCCTCTGCCTCTCTCTCTGTCTCTCTGCCTCTGCCACTCTTTGTCTCTCTCTCCCTCTGTATGTGTCTTTCTGTCTCTCTCTCTCTGCCTCTCTGTGTCTTTCTATGTCTCTCTTTCTTTGTATCTTTCTGTGTCTCTGTCTCTCCCTTTCTTTCTTTCTCCCTCCCTCCCTCTCTCTCTGTGTCTCTTTTTCTGTCTGTCTGTCTCTGTGTGTCTGTATCTCTGCATCTGTCTCTGTCTCTGTGTGTCTGTTTCTGTCTCTCTGTCTCTGTCTGTCTCTCTGTTTTTGTCTGTCTCTTTCTCTCTGTGTGTATCTGTCTCTCTCTGACTTTCTTTCTCTGTGTCTCTCTCTCTGTTTCTGTGTCTCTTTCTCTGTTTCTCTGTCTCTTTCTGTCTGTCTCTCTGTATGTGTCTTTGTCTGCCTCTGCCTCTCTGTCTCTGTCTCTCTGCCTCTTTTTCTCTGACTCTGCCACTCTCTGTCTCTCTCTCCCTCTGTATGTGTCTTTCTGTCTCTCTCTCTTGTGTCTGTTTCTGTCTCTGTCTCCCTCTCTCTGTGTCTCTTTCTCTCTGACTCTTTTTCTTTCTGTCTCTCTCTCTGTGTGTCTCTTCTGTCTTTCTCTGTATCTCTCTGTTTCTGTCTTTCTTCTCTGTCTCTCTCTGTCTCTGTCTCTCTTTCTATCTCTGTCTCCCTATATGTATGTATGTATAATATGTATATACAGGCAGTCCTCGACTTATGACCACAACTGAGCCCAAACTCTTTGATTGTCTCAAGTGAGACATTTGTTAAGTGAGTTTTGCCCATTTTACGGCTGTTCTCGCCGCCATCGTTAAAGTGAAGCATTGCAGTTGATAAGGTCGTAACCTTCAGTGAACCCGTCCTCCCCATTGACAGCGGCGGTCATGAGTATGAACCCGTTGCCAAGCATCTGAATTTCAATCCTGCAATTGTGGGGACGCTGCAAAGGCCGTAACGCTGAAAAACGGCCCTAAATCACATTTTTTTTTCCCCGGTGCCGTGGTAACTTTGAATAGTTCAAATGAACTGTTTGTAAACCGAGGATTACCTGTATGCGTGTTACGTACATGTACACTTTTGACAGTGACAACAGAATTTCTTTCTTAATGTGGGACAGTGTGTCCATGATTAAAAAAAAAAATGACAGTAAAGCTTGACTCAAAAGGTGTTTTTTTCAAGAGGCAACTGGACTTTTTGGATTTTTGGATAACAGAGTTGGAAGGGAGACCTTGGAGATCTTCTAGTCCCGTGATGGCGAATCTATGGCACGCGTGCCACAGGTAGCACACAAAGCCATATCTGTGGGCACGCACGCAGTGTTGCCCTACCTCAGCTCCAGCACGCATGCACATGTTGACCAGCTGACTTTTGGGCCTTCCAGTCCCACTGGACGTTAGGAAAGTGGCCATTTCCGGCCTCCGGAAGGCCTCCAGGGGGTGGGGAAGGCTGTTTTAGCCCTCCCCAGGCTCCAAGAAAGGCTCTGGAGCCTGGGGAGGGCGAAAAACAGGCTACAGGCTGGCCACTGTGCCATGACGTGCCAAAAGCGGGGGGGGGATCATGGGGGGTGGGGGCACATTGCACACACATGCGCGCAACCCTCCCCCATGCTCCCCCCACTTTTGGCATGCAACTGCAAAAAGGTTAGCCATCACTGTTCTAGTCCAACCCCCTGCTTAGGCAGGAAACCCTACGCCACTTCAGACAAATCCAACATCATCTTAAAAACTTCCAGTGTTGGAGCATTCGCAACTTCTGGTGGCAAGTTGTTCCACTGGTTAATTGTTCTAACTGTCAGGAAATTTCTCCTTAGTTCTAAGTTGCTTCTCTCCTTGATTAATTTCCACCCATTGCTTCTTGTCCTGCCCTCAGGTGCTTTGGAGAATAGCTTGACTCCCTCTTCTTTGGGGCAGCCCCTGAGATATCTGAACACGGCTATCACGTCTCCCCTAAGTCCTTCTTTTCATCAGGCTAGACAAACCATTATAAGTCGAGGACCACCTGTCCTTGATCCGAAGCCATCGGGTCCTCTCATAAGGAAAGAGAAAAAAACATTGGCAATATTTGCAAGGGTTTAATCTAATAAGCAGTGATCCTGGATCAATTAAACCAGGGAAATCAAAGGACGTGAGAATTTGGGGGATGATTATCATGATCCAGAAAATCTTGAAGATGCCACTGAGAAATTGCTTCTCCCAAAATAATAATAATAATAATAATAATAACAACAACAACAACAACAACAACAACAACAATAATAATAATAATAATAATAATAATTTTATTTCTATTTATTTATTTCTATACCGCCCTTCTCCCGAAGGACTCAGGGCGGTGTACAGCCAGTTTAAAAACACAAGAGCCCAAAAAGCTTCTCCAAAAATCGATGATCAGTGGTTGAGAGAAAAACAGACTGAGAAGGAAGGAAGGAGAAAGAAATAGGCAAAAATATATATAAAGTGGCAGGGAGAAGTTGGTCGCCTGTTCTCTTGATTCGGCTCTTCTTCCTGTTTTGAGCAGGGTTTTCTTCTCTGCAGTTTTTTATTGTGTCGCCTTTTTTAAAAAAAAATACAATATATGTAGTCCTTAGCTAGCACTGATGCTGTTACCTAGTTGGGTCAGGAAACGTCTGCCAAGAAAACAATCAAGCTCAGAGGACTCCATAATCTCCTCCTCCTCCTCCTCCTCCACAAACCTCCCTTCCTTTTAGCACTGATGACGTTCCCTAGTTGGGTAATAAAATGTTTGCAAGAAAACCACCAATCTCACAGAGCACCAAGGCCCCCACACTCTTCCTCCTTCTCCTCCTCGTTCTCCTCCTCTTCCTTCCTTCTTTCTCCTCCTCCAACTTCTTCCACTTTCTTTTTCTCTTCTCATTCTCCTCATTCCTCCTTCTCCTCCTCCCCTTTCACTCCACAAACCTCCTTCCCTTCTAGGACTGATGATGTTCCCTAGTTGGGTCATGAAATGTCTGCAAGGAAACCAGCAAGCTCAGAGAGCACGGAAGCCCCCCCTCTGTTCTTGATTTTACGACCACAATTGAGCCCAAAATTTGTGTTATTAAGTGAAGCAATTATTGTGTTTTGCCCCCATTTTACGAACATTCGTGCCTTAAGTGAACTGCTACAGCTGATTAAATTTAGTAACCTGGTTGTTAAGTGAAAAATGGCGATGAGAGACGTTTTTTCAGTGCCGTTATAACTTTGAACGGTCACTAAGCAAACTGTTCTAAACCGAGCACTGCCTGTACCGAAATAATTTTTCTGATCCCCTCACGTGATCAAAATCCCCTCATGTGTTTAAAATTCAGTTCTTTGGCAACCGGCTCACAGTTATGACGGCGGCAGCGTCCCGGGATCGTGTAATTGATCCCCTTTTGCGACCTTCTGACAAAAGCACGGTTGACAGGGAAGCCTGTTTCGCTTAGCGACCTGAGTTACGAACTCATCGACCACAGCGATTCTCTTCATAATGACCGTGGCGAGAAAAGCCATCAATTAACAAAGGTCTCACTCGGCCACCAAAATCTTGGGATCGATCCTGGTCCGTAAGGCGAGGCCTACCTGTCAGGTACAAAGAAGTCCTCGACTTACAACAGTTCCCTTAGCGACCACTGTGGTCGCAAGTCGAGGACTACCGGTATTTTATGAGTGTAAGCCCCTCCCCCTCCTCAAAGTTACCCCGTGGTAAGATGAGCGGCCAATCAATTTTATATTAAAAAAATAATAATAATAAACGAACGTTTTGTTCTTTCGCCAGGCAAAAGTTGCGTCATCTCGCGCAAGAGGGAAGAATCGGACGAAGAGGAAAGCCGGAAACCAGAAGAGCATCTTTCTCGGGTCAGGCAGGTAAATGGCAGGAGCACAGGTGGGACGGGAAAGTTCAGCCAGACTAGAGTCCCATGTGCCACTGAAGATGGAAGTAGAAGGGGCCAATGGGCGAGGTGATCGGCAGGAACGGGCGGGGTGGGTGGGGGCTCCCCATTTTTGAATAAATGTTGTTCTGGCCAAATTTGGGAATCAGCCGTCGAGCGATTCCTGATTTTTTTTTTTCTTTTTCATTCTTCCTTTTGTGCTTTTCTACAGCCAAGAAGTAGGGACGCGGTGGCTCAGTGGCTAAGACGCTGGAGCTTGTCGATCGAAAGGTCGGCAGTTCAGCGGTTCGAATCCCGAGCGCCGCGTCACGGGGTGAGCTCCCGTTCCTCAGCGTTCTGTGCGCCTTTGGCTTTTGCGCCTTTTGCGTTGAGTCATGCCGGCCACACGACCACGGAGACTTCTTCGGACAGCGCCGGCTTTTCAGCTTTGAAACAGAGATGAGCACCGCCCCCTAGAGTCGGGAACGACTAGCACATATGTGCGAGGGGAACCTTTACCTTTACCTTACAGCCAAGAAGGGGGCTTAACCCACCTGTTTTCCCTTAATTCCTCTTTGAAAATAGGTGACAATTGGCACCGCTGTTATTTGGGGGGATGGGGGTGTGGCTGCTGGATGTCGGCGCTGCGGGGTGGGGGGATCATTTGGCTGGTAAAAGAAGCTTCATAAATGGTCCCTTCGAAAGAATAGAATAGAACAGAACAGAACAGAACAGAACAGAACAGAACAGAACAGAAAATATGGAATGGAGTGGAATGGAATGGAATATTAGAATAGAACGGAACAGAACAAAATAGAATTCAGAATAGAATATAGAATAGAATAGAATAGAATAGAATAGAATAGATTAACAGAGTTGGAAGGGACCTTGGAGGTCTTCTAGTCCAACCCCCTGCTCAGGCAGGAAACCTAGTCCATTTCAGACTAATGGCTGTCCAGTCTTTTCTTAAAAACCCTCCAGTGATGGAGAAGCCACAACTTCTGGTGGCAAGCTGTTCCACTGGTTAACTATTCTCACCATCAGGAAATTTCTCCTTCATTTTAGATTGCTTCTCTCCTTGATCAGTTTCCACCCATTGCTTCTTATCCTGCCCTCAAGTGCTTTGGAGAATAGCTTGACTCCTTCTTCTTTGTGGCAGCCCCTCAGATATTGGAAGACTGCTATCATGTCTCCCCTAATCCTTTTCATCAAAAATCGACGTAATCAGTTCCTGCAACCGTTCGTCATATGTTTTAGCCTCCGGGCCCCTAATCATCTTCGTTGCTCTTCTCTGCAATCTTTTCTAGAGTCTCCACATCTGTCGTTGTACAGGGGAATGATTAAGTCTGCCATTTTGCACCCCGATAACTCTTTGGTTTGGCACAGCAACCAAACAAAGACAGACGCCAGAGTCCAACGAATAGTTAGAACCACAGGAAAAAAACAACAACCATTGCAGCCAGCCTGCCTTCCATTTGAGGACCTGTATATTCTGTGGGTCAGAAAGAAGGCTGTGAAAAATATCGACAGACCTCTCACATCCTGGACAGAAAACGTTACGTCTTCCCTCGAGATGACGCAATAGGGCAGTGATGGCTGACCTTTTTTTTCCCTCAGGTGCCAAAAGCGTGTGCCTGTGCCCACACCCATAATGCAATGCCCCCATGCTGCCTTGCCCGTCTGCGCAGGCGCATGCAGCCCATCTGCGCAGGCGCTCGCAAATCCCTATGCTCTCCCCCTCCCCCCCCCCCCCCCCCACGGGCGCACGACATCCCCTGTTTTGGGCCTAGCAGGCCTCCCTGAAACTCCCTGAAAATTTTTGGACTTCCGGTAGGCCTGTTTTTCGCCCTCCACAGACTCTGGAGGCTTTCCTGGAGCCTCCAGGAGGGCGAAAACGGCCTCCCCTGGCCCTCCGGAGGCCCTCCAGAGGCCGGAAACAGCCCATTTCTGGTACTTCCGGGAGGTCCATTTTTCGCCCTCCATAGACTCCAGAGGTTTTTGTGGAGCCTCCCGGAGGGCGAAAGCGGTCTCCCCCGGCCCTCCAGAGACCGGAAACAGTCCATTTCTGGTACTTCCGATAGGCCCATTTTTCGCCCTCCACAGGCTCTCTTGGAGCCTCTCGGAGGGTGAAAACTGCCTCCCCTGGCCCTCCAGAGGCCCTCCAGAGACTGAAAATGGCCCGTTTCCAGGCTTCCGATTAGGCCTGTTTTTTGCCCTCCCGGAGCCTCCACACAAACCCTGTATTTACCTGGCATCCAAAACAGGCCGCGTGGAGACTCCTGGGAGTGGCGGAGTGGCATGTGCATGCACACGTGTCTCCCGCAGGCGTGGCAGAGACCCAAAAACCATCTGGCCAGCAGGAGGTGCATGCGCGGTAGGGCTGATTTAGGGCGATGGCTCGCGTACCCGCAGAAATGGCTCCGCGTGCCACAGGTTCGCCATCACGGCGATAGGGCATCGCACGTCGAAAAAACTAAGACACAAAGACAGTTTTTCCACCCCCGTGCCATCACTCTGCTGAACAACTCATTCCCACAACACTGAGAAACTACCTACTAGGGATGTGTTACTATTGTCCTTTTCCTCCTTCCTATGGCCTATTTCCTTCTCTTCTTACGACTGCCGCTTTGTTGCTTCTAGCTTACGATTTATATTACAGAGAGTCCTCGACTTGCAATAGTTCATTTAGTGACCGTCCAAAGTTGCAACGGCACTGGAAAAAAGGGGACTTAAGGCCATTTTTCACACTTTTCGCATCCCGTTGCAAGTCAAAGACAGCCCGTGTATTTAGCCACGTTGCAAAGCTGCAGTATTATTACTATTACCCTCTCTACTACCCCTTCTTATCGGGATCATGATGGTGATTGTTGTTACTTTGCTGCTTTGCATATATACAAGTTAGTCCTCCATTTACCGCTCAAAGTTACAGCGGCAATGAGAAAAAGGGAACTTGGGACCATTTTTCAAACTTTTAAAACCACTATAGCAATCCCACGGTCACATGATCAAAACTAAGAAGCTTGGCAATTGGATCATATTTATGATGGTTGCCGCGTCCAGCGGTCACATGTTCTTTGCCCACCTTCCGAGCAAAGTCAGTGGGGAAGCCCGATTCACTTTAACAACCGCCGCGGCAAGAAAAGTCGTAAAATGGGGGCAAGCTCACTCAGCATGCGTTTTCGCAGAAAGTTTGGGCTCAATCGTGGTCGTACGTTGAGGTCTACCTGTTAACGCTGACAGCTTGTGCATCCGAGATGAATCCCTCGTGGTGTCTAATCGCACTTGGCCAATTTAATTTAATTTAATTTAATTTAATTTCCAATTTATATACCGCCCTTCTCCCTGAGGACTCAGGGCGGTGTACAGCCAAGATAAAAAACATAGAATACAAATATTAAAAACATTTAAAAATATATATAAATTTTGGCCCGAAAGTTAAGAAATCACAGACTGATTAAAAGAATTTAAAAATTTCTTCTTAAGCCAACCCGGCTTGCTGGAAAAGATGGGTTTTAAGGGAACGACGGAAGGCATTGAGGTCATGGATTCTCCTTATCTCCGGGGGCAACTGATTCCAGAGGGTGGGAGCCCCCACCGAGAAGGCCCTCCCCCTGAGGGTCACCAGCCCACATTGTTTGGCTGATGGCACCCTGAGGAGGCCCTCTCTGTGGGAGCGCACGGGTCGATGGGAGGTCGTCGGTAGCAGCAGGCGGTCTCGCAGATAGCTAGGCCCTATGCCATGGAGCGCTTTAAAGGTGATAACCAACACCTTGAAGCGCACCCGGAAGACCAGCGGGAGCCAGTGCAGCTCGCGCAGTGCAGCTCGCGCAATTAATACTGCTTTATTGGCCATTGTGTGATTAGACACCACGAGGGATTTCCCAAGCCTTTCCCGATTTGCGGAATGGCAGGAAGAAGGGATGGTTCTGCTTTGAGCGGCCGGCAAGCGCACACATACAGAGCCATTTTTGTGAGTGTCAGGCACGCGTGGCCTCTGCTTGTGTGCAGCTCACGCAGGTGGGGATACACCCGTCGCTTCTGCGGCCCAGTTGCAAACAGGCTCACAGCCAGGGGTGAAATGCTCCCGGTTCGGACCGGATCGCCCGATCCAGTAGCGATGTTGGCAGGTGGTTCGGAGGGTGTCTTTCCCGCCGCCTTGAAAGAGGCGGTGGTGAGACCTCTCCTCAAGAAGCCTTCCCTGGACCCGGCAGTATTGGCAAATTACTGTCCAGTCTCCAACCTTCGCTTTGTTGCGAAGGTTGTTGAGAGTGTGGTAGCACGACAGCTCCCTCAGTACCTGGATGAATCGGCTTATCTGGATCCGTTCCAGTCGGGCTTCAGGCCTGGGTACAGCACGGAAACGGCATTGGTCGCATCGGTTGATGATCTCTGGAGGGCTCGGGACAGGGGTTGCTCCTCTGTCCTGGTCCTGTTAGACCTCTCAGCAGCTTTTGATGCCATCGACCATGGTATCATGCTGCAGCGGCTGGAAAAGCTAGGGGTGGGAGGCACCGTGTTGCGGTGGTTCTCCTCCTTCCTCTCTGACCGGTCGCAGTCAGTATTGGCAGGGGGGCAGAGGTCGACCCCGAGGCCCCTTGTATGTGGGGTGCCACAAGGGTCGGTCCTCTCGCCCCTTCTGTCCAACATTTATGTGAAGCCGCTGGGTGAGATCATCCGTGGTTTCGGGGTGAAGTACCACCAGTACGCTGATGACACCCAGCTGTACATCTCCACCCCGGACCACGCCAATGATGCCCTTGAAGTGATGTCCCGGTGCCTGGAGGCTGTACGGATCTGGATGGGGAGGAACAGACTCAGGCTCAACCCATCCAAGACCGAGTGGCTGTGGTTTCCGACATCCCGATATAGTCAGTTGGTGCCATCACTGACTACTGGGGGTGACTCATTGGCCCCATGGAGAGGGCTCGCAACTCTGGGGTCCTCCTGGATTCACAGCTGTCTTTAGAAGAGCAGTTGACGGCTGTGGCCGGGAGGGCGTTTTATCAGGTTCGTCTGATTCGCCAGTTGTGTCCCTTTCTGGATCGGGACTCGTTAAGTACGGTCACTCATGCCCTCGTCACTTCCCGCCTGGACTACTGCAATGCTCTCTACATGGGGCTCCCCTTGAGGAGCACCCGGAGGCTCCAGCTGGTCCAGAATGCGGCCACGCGGGTGGTTATGGGAACGACGGGGCGCTCCCATGTGTTCCCCCTCCTGCATGAGCTGCACTGGCTCCCAGTGGTCTTCTGGGTGCGCTTCAAGGTTTTGGTTACCACCTTTAGAGCGCTCCATGGCTTAGGACTGGGGTATCTACGAGACCGCCTTCTGCCACCAGTAGCCTCTCACCGACCAGTACGCTCCCATAGAGAGGGGCTCCTCAGGGTGCCGTCGGCCAAACAATGTCGACTGGCGGCCCCCAGGGGGAGAACCTTTTCTGTGGGGGCACCTGCCATCTGGAACGAGCTCCCCCCGGAGATACGGAGGATCCCGGACCTGCGCGCTTTCCGCCCTGCCATCAAAACATTTCTTTTCCAGCAGGCCGGCCTGGCCTAACCTCTCTTTTAAACTTTTTAAATAACTTTTAAAATTTTTAAATTTTAAATTTGTCTCATGAATTTGGGGTGTTTTAAATTTTGTTTCCGGGCCAATTATTTAATTGTATTTTAATGGTTTTTTAACATTTGTATTATATGTCTTTTATTTGGCTGTTCACCGCCCTGAGTCCTTCGGGAGTAGGGCGGTATACAAATTCAATAAATAATAATAATAATAACTGGTAGCAAAAATCTCTGCCCCACCCCCATGCCCACCTGAGCCATGCAATCATCAGAGGCTTCCTGCCATACAGTAATCTATTCTACCCTTCTCCTTTAGGCCCGAGCAGTGAAGACCGCAGGAGGCGGCCATGCGCTGGTGAGTGAAGAGCGGGAAACTTCCCTTCGGAGTCGGAGAGCTGCCCAGCGGGTGCCAGTAAAAGAGGAGGAAGAGGAGGAGGAGGAAGAAGAAGAGGAGGAGGAGGAAGAAGAAGAGGAGGAGGAGGAAGAGGAAGATGCGCCCCCTTTGCTGGTCGGCCAGACGCCCATGAGGCCAGAGGAGCCAGGCATGCCGGCTCCCCAAGAAACGGGCATGTTCCAAGCTTCCCTGCCCATCGTTGTGCAAGCCCAGCAAACGGAGACTCGCTCTCAGACGCCAGACAGCCCGAGCGGCGAAGCCGCCATGCCAGTCCTTGCGCACTTGCAGAGGTCAGAAGACGAGGAGGCTCAGCCCCGGGCGACAGACCCCGGAGAAAAGCAGCAGGCGGCTCTAACCCCAGGGAAATCCCCCGTGGAAAAGGATCCCCTCCCAGATCCCCCAAAGGAGGTTGCACCCCAGTTACCCGAAGCCTTAAAAATGGAGACCAAGGAAGACCCGGGCCTTCCGAAGGAGCCGAGGTCGACAGAAACTCCCCAAGAGGAGAAGGAGGAGGAGATGATGGAGCAGGGCGAGACCCCGGCGGTTGTCGTTTTGCAGAAGGAGGGCGAACCCCAGAGCGAGGGGACCCCAGAAGCGGTGGCAGCCCAGGCGCTGCGCAGCCTAGAGGAAGAAGCGTCTGCAGCCGCGGCGGCACTGGTGCAGGCCTCTCCGTCTCCCCCGCAGCTGACCGAAGCACAACAATCCCAACAGGATCCACGGGGGGACGAGCCGCCTCCGCCCCTCCTAACTAAGGAAGCCCCTGCGGGACTCGCTCCTGCGGAAGACGAAGCCCCTCCTCAGCTCTCTCAACCGTCTCCCCCCGCTCAGGAAGCACCGGCTGCGGTCAGCCTGGGAGCCTCACCGTCCCCCTTGGTGCTCCCGCCACACCAGTCCGTACGGCCCGGCAGCTCCCGTTCCTCTTCGTCCTCATCCTCCAGCTCCTCCCGCTCTCGTTCCCGCTCCCCAGGCAGCTCGCCGCTCCGCTCCCGGGCTAGGAGGACCCGCTCCGCTTCCTCCGAATCACCGCCTCGGAAGCGGCCAGCTTTGGAATCTCGATCCCGCTCCGGCTCGGAGCGGCGTAGCAGTTTGGGCTCCCGGTCCCGTTCCAGCAGTGGGGACAGCAGCAGCAGCAAGGTAAGTGGGCTCGGGAGCTTCTTTACGCCCCCTACGACGGTTGTGTCTTTACATCCAAGTTGGGAAATTTTATAGGTCACAACTTACAACAGTTCAATTAGCGACCGTTTGGAGTTACAACAGTGCCGAAAAAAGCGATTTGTGTTCGTTTTTCACACCATTGCAGCATCCACTCATACTCACGTCTTCAAAACTTGGAGGTTTGCCAACTAGTACATATTTATGACGGTCGCAGTGTCCTGGGGTCGCGTCAGAGGTGGGTTTCAGCAGGTTCTGACCAGTTCTGGAGAACCAGTAGCGGAAATTTTGAGTAGATCGGAGAACCGGTAGTAAAAAATTCTGACTGGCCCTGCCCTCATCTATTCTCTGCCTTCCGAGTCCCAGCTGATTGGGAAGAAATGGGGATTTTGCAGTAACCTTCCCCTGGAGTGGGGTGGGAATGGAGATTTTACAGTATCCTTCCCCTGTCACGCCCAAGCCACGCCCACCAAGCCATGCCACACCCACAGAACCAGTAGTAAAAAAAAATTTGAAACCCACCACCGAGTCACACGATCCCCTTTTTGCCTTCTGATGAGCGAAATCAATGGGGAAAGCTACAGGGTTACTAACTTGTAACAACTTTGTTTGCTAACTTTTAACAACAAATTTGTTAGGGATTCACCTAACAAATATGGCAAGAAAGGTCGTAAAATGGGGGCAAAACTCACTTAACAAATCTTTCGCTCCGCGACAGAAATTTGGGGCTCAGTTATCGTAAGTTGAGGACGACCTGTATCACCATCATCTTTCAATGACCCCATCATCGCTTGCGGGGTGAAATCTGGGCAACTCAATGGAGCTGAGGGTTTACTGGCCAGATGCCTTTCCTGTTGCCAGTGCGGAGTTTTGTTCAGCAGATATATATTATCAATGTGCCCAGAGAGAGAAAAATCTGCCTCTACCTAGGATTGAACTCACAGCCTCTTGATAGTGAGGCGAGAGCTCCACCTCTAGGCCACCACACCACTCAGTGAATGAATGAACCAACCAACCAATGAATCATCTTCTTTTAACGATCCCGTAATCCCTTGCAGGGTGGAGTCTGGGCAACCGAATGGAGCTGAGTGTTTACTGGCCGGATGCTCTTCCTGTTGCAAGTGCGGAGTTTTGTTCAGCAGATATATTCTCATCATTGCCCAGAGAGAGAAATATCTGCCTCTACCTAGGGTTGAACTACCTGTGGAGACATGCTATATACATACAGTCAGCAACAGAAAATGTTTTGTTCAATTGTGGTCGTAAGTCGAGGACTAGCTGTATAAGCGTAGCTCTTTGCTAGCAAGGCCGCATTTTGAACCCAGGCCCTAGAACTGTTGGCTTAAATCAGAGCTGCAGGAACCTTGTGGGACATTGCCACTCCCATCTATATTTCCAGCATCGAACAAGTTTGAACTTTTTTCAGGGGATAATGGGAATATTTGATGTAAAGTAATAATTGGATTTTATTTTTTATTTTTTTAATTTTTTTTTATTATTAAAATATAAACACAGATATAAAGACAATACAATACAATGACAAACAAAAAACCCACCACCTACAAACCCACCTAACATTTTACATATACGTTTTTGTCATCAACAGAATATATGTCATTGAGCTTATATAGTTTAATAAAGAGTAATTATTAAATATCTGATTCCAATGTTATAACCTTACACTATAAGTTTACATTATTTATAAGTTCATCTCCTTATGCAAGTCTTTACCCTAATTTCTGTCGTCTACATTTTTGCTGATTTTCCTTTCCAGCCATTGATACCATTGGTGCCATACAAGATAGTATTCGCTTTCTTCCTAATAATAATTGGATTTTAGACACCTTCCCACTCACTCGCAGTCAAGCGTTTTCAAGTTTTGTGTCTTTTTTAAAAAAAAAGATGCATTTCGCAGCTTGCCAAAAAAAAAAAAAAGCAAAATGAGTCAGGGAGCTTAGTTTAAAGAACTTCAGGATGCTTTTTTTTAAAAAAGCCCAATTTTTTCCAGTTTTTATCCAATTTGAGAGATGCTATCCCCCTCCGGTCGTTTGTCTGACACAAGTGTCTTCAAAGCCAGCGAATTTCGTAAAAAGACTCGTAAATATCTCCAGAATTGATATCGAGTCATTGAAGTACAAAAGTCCAGCTGTTTTTTTTTAAAAAAGAGGCATCTTCATTTGATGGTTTGGCATTGCTCGAATCTATTGAAAGTATAACAAACGGCAGAGGCCTTATAAGATATATCTTCCTTTCTCTGTGAAAAGCGTTTGGTCTAAGGCAACGGAAACTATGCTTTCTATAAATTAGATGAAAACATTTTAAAAACGTACATTTTCCTCTTTGAAAACAAACGAGCATCTAGATGTTAATGTTTTCAAAGAGGAAAATGTACGTAAATGTAGATTTTCAGCTGATTCAGTGGGAAATCCATAGAATTAACCAGGGGTGGGATTCAGCCGGTTTGAGAGAACCGGATGCTAATTTTACATTCAGTTCGCCGAACCGGTAGTTGCAAGGACTGGCTGCCCCTCCCCCCTGCCCCGTCCCTCCCAGGATTCTCCATGTGGCCCATTTTGGATGCCAGGTAAGTGCAGGCCCGGCATGGAGGCTCTGGGAGGGCGAAAAACGGGCCTCCTGGAAGTTTGGAAATGCGCCCGTTTCCGGCCTCTGGAGCCCCAGGAGAGGCCGTTTTTGCCCTCCCGGAGGCTCAAAATAAGTCTCCAGAGTCTGGGGAGAGTGAAAAACAGGCCTCTGGAGCCCAGCGGAGGCAGTTTTTGCCCTCTCTGAGGCTCAAAAAATGCCTTGAGCCTGGGGAGAGTGAAAAACAGGCCTCCCGGAAGTCCAGAAACGGGCCCATTTCCGGCCTCTGGAGCCCAGGGGAGGTCGTTTTTGCCGTCCCGGAGGCTCAAAGAAAGTCTCCAGAGCCTAGGGAGGGTGAAAAACAGGCCTCCCGGAAGATCAGAAACGGGACCGTTTCCCGCCTCTGGAGCCCAGGCGAGGCCGTTTTTGCCCTCCCGGAGGCTCAAGGAAAGCCTCCAGAGCCTAGGGAGGATGAAAAACAGGCCTCCCGGAAGTCCAGAAACGGGCCCATTTCCCCCCTCTGGAGCCCAGGGGAGGCCGTTTTTGCCCTCCCGGAGGCTCAAAGAAAGTCTCCAGAGCCTGGGGAGGGTGAAAAACATGCCTCCCGGAAGTCCAGAAACAGGCCCGTTTCCGGCCTCTGGAGCCCAGGGGAGGCCGTTTTTGCCCTCCCCGAGGCTCGAAAAAAGCCTCCAGAGCCTGGGGAGGGTGAAAAACAGGCCTCCCAGAAGTCCAGAAACAGGCCCGTTTCCGGCCTCCAGAGCCCAGGGGAGGCCGTTTTTGCACTCCCGGAGACTCAAGGAACGCCTCCAGAGCTTGGAGAGGGTGAAAACGCATACCCACCCCACCGTGGTGCAGGAGGCTGAGTAGGCCACGGCCACCATGGCCACGGCCACCCAGCAGAGAACCGGTTGTTAAATTTTTTGAATCCACCCCTGGAATTAACCCTATATTCTGTGAGGTCCCGCTGCTCTCTGGTGGTTTTCTGGCAGACGTCTTATGACCATACTAGGTAACATCATCAGTGCTGACGTGATGTTAGCGCTGGCATTGATGATGTTCCCTAGTTTGGATATGAAACGTCACCGGGACCCCCACAGTTCGCCCCTGAGCTACATAATACAGCGAGTCCTCGACATACGGCCACAATTGAGCCCCAAATTTCCGTTGCTGAGTGAGATGTTTGTTACGTGAATCGTACCCCCCATTTTACGGCTTTTCTTGCCACGGTCGTTAAGTGAATCATTGCGGTTCTTAAGGTAGTCAACATGGGTTGTTAAGCCAATCCAGTTTGTCCCGTCGACTTTGCTTGCCGGAAGGTCACAAAAGGGGGGGGGTCTGTGGTGTGTCAAATGACCCGGGATCACATGAACCGTCATAAGTATGAGTCAAGTCAAGCGTCTGAATTTTGATCATGTGATCGAGGGGATATTGCGACGGTCATGCGGGTGAAAAATGGTCCCCAGTCACTTTTTTCAGAGCCGTTGTAACTTTGAACGGTCCCTAAATGAAGTGGTGTAGGTTGAGGACTACCTGAATTCTCTTCTATAGAAAATTGAATGAATGAATGAATGAATGAAAAAATGAAGGGAGGGAGGAGGAAAGAGGGAGGCAATGAGGGGGAGGAAGGAAGGAAAAGGGAATAAAGTAGAAAGAAAAAGGAAGAAAGGAGAGAGGGAGGGGGGGAAGGAGAGGAAGGGAAGGAGGAAAAGGAATAAAGTAGAAAGCAAACGAGAGAGGAAGGAGGAAGGAAGGAAGGAAAGAAAGCAGGAAGGAAGGGGAAGAGAAGGAAAGGAAGGAAGGCAGGCAATGAGGGGAAGGAAGGAAGGAAAAGGGAATAAAGTAGAAAGAAAAAGGAAGGAAAAGAGAGGAGGGGGAGGAAGGAGAGGAAGGGAGGAAGAGGAAGGAAGGAAAGGCAATGGGGGAGGAAGGAAGGAAAAGGAATAAAGTAGAAAGCAAACGAGAGAGAGGAAGGAAGGAAAGAAGGGAGGGAAGGAAGGAAGGAAAGGAAGGAAGGCAGGCAATGAGGGGAAGGAAGGAAGGAAAAGAAGGAATAAAGTAGAACGAAAAAGGAAGGAAAAGAGAGGGGAGGGGAGGGAAGGAGAGGAAGGGAGGAAGAGGAAGGGAAGGAAGGCAATGGGGGAGGAAGGAGGAAGGAAAGGAATAAAGTAGAAAGCAAACGAGAGAGGAAGGCAGGAAAGAAGGGAGGGAAGAAGGAAGGAGAGGAAGGAAGGCAGGCAATGAGGGGGAGGAAGGAAGGAAAAGGAAATAAAGTAGAAAGAAAAAAGGAAGGAAGGAAAAGAGGGAAGGAGGAAGAGGAAGGAAAGGGAAGGAAGGCAATGAGGGGGAGGAAGGAAAGAAAAGGGAATAAAGTAGAAAGCAAATGAGAGGAAGGAAGGAGAGGAAGAGAGAGAAAGGAAGGGAGAAGAGGAAAGAAAGGAATGGAAGGCAGGCAATGAGGGGGAGGAAGGGAATAAAGTAGAAAGCAAACGAGAGAGGAAGGAAGGAAGATGAAGAAAGAAAGGCAGGGGGGAATAGGAAGGAAGGAAGGCAATGAGGGGGAGGAAGGAAGGAAAAGAAAATAAAGTAGAAAGCAAATGAGAGAGGAAGGAAAGAAGAAGGAAGGAAAGAAAAAGAAAGGGAAGGAATGAGAGGAAGGAAGAAAGGAATGGAGGAAAGGAAGGAAGGGGAGAAAGGAAGGAAGAGGAAGCAAAGGAAGGAAGGCAGGCAATGAGGGGGAGGAAGGAAAAGGGAATAAAGTAGAAAGAAAAAGAAAGGGAAGGAAGGAAATCAGAGAGGGAAGAAATGAAGGAAAGAAAGAAAAGTCAGTCCTATAGTTCACCTTTTCGGAGAACAGCGGGAGAACCGAGAAGTTTGCCAAAAAATTCTATTTTCTTTTCTTCTTTTTTTTCTTCTTTTCTTTTTCTTCCCCAGTCCCGCAGCCACGAAGCTTCGCGGGACAGCACCAGCTTCCCCCCCACCAAAGAGCCCTCCCAACCCGGGGCCTGCCTCCCGCCCCACAGCCCCAAAGCCCAGCACCAAGAGGGCCCATCCAGCCCTAGGGAAGAAGGGAGACGGACCCCCTCCCCTCCTCCGAGGCAACACAGCCACACCCCACCACCACCACAGCAACCACCAGCACGCGGCACGCAGGCCGAGAGCACGTTTCCAGAACGAGTACGGGGACGTTCCAAGACGCGGGGGGGGGGGGGCCCCAGCTCCGCTTCATCTGAAATTGGGGGGGGGGGGGGCGGGGGTAGTCAAGAGACTGGGCCCTGTGGCCCCTTCCTGCTAAATTAACCCTTTTTCCCCCCCCACTCCATAGGGCAGCCCAGAGCCCCCTTTTCCGACGGAGGGTTCTGCCGTAGACATCGGGGGTGCTGCCTCGGAGCCGCCGCGCCCGCTCGAGCCGCCGCGCCGCAAAATGTGAGTATCGGGCGGGAGGGAGGGCTGAGCCATGATGGGGTAGCTCACTCGATCGTCTTTTATCGGCAAGGATGATGTTCTTCAGAGAAGGAGCCACCACAAAGGAAGCTCCTGGCGTGGGGGGGGGGTGGGGGGTGGATTAGATGACCTATAACCGTGATGGCGAACCGATGGCACGCGTGCCACAGGTGGCGCGTGGAGCCGTATCTGTGGGCACGCGAGCTCAGCTCCAGCGTGGATGCGCGCGCCAGCCAGCTGATTTTCGGGCCTTCTGGGCCCAATTGGAGTCGGGAAACGGGTCGTTTCCAGCCTCCAGAGGGCCTCGGGGGTGGGGAGAGGCCGTTTTTGCCCTCCCCAGGCTCCAAGAAAGGCTCTGGTGCCTGGGAAGGGTGAAAAACGGGCCTACCGGTAAACCTTTTTGCCTTCGTGTGCCAAAAGCGTGAAGGGCGTGGGGGGCATTGAATTATGGGTGTGGGCACGCATGCGCAAGACCCCCCTCCGCGCGCGCCCCCCACTTTTGGCACGCGACGGCAAAAAGGTTAGCCATCGCTGACCTCTAAGGTCCCTTCCAACTCTTAATCTGTTAGATTTGGGAAGGTCAATCAAAGCGCAGGAGACAACATTAGGCTCTCTATGGAACGGCTGCAGGAAAAAGAATGAGGTTCGAGACCCCGTATTGCTGAGGAACTGACCAGACCGTGGCCTCTTTCACTGGGACTAAGTCATTTTTGGCCGTTTTAAAGTGTCCGGCCAGGAGGATATCCCACGCAAGGGTGGCTGAGCTTGTCGATCGAAAGGTCGGCAGTTCAGCGGTTCGAATCCCGAGCGCCGCATCACGGGGTGAGCTCCCGTTCCTTGTCCCAGCTTCTGCCAACCTAGCAGTCCGCAAGCACGTTAAAAAAAATTTGCAAGTAGAAAAAATAGGGACCACTTTTGGCGGGAAGGCAAACAGCGTTCCGTGCGCCTTTGGCGTCATGCCGGCCACCTGACCACGGAGACGTCTTCGGACAGCGCCGGCTCTTCGGCTTTGAAACGGAGATGACACACCGCCCCCTAGAGCCGGGGACGACTAGCACATAGGTGCGAGGGGAACCTTACAATTATTTGCAGTTTTTAAAAGGGATTTTTCCCATCGGGTCGCCGCCCCCTTCTCCCCCGACTCTAGCCCGAATTAAGGGATTTTAGGGTCGTGAAAAGGGGCGCCCAGCCAACCCCAGCCGTCTAGATCCCAGCTTGGCTTGGAATCGGTCAGACGGGCCATGCGCAGAGGGTGGATCCCGTTTCCTGGCCTCTTAGCTCCCTGGACCACAAACACACAACCTACCTACCTTCCAGGAGGGTTGAGCATTGGCTGCTTTCAATGCCCTATGTCTGGAACCGCTCGGGGTAGGTTCCAGCGGGCTTGACCGGTTGGATGGGGGCCTGGCCTCTTAAGAGACGGATCGCACATCCTCTAAGGGAAGGTTCCTGCATGCTTCACCAGTTGGATGGGGGAACTGGTCTTTAAAGGGGATGTATCCTGCAGCCTCCTAAGGGAAGGTTCCTGCACGCTTCACCAGTTGGATGGGGGGGATGGATCCCGCAGGCTCTTAAGTAAGGAAAGTTCTTGCACGCTTCACCAGTTGGATGTGGGGGGGGGGGGGGCTGGCCTTTAATAGGGGGGGTCCCTCCAGCTTATAAGGGAGGTTTCATGTGTGCGTGCTTGGCCGGTTGGGGGGATGGATCCTGCAGCCTCAAAGGGAAGGTACCTGCGCGCGTTGACCTGTTGGAGGGGGGGGGAAAGGATCCTACAGCCTCTAAGGGAAGGTACCTGCGCGCTTGACCAGTTGGATGGATGGAGGGATGGATTCCTGCAGCCACTAAGGGAAGGTTTCATGTGTGCTTGACTGGTTGGATGGGGGCCTGGCCTCTAAAAAGAGATGCATCCTGCAGCCTCTAATGGAAGGTACCTGTGCGCTTGACCTGTTGGATGGAGGGATGGGTTCCTGCAGCCACTAAGGGAAGGTTTCATGTGTGCTTGACCGGTTGGATGGGGGCCTGGCCTCTAAAAAGAGATGCATCCTGCAGCCTCTAATGGAAGGTACCTGTGCGCTTGACCTGTTGAGGGGGGGGGGGGGGGGGGGGCTTGTCTATAAAAGTGATGCATCCTGCAGCCTCCTAAAAAGAAGGCTCCTGTGCACTTCACCGGTTGGATTGGGGGCTGATCCTTACAAGAGATGGATCCACCTGTTGGATTGGGGGCTGGCCTTTGAAAGGGATGGATCCTGCAGGCTCCTAAGGGAAGGTTCATTTGTGCTCGACCGGTTGGATGGATGGATTCCATGGCTCCTGCAGCCTCTAAGGAAGGTATCTCTGTGCTTGACCAGTTGGAGTGGGGCCTAGCCTTTAAAGGGGATGCACCCTGCAGCCTCCTAAGGGAAGGTTCCTGCAAGTTGGATGGGGGGAGGGGGGCAGAATGGATCCCGCAGCCTCTAAGGAAAAGTTCATGTGTGCTTGACCGGTTGGATGGGGGCCTGGCTTCTAAAAGAGATGCATCCTGCAGCCTCCTAAGGCAGTGTTTCCCAAACTTGGCTATTTTAAGATGCATGGACTTCATCTCCCAGAATTCCCCAGCCAGTATGCCTGGGTGAGGAATTCTGGGAGTTGAAGTCCATACATCTTCAAAGGGTCAAGTTTGGGAAACACTGTCCTAAGGGGAAGTTCCTGCGTGCTTGACCGGTTGGTTGGTTGGTTGGTTGGTGGGAATGGAGGGGGAATGGGGTGTCGGGCCATTTAAAAGGAGATGGGCTCCTGCAGCTTTCTAAGGGAAGGTTTCCTGCACGCTTGACCGGTTCGATTCCTGCAGCCACTAAGGAAAGGTCCATGCGCGCTTGACCGGTTGGTTGGTTGGATGGAGGGATGGATCCTATAGCCTCAAAGGGAAGGTACCTGTGTGCGCTTGACCGGTTGGTTGGATGGAGGGCTGGATCCCTGCAGCCACTAAGGGAAGCTTTCATGTGTGCTTGACCGGTTGGATTGGGGGGGGGCTGGCCTTTAAAGGGGACGCATCCCGCAGCCTCCCTTAAGGGAAGGTCCCCGCTGTGCGCTTGACCGGTTGGTCGGTCGGACGGAGGGACGGATGGGGGCGGATTGAGTGTCCGGGCCTGGCCTTTAAAAAGGGGACGCCTCCCGCAGCCTTTTAATAATGGAAGGGTCACGTGGGCTTGACCGGTTGGGTGGGGAAGGGGGGGAGGCTGGCTTTTAAAGGGGACGCCTCCCGCAGCCTTTTAATAATGGAAGGGTCACGTGGGCTTGACCGGTTGGGGTGGGGGAGGGCTGTTAAAGGGGACGCCTCCTGCAGCGCCCACCCACCTCTGCCGTATTGGGGAGGGTCCCTCTTCCCCTTCGCCGCTTTTGCCCCGCCCCTCGGAGGGGAGGGGAGGGGAGTCTCTTTATCCTCCTCTTTCCCCCTCCTTTATCTCTCGCTCTCTTTCTCCCCCCCCCCCCCGGAAGACCGCCCGGGGGCTGCCGGGAAAAAAAAAAAAAAAAGAAAGGAGGGGAGAGGAAAAAAAAAAAAAAAAGAGCCTCGGCGCCCGGCAAGATGGCCCCGCCGCCGCCCGTCCGCGGCTCCGCTCTTGCGCCGGGGCTCCCGCCGTCGCCCGGGCCTCCGTCCCCGCCTCTGCGCCGCCGCCGCCGCCGCCTCCCGCGGGACTGCTGAGAAGGCGGAGCCCAGGAAAGCCGATCCCCGATTCCCTCCGGCCATGCTGCTCTCCGAGAGCAAGGGAGGGTGAGACCGGGAAAAGGGCCCCGGCCGGCCTTGGCTGCCCTCCGCAGCGCTCCCCAAATCCCCTCCCTTCCCTAAATCCCTTCCCTTCCCTTCCCTCTCCTGCGCCATTCTCTCCTTCTTCCTCCCTCCCTCCCTCCATTCATTCATTCCTCCCCCCTCCCTTTTTTTTTTTTTTTTGCCTCGCGCCTCCTGGGCTCTTCCCCTCCCCTCCCCTCCCCCCTTCCTCCTTCCTCCTCTGCCCTCCATTTTCTTCTTCCCTCCAGCCAAGCCCTCCCCCCCCTTTCCCAGCGCCTCTGCCCTTCCCTTTGACAGGGTGCAATAGCCCCCCCTCCTCCCTGGCGAGGCCGCCTCGCTTTCCCTTTCTTCCCAGGAGGTCCCACTTTCACTGCGGGGGTTTCCCCCCCCTCCCCCCCCTCCCTCCGCTTGCTTGCTTGCTTTCCCCTTGTTCCCTTTTCCTTCCTTCCCTCCCTCCATCCTTTCTCTCCCCTCCCCCCCCCAGTCTGGCTCCTCTGCCTGCCTTCCAGCTGCTTCTCCTCTGCCCCCTCCCTTCCATCCATCTATCTAATATATCTCTCTCTCCTTCCATCCATCTATTCTAATCTATCTCCATCCAATCTCTCTCTCTCTCTTTCTCCCCCCCCCCAAGAATCCAGCTTCTGCCTGCCTCCAGCTGCTTCCTCGGCTGCCCCCCTCCCTCCTTCCATCTCATCCATCCTTGCCATCCATCCATCTATCTATCCATCACATTCTATCTCTCTCTCTCTCTCTCTCTCTCTCTTCCCCCCCCCAAGAATCCCAGCCTCTGCCTGTCCCAGCTGCTTCCTCGGTGCCCCCTCCTTCCCATCCATTCATCCATCTATCTATCTATCTATCTATCTATCTATCTATCTATCTATCTATCTATCTATCTATCTACATTCAATCTCTATCTCTCTTCCCCCCCCCCCCAATCCCAGCCTCTGCCTGTCTCCCAGCTGCTTCCTCGGTTGCCCCTCCTTCCCTTCCATCTATTATCTATCTATCTATCTATCTATCTTTCTCTCTCTATCTATCTTTCACCCAATCTTATCTGCTCTTCCCCCCCCACGAATCCCAGCCTCTGCTGTCTTCCAGCTGCTTCCTCCTTGCCCTCCCTTCCTCACACTCCCTATCTTCATCCTTTCATACTCTATCTTTCTGCCCCCACCCCAGGAGTCCAGGTCTTGTGCCTGCCTTCCAGCTGCTTTCTCCTCT
The DNA here is from genome assembly GCF_029531705.1 of Pantherophis guttatus. Next base: position 1,355,495 of record NW_026844125.1, read on the forward strand.
GCCCCCTCCTTCCCCTATCTATCATATATCTATCTATCTCCATCCATCCATCCATCCATCCTCTATCTCTACCCCCCAGCAGTCCAGGTTCTTTGCCTGCTTTCCAGCTGCTTCTCCTCTGCTCCCTCCCTTCCCCATCTCTATCTCTCTCCCTTCTCCATCCATCCATCCATCTATCCATCCATCCATCTATCTATCTATCTATCTATCCTCCCCCAGCAGTCCAGGTTCTTTGCCTGCTTTCCAGCTGCTTTCTCCACTGGATTCTCCTCCCTCCCACCCCACCTCCTCCAAGGCTCAGCCACCCATCTCCTCTTTCTCTCTCCCCCCCCCTTTTTTTTTTCACCGCCTGCCCTTTTCTCTGCAGAGAGATTTTTTTTTTTTGCTTCTTCTCTTCCTTCCCCCTCCTTCCCCGCTCCCTCTTTCATCCTGCACGTGTATGTGTCTGCCTCCCCCCCCATCTCCTTCCCTCTTTCTGCTCTCTAGCTGCTGTTTTCTGCTCCTGGCCCTCGGCGGTCACCCCTGCCCTCCTCCCCAGCAACAGTAGGGGGGGCCCCCAGGACGAGGAGGTGGCCCGGCCCCCCCCCCCAAGGGACGGGCGAGACGATGGGGTTGTGGGTGGGGTGGGCTTTGAGATGGGAAGGCTTGTGGTGTAATTGACCGGGGGATGGAATATGCGACATGAAAGGAGATTCAGGTGGGTGGTTTGGGAAGGGGCTCGGCCATTTGGGGGGTCTGGTCCGGATGCCTGCCCACCCCCTTTGGATTCTGATTCCTCCCCTTGTTTGGGGAAGCTTGTAACCGGGTTAAAAAAAGGCCCGTCTCTTGTGTGTTGTGTGTGTGTGTGTGTGGGAGGATGTTACTCTGAAATTGGGGGAAACATACTCCAAGGATGCTCGGGGATGGAGAAGTCACCTTTAGACGGGCCGCAGTGGAGGAGACGAAGGCCCCAGCGGGTAGCCGGGAAGGAAGGCGCAATGAATGGAAGTCGGCGCTGCTGTGGGGCAGAGGTTTCTTGGGACGGTGTGGGGGGGGAGGCAGAAGACCCTGCTGTGGCGGGGCAGAGACCCCTTGTTGTCGACGGCGAGGCGCCCTTTGTCCCCTCGCGACCCCCAGTTCCCCTCCCCTCCCCCCCAATGATTGCCTCTCCCCTTTTTTTTTTTTCACGCAGCGAGGAGAAGCAGACGATGCCAATGGAGCTGTCGTCGGAGCCCCAACCAGAGAACGAGGCCCTGGAGCCCGGAGGCCCGAGGATCAACCCTCCGCAGACCCCCGGGCCCCGAAACGGGCCCGAAGACGAGGAGAAGAAAGAGGGTAGCGTGTCGGGAGGAGGCGCCATTCGGCAGCATTAGAGGCAGGGGGCCCTAGGGGGATCCAGCCGAGCGGCTGGGGAGGATGGGGCTTTCTGGGGCAGGTGTGAAAGGCCATTCGGTACTGCAATGGAGAGGGGGGGGGGTGCGATGGGAAGAGAGGAAAGGCCCGGTGGGGGGGGGTGTTTCAGAATGCTTGGTGAGATCTAAGCCCCCCCACCCCCACCCCCCATCAGCAAAATCTTTCCACTAGGGACTTGTCTCCTAGTGTGACACCCATTTGAAGGCAGGGGAGTATGGGGTGCAGCACAATTCACTTTTTTTTTTTTCCAGAGTGTACAATTCTGCTTCCTGAGAATTTCCACTTGGGTGTGCTTGGGGGAAATCTTATTTATTTCCCTCCCCTCCCCCCTTAATTTTACATAATAAAACCACTGCAATTGGAAAATAGTTAGGCCTATCAGGCTGAGAACGAAGAGAGATGAGAAATAAGCCTTCGGTGCCGTTTTTTACAACTGTAGTCACTTTTAAGACATGTGTGGACTTCAACTCCCAGAATTCCCCAAGCCAGCAAAAGTCTACATCCATCTTAAAAGCATGCCGGCTGAGGAATTCTGGGATTTGAAGTCCACTTGCCTTAAAGCAAGCTGGCCGGAGAATTCTGGGAGTCGAAATCCATCCATCTTAAAAGCGTGCCGGTTGGCTGAGGAATTCTGGGATTTGAAGTCCACTCGCCTTAAAGCAAGCTGGCCGGAGAATTCTGGGAGTCGAAATCCATCCATCTTAAAAGCATGCCGGTTGGCTGAGGAATTCTGGGAGTTGAAGCATGCCAGCTGACTGAGGAATTCTGGGAGTTGAAGTCCGCACGTCTTAAAATGGCCACAGTTGACAAACGCTGCACCCAATGGCTAGCAGAAAGGGGGGGAAAAATAACTTATTGCCTTTTTAAATTTTTCTTGGCTAACAAACTACCTGCATTCATGTCCCAATTTAGCGCCAAATTATACCCCAATGAGAGAAAATATGCAATATTGAGACATGGAAGAATTCAGAATCTCGGGGGTGTTTTGGTGGTTGCTATGATTTTATTTTATTTTTTTTTGGGTCCGGAGGCAAAAACCTGCATTCTGAGCCTGATGTTTCTCACATCCGCCCTGCCTTAAGCCAAGACTGGTTTGAGTTTTTTCAAAGCAGTGAATATCCCCAGCCCTACAGCCGGTAGTCCCTTAACCAGGATTCCCGCTCTCCAGCACATTTTGGCATGCTTAATTATTTTTTGTGTGTGGTGATGGTTGTTTACTAAACTATAGATCCATTGCAAAGATTTGGTTTACCCTTCGGCCATTGCTGATAGTTTGGCCTTTTTCCCCTGTGTTGTGTAAAGGGGGGAAGTGGGTGGGGGTTGTAATAGGGGGCTGGGAGGTCTGCGGGGAGGGGATTGAATACATTTGTGCGTCCGCACGTACATATTTTGCACTCACAACTCAGATCCTGGCTTTTCCGTGCTGCTGAGGAAGAGAGGGGTGGGTGGGGACAGGCCTTGCTTCTCCCCTCACCCTAAAGATAGCTTCCCCGCACAACCTCCCCCTCTCCCCCCTCCCCCCGTTGACGTTCTCCTCTGGACTCGTTTGTTCTGATCCCCGTTTTAAAGAGGCATCAATCTACTGGGAATGCGAAAGAGAGAGAGAGAGTGAGAGAGAGAGAGAGAGAGAGAAACCGGAGAGAGAGAGAGAGCGTGGACACGTTTGAGCAGGCTGCAGCCAGGCGTCCCGTGGACGGGAGGAAAAAAAAGAGAGATTTTGGAGATGATCTTCCTTGGCCCTTCCTGGAACTGTTTTCTGCCTTCCTTCGGTGGAAAATCCTCTCGACATCCGTAGCCACGGAGAGAAACGTGCCTCTCGGAGTCCCACCTGCTCCGTGGGGCTTCCCTCGTGCTTCCGAAAACTTGATGGTGCACCTCAACTGGTTCCTTGTTCATCTCCACCATCCGTGAAAGCTGCAGCTCTTTGGAAGGCCACCTGGTCAAAACTTGGGCCGGCCTTCGGAACGAGGTGTCCAGAAGACGGTCACGCAACACGTCAACCTGTTCCGTCACCTCCCCGGGGCAGTTTGAAGCCACATCTCCTTCACCGTCCCGAGGAAGGCTTCCGTCGACGTGTGATGAATTCCCGGGACCTTTCCCGTCCTGAGAAGAGCTATCCAAATTCTTCCGATCTTTGTCACCGATCCCGTCGCTCTTACGATCCCGCCGGCTTCCCTGATTTTGCGGGAAGTTTCGGCACCCGAGTGACTTTTCCATCCGCCAATGGGGGAGTCCCCCGCCGGTCGCCAAATCCCTAGGAACCAGATCGACACCAGATCCAACGTTCCATCTACCGATTCCTGAGACCGGGCTCCAGAATTTGGGGGGAGAAGTTCTTCTGTCCTCCGTAACGCTGCGGGTACGCAGAGGTCTTCGACCCGTTTTTGGCAATTTGCTGCGGGGCAGCGGTGGCGTCTCGCACAAGTCCGGCTTTCTCCACCAGCCCCGCGTAGGACGTGTTTGTGGCCTTTTTTTCAAGAGGCGCCAAGGTTTGCCTAAAGAGGACTTGGCGCGCGGAGCGTCCCACAGTCTTTCCATATCAAGGACATCCTTGCGTTGTGTTATTTCTTCCAAAAAAAACAAGGACTGTCAGTTCCTGTTTTCACTTGTCATTGGGATGTCTGCCCCAATTTGTGAATGTTGGTTTTCACTGACACTTTCCACTTAAAAAAAGAGAGTCCCCGCCACGAACATGACAGTGCCACATCCCGCTGTCCCGACAATCCGCAGCCGCCTGCCGAGAACTGACGATGCCTTGACTCCCCCCCACTTCAGCCCTTGTGTGTGGGGGGGGGCAACTTCTGTCTCGCCCTCTCTCTTCCGGGACACTTTGACTTCCGACCACCAGCCAATCAAGCGCTAGGTTCCTACCTACTACCTACCTACCGGCCAACCAATCAGCACCTCTCTTGTCACCCAGCCCAACCAAGCACGCACCTTTCAGGCCAGGGAGGGCTCGTTCCGATTGGACCAGCCGTTGCCTAGATACAGCGCACACACACTGAGGTGTGATTGGCTGAACAGAAGACCCTGCCCCAGGTGTGAGAGGGTACCTGGAGCGCTTGTCCTAATTTTTTTTTCTTTTCTCTTTTTTTTTTTTTTTTCCTTCTTAAAAAAAGTTTTGTTTTCTTTCTTTCTTTCTTTTTTGGCTTGTTTTCTTTCGTGTTCTTAATTTAAATAGAAAAAAAAGAGAGAAAGGGAGAATTGGAACGGCGGGGCGGGCGGAGGGGAGGCGGATGGATGGGTCCCGTTAACGGTTTAAAATGGAGGGGTTTCCCACCCCCCTCAGCTTTCTTTGTTTCTTAAATGATGGGGAGTCTTGGGACATTAGCTTAGGAGGTGTGTTCCCACCCCTCCCCAAATCCTTGTTCAACGTGACCCCCTGTGTTGACATTGGGGCGACCCCTGGTTTCCATTCACCTGCCCCTTTCGAGGGACATCCACTGTTCGGCCATGAAATGGAGAATAGAAGAGTCGGAAGGGACCTTGGAGGTCTTCTAGTCCAACCCCCTGTCTCGGGGGAGAGAGTGGGGCTATCCTAAATTAAAAGGGGGTCAGAAAAGGGAAGAAGAGCCACAAAGCAAGGAACGGAGCGAAATACATATTTTTTTTTACAGAAATGCAAATATCGGGGTCTCGGTGGCTGCTGTGACACCCCAACTCGAGTTGAGGTGTCACAACGAGTTTAGCTTGGTTTGCTTTCTCGCAGACGTTTCATTACCCAAAACTAGGTAACCTGATCCGTCTGTTCATTTAATGACCGTTAAAAGTTACGACGGCACCGAAAAAAAATGACTTCACGACCATTTTTCACAGTTACGAACTTTACAGCATCTTTGTAATCACGTCATAATTCCTATGCTTGGCGACTGGGTCATATTTATGACCATTTTGTGACTTTCCAACACCAGATTCACTTCAGAACCTATATTAGCAAGTTAACCAATGCAGTTGATTCCGTCAGGGTTGGATAAAAATCGATGATTTTATTTTTTAAAAAAGCAATTTTGGGAGGAGGGGGGTTTAAATCGGGTTTTTTTATTTTTATTTTTATCAAATTTATTTTAATAAAATGCTTTTGGAATTAAAAAAAATCTATCTAAAGATAATTTTCTATTTAAGATAACCTTAATAATTTAGTTTATTTGGCCTGAAATGGAGCATAGTTATGTAGCTTGAGGCTGTATATATTCGGCGATATTTACATTTTTTGGTAAAACTCCCTGAATCTGCAAGCTGAGCTAACATGCGCTGTGTCAATGCATTCACACAATTTCACAGCAGAAATGACAGTGGCTCTTTTAAAAATTAAATCGAGCTGCTTTAAATCAAGCATTTTTGGGGGGGGGTGATTTAAATTGTGATTTAAATCGACTTGATTTAAATCGCAATTTAAATCGACCTGATTTAAATCAAATCCACCCTGGATTCCCTTAACAACTGTAGCAAGAAAGGTTGTAAAACAGGGCAAAAGTCACTTAAACGCATCTCGACGACAGAAATTTTGGGCTCAATTGAGGCCGTAAATTGAAGACTATTTAGAAATTGGCCAAGCTCAAGAGAGCACCCCATTCATTTCAACCCTCAGCTACAAGTATTCTCCTTTATATTAAGAGTTTAGTCCGATTTATAAAATGCTTCCTTTGACACGCATCCCAAAAAAAACCCCACCATTGCCAGAAAGCAGAGCCAGAAAGGAGTGGAAACAATTTCGCCTGAGACAGACGGAATTTTCCAGATCAATTTCCCACCTGGTTTTGTGCGAATCCATAAAATTGGCTTGGGAGAGGAACAGTTCCTTGAGGGTGGGAAAAATCAGGAATTGTGCAAGCCATCAAGAATAACAAAGAGTTGGAAGGGACCTTGGAGGTCTTCTAGTCCAACCCTCTGCTCAAGCAGGAGATTCTACACCCGTGATGGTGAACCTATGGCACGCCAGCTCAGGTCCGGCACGCGCCTTCTGGGCCCACCAGAAATAGAGAAACAGGCTGTTTCCTATCTCCGGAGAGCCTGGGGAAGTGGGGAAGGCCTGTTTTTCTTTCTCACCTGGCTCTAGATCCTCTCTATGCATCTGGGGAGGGCAAAAACAGCCTTCCCCACACCCTCAGATGCCCTCCAGAAGCCCGAAACAAAAGTTGGCTGTTTTCCAACTTTCGGTTGGACAGGAAGTGACTTTTTTGCTGTCCCCAGCCTCCGGAGAGTCCTAGAGAGTCTGAAAGTTGGAAAATGGGCCTCCGGAGGGCCTCTGAGGGGGTGGGGAAGGCTGTTTTTGCCCTCCCCAGATGCATGGAGCCAAGTGAGAGAGAAAAAAGGGCCTACTGGGCCATCGCGTGCTAGGAGGGGAGTCACTCGCACATGCACGGGGTGGGGCGCATAGAATTATGGGTGTGGGCCCGAACACGCGCGAACCTCCCCCGCCCCCTTCCTGGCACGCAATAGCAAAAAGGTTAGCCATCACTGCTCTACACCATTCCAGACACATGGTTGTCCAGTCTCTTCTTTCAAAAGGGATGGAGCACCCACAATTTCTGGAGACCCCCTGATTAATTGTTCTAAGTGTCAGGAAGTATCGCCTTCAACCACAGGTAGTCCTCGACTTCACGACCACAACAGAGCCCAACATTTATGTTGCCGAGTAAGAAATTTTGTGAGTTTTGCCAAGCATCCGAATGTAAATCACGTGGGGAATGCTACAACGGTCATAAGTGTGAAAAACGGTCTCTAAGTCCCTTTTTTTTCAGTGCCGTTACAACTTCGAATGGTGCCTAAGTGAACTTGTAAATCGAGGACTACCTGTACTCAGAGGTGGGGAACTATAGCCCTTTTATGACTTGCGGACTTCAACTCCCAGAATTCCTGAGTCAGCCATGCTGGCTGAATTCTGGGAGTTGAAGTCCGCAAGTCTTAAAGGGGCCGTAATTCCCACCTCTGAGCTACATAATTAGGATTACTTGAAGAATATCCTATAGCTGAATAAATGTTGCAGCTGGGTAAAATCTCTCCAAAATACCAGAAGGATGAAAAGGCCCAATTTTTAAACCTGTCTGTTGTCTTAAACCTACTCCAAGGGTTAAAATGGCAAAAATTCAAAACTTGCTTCTATATTATCCTTCATTCTTTTCTTCTTTTTTTTTTTTCTCCTCTGACCATAAGCTTGACAGTCTTGTCTTAATGAACTTGGCAAGCCCGACTATCAAAGCGGGTTATTATTTGCCTGCTGGCCTGCGTCAACTTAATATATCCGTTGGCAGGCCACTGAGGATTTTAAAATAATCTGACGTCATCGTTCATGGCTTGTTTCAAAACGAATAAGCCGTATTTGAAAAAAAAAATATATATATATAAGCACATAGGGAAAACCCACCGCTAGCAATTCTTTAATATATCCTGTTTCTGTTTTTTAAATTGAAATATTTTTGCCCACTTTCTGGATGTTTAGTTATACATTTATTTTTATATCTATCTATCTATCTATCTATCTATCTATCTATCTATCTATAGCATCTCTATATCTCTCTATCTATTTATCTCTATCTATCTCTATCTGTCTACCTAAAATATTTTTGCCCACTTTCTGGATTTTTTGTTATATGTTTATTTTTATATCTATCTATCTATCTCTATATTTATCTCTATCTATTTATCTGAAATCCCACTTTCTGGATTTTTAGTTATATATTTTTATCTCTCTCTCTCTCGCATCTCTATATCTTTCTCTATATTTATCTCTTATCTATTTATATATCTGTCTGCCTAAAATATTTTTGCCCACTTTCTGGATTTTTAGTTATATATTTTTATCCCTCCCTCCCCCCTCTCTCTCTTTCTCTCTCTCTCTTTCCCTCGCATCTCTATATCTTTCTCTATATTTATCTCTTATCTATTTATCTATATATCTGTCTGCCTAAAATATTTTTGCCCACTTTCTGGATTTTAGTTATATATTTATTTCTCTCTCTCTCTCTCTCTCTCTCTCTCATCTCTATATATCTCTATATATTTATCTCTTTATCTATATATCTGTCTGCCTAAAATATTTTTGCCCACTTTCTAGATTTTTAGTTATATATTTATTTTTATATCTTATCTATCTCTCTATCTCTATATTTATCTCTATCTATTTATATCTGTCTATTTATCTGAAATATTTTTTCCCCACTTTCTGGATTTTTAGTTATATATTTTTATATCTATCTATATAGCTATCTATCTTGCATGTATGTACGTACGTGCGTGCGTGCGAAAACATTTCAATTTTAAAAAAAGAAACAGGATATACTAAAGAATTGCTAGCGGTGGGTTCCCCCCCCCTTTTGTGTGGGCTTTCAATTCCCATCATTTCCAGTCAGCGCAGGAAAGGGTAGGCTGGCTGGGGATAATGGTACCTGTAGTCCTATGCAGTAGAGTCCGAAGGATTTGGGCCTCCCCCGATTTCAGCCTTTGCTGTCACTTCAGCTTCCTTATTTTATTTTATTTTTTTCATTAAAAGCATCCAGTCTTCTTTCCATAATAAAGAAACGCTGAGGAAAAACTTATGAAAAGCAGGAAATATAACCATGGAATTCTTTTTTTATTATTATTATTTTACTATTATTAAAACTTTTCTGAAGCAAATGTATGAAAACAATAGTTAAAATACTGCTAAATTCATGAAAATCAGCTCTCGTGTTTCCAAATAAAAAGGGGATCTGAGTAGAACTGGTAATTGTTCCTTAATTTGGCACCACAACTAACTAAAGCCGTGTGCGTTTTGCTCACCGGTCACTAGCGGGATGTGGACTTCAGTCTTAAATATTTATTTATTTTATTTTATTTCCAATTTATATACCGCCCTTCTCCCTGAGGACTCAGGGCGGTGTACAGTCAGAATTAAGAACATGAAATACAAATATTAAAAAACAATTAAAATATATATCAATTTGGCCCCAAAATTAAAAATCACAAACCAATTAAAACATTTAAAAATTTCTTCTTAAGCCAGCCCGTATGTCATTCTTTTTCAATTACATTTCCTATCCCTGGAGTACTTTTAGCTCCGCAAACATTTACGCCCATAAAAGAGAATATTTACAGCTCGGGATTGAACTGTGTGGTTAATGCTGCAAACCTCCCTCCTTTCTTCTAACGCTGATGACGTTACCTAGCTTGGCAACGAAACGTCTGCAAGGAAACCACCCCAAATCCACAGAACCGTGTTTCAATTTCTCGTACCCCGCGAGGACTAGAAACCCTTTTAGAACCTTTTTGGTTTTCCTGTTTTGACCTCCCAAAGGGCCAAATAGAGAAATGTTCTAAAAAAAGGTTTCTAGTCCTCAAGGAGGAGACGGCAGGAGCCGTGTGCAAATAAATTTGACCAGATTTCGTGGACTTGCAAAGTTAGAGAGGCAGATTTCTACCCTCTCCACTTCATTGCCGAGGCAGCGGGAGACCCCCTTTGCCCGTCCCCACCCCCTTCATCTGGGCCCCTCCATTATTTAGGCCTTCTCTTCCCCCCCCTTCCCCCTTGATGTCCCTCAGATGCGACGGCCGCTTTTCAAATCCCCGATACTGACTTGATTTCCCCCTCTACACGGGGTTTTCTTTCTTTGTCTGTCCTTCTCCCATTTCTCCCCCCTCTTTCTTTCTCTCTCTCTCTCTCTCTTTCCCTTCCCTTCTTCCTTCCCTTTCTCCACAGGGTTCAGCTCAGCCCAAGGCCTTCAAGAGGAAGATCTCCGTCGTCTGTAAGTAAAAGGGGCAGGTTGTCCACCCGTTGAGCTCAGCCTTCCCTTGACCACTTCGGTGAGACATCTGAGGAGGGTTGGAGGTCCTCTGGTCACTCCTGAAAGCTGAGGTCTCCAAGCTTGGCAATTTAAGACTTGTGGACTTCAACTCCCATAATTCCTCGCCTCAGCATTGCTGGCTGAGGAAGTCTTAAACCTGCCAAGGTTGGAGACTGAGGAATTCTGGGAGTTGAAGTCCACAAGCCTTAAACGTGCTTTGGTTGGAGACTGGCTGAGGCATTGTGGGAGTTGAAGTCCCAAAATCTTAAACTTGCTAAGGTTGAAGACTGAGGCATTGTGGGAGTTGAAAGTCCATAAGTCTTAAACTTGTCATGGTCGCAGACTGGCTGAGGAATTCTGGGAGTTGAAGTCCACAAGTCTTAAACTTGCCATGGTGGGAGACTGGCTGAGGCATTGTGGGAGTTGAAGTCCACAAGTCTTAAACGTGCCATGGTGGGAGACTGGCTGAGGCATTGTGGGAGTTGAAGTTCACACGTTGCCATGGTCGCAGACTGGCTGAGGCATTCTGGGAGTTGAAGTCCACAAATCTTAAACTTGCCATGGTCGCAGACTGGCTGAGGCATTCTGGGAGTTGAAGTCCAAAAATCTTAAACTTGCCAAGGTCGCAGACTGGCTGAGGTATTCTGGGAGTTGAAGTCCACAAATCTTAAACTTGCCATGGTCGCAGACTGGCTGAGGCATTCTGGGAGTTGAAGTCACAAATCTTAAACTTGCCATGGTGGGAGAGTGGCTGAGGCATTGTGGGAGTTGAAGTCCACACGTTGCCATGGTCGCAGACTGGCTGAGGAATTCTGGGAGTTGAAGTCCACAAATCTTAAACTTGCCATGGTCGCAGACTGGCTGAGGAATTCTGGGAGTTGGAAGTCCATAAGTCTTAAACTTGTCATGGTCGCAGACTGGTTGAGGAATTCTGGGAGTTGAAGTCCATAAATCTTAAACTTGGCCATGGTGGGAGAGTGGCTGAGGCATTGTGGGAGTTGAAGTCCACAAGTAGCCAAGATTGGAGACCTTTGCTTTAAGGAGTGGGAGAGCACATGTCTTCTGCTGGGACAGAAGGAGGTGGGGTGGAAATTCCCTTGCCTTCCCCAGAGGAGGCAAGGTCACTCTTCGGAGCAAAATGCAAAGGATTGTAGCCTTAAAAAATCTGGTGTGTGTTGGGTGATCTTTCACTCCCACTCACTCAAGGCTGGCTAATCTGATAGCTGCCATTGCAGGCCTGGGTGAAGGAGTCATACTTTGCTTCTCTGGGGCGGGAGGTGCCCCATGTGGGGCATGGCATTGGGCAGGGAGGCTCAAGTCACATTCCCGGGGTGGAGGCCAGTGTGATTAAATACACATTATATACAGTTATATTCAATACACTAAATCAAATACACTGGTTATAAATTAAATAAATTGAAATACAGGTAGTCCTCACTTAATGACCAGTCTCTTAGCGACCAACTGAAGTTAACAATTGACCTTCCCAGCAGGTGCTGGCTTGTTAAGATTTTTAGCCCATTTTTATAAGTAAAAAAGCGGCAAACTTTCCTCCCTGTTTCTCCACAACAACCCTGTGAGGCGGGTTGGACTGGGAAAGATGGACTGGGGCAAAGTCAAGTCACCCAATTTGCTTTTATGCCTAAAATAGGACTACAACTCCCAGTCTCCTGGTAATTGGCCCAGAGTCACCCAGCCAGCTTTCATGTGAAAGGCAGGATTAGAACTCACCATCTCCTGGTGATCGGCCCAAAGTCACCCAGCTGGCTTTCATGACTAAGGAGGGACTAGAACTCCCAGTCTCTTGGTAATTGGTCCAGAGTCACCCAGCCAGCTTTCATGCCTAAGGAGGGACTAGAACTCCCAGTCTCCAGTTGATTGGACTAAAGTCACCCAGCTGGCTTTCATGACTAAGGAGGGACTAGAACTCCCAGTCTCCTGGTGATTGGCCCAGAGTCACCCAGCCAGCTTTCATGCCTAAGGAGGGACTAGAACTCCCAGTCTCCAGTTGATTGGACTAAAGTCACACAGCTAGCTTTCATGCTTAAGGTGGCACTAGAACTCCCAGTCTCCTGGTGATTGGCCCAGAGTCACCCAGATGGCTTTCATGCCTAGGGAGGGACTAGAACTCCCAATCTCCTGGTAATTGGCCCAGAGTCACCCAGCCAGCTTTCATGCCTAAGGTGGGACTAGAACTTCCAGTCTCCTGGTTTCAGAGTCAACACCTTAACCACTAGACCCAACTGGTTCTTACGAGAACTGCAACCTGCATTTTTCGACACTTGGCTACCAGCTCACATTTATACCTGTTTGCAGCATCCTGCTGTCACATGACCTGTTTTTGGCTGGTTTCTAGTGTCTACTTCCGCTTTCCAGTTAAAAAAAATCCCCGTCGAGTGAAATGGTTTCGTTTAACGACCAGCGCGCCAAAAAAAAAAAAAAAAAAGGTGGTAACAACAGGTGACTTGCTTTTAACCGCAACTTACGACTGTAATTCTGGGCTCAATTTAGGTTGTAATTCAAGGATTCCCTGTGTGTATTTGATGGGATGGGATGCGTATTTCTTTATTTTTAAAGATACGCCTGGTAAAATATTTTTATTTTTTCAGTGATATCATCTTTTGCACCAATTGCTTCGGCCAGCTTACTATACGTAGTATTGGGGTAGCAGAAGCATAGTTCATTTAATGCCTGTAGTAATGAAGTAATGTGATTTTACTAGGAAATGGCTAGTTCGGTGTTTCTCAACCTCTGCCCCTTTAAGATGGGTGGACTTCAACTCCCAGAATTCTATGCTATGCTGGCTGGGGAATTCTGGGAGTTGAAGTCCACCCATCTTAAAGGGGCAGAGGTTGAAAAAAACCTGAACTAAATTCTTTTTTTCTCCCAATATATAGCCCTCAGCTTACAATAATTCATTTAGTGACTGAAGTTACAGCAGCACTCAAGTTACTCAAAGAGAGTAACTTACGACCGTTTTTCTGACTTGTGACCATTGTTCACACGACCGTTTTTAGCCTCCCCATGGTCACCTTGATCATCATTCGGGCACTTGGCCACCAGTTCGTATTTATGACGGTCGCAGCGTCCCAGGGCCACGTGATCCCCTTTTTGCGACCTCCTGACAAGCAATGAGGGGGAAAGCCGTATTCCCTTAATGGCCATCTTACTGACTTAACAACTGCAGGAATTCACTTAACCGTTGTGGGCAAGAAAGGTCGTAAAATGGAGCAAAACTCAGTTGTCTCGCTTAGCCACAGAAATTTTGGGCTCCATTGTCGTAAGTCAAGGACTACTGTACTGGCAGATCATGCAGAAGAAGGCATCGGGGTTAGGGAAAGAGGGTGGACGTGAACTGACTCACTCACACGAGCCACCTCACAAGCCAAGCTGCCCCAACGTTGTCAAGAAAGGTCGTAAAATGAGGCAAAACTCAATTGTCTCGCTTAGCAACAGAAATTGGGTGCAATAATAGTCGTAAGTCAACTAACTATTGTCAGATCATGCAGAAGAGGGCATGGGGGTTAGGGAAAGAGGGTGGACGTGAACTGACTCGCTCACTCGAGCCACCTCAAGAGCAAAGCTGTCCCCAACTATGTCCCGGGAAAATTGCTCAGGTTTTTAAACTCCTTTCCTCCCTCCGTCGCTTTTAGCATCCTCTGTGGCCAAAGGGGCCGTCGCCACAAACAGCGACACCGAAGGAAGCCAGCCGGCGGGCCGCAAACGGCGCTGGGGCGCCAGCACTGCTACGACCCAGAAGAAACCTTCGATAAGCATCACCACCGAATCCCTCAAGGTAACCGGTTAGCCGGGACAAAAGTCGACCCCGGGTCAGCCTAGCTCAGACCCTGATGTACTTTTCTCCTTCCTCCTCCTCCTCCCTCCTCCAGAGCCTGATCCCGGAGATTAAGCCGCCGCCAGGAGGCCAGGAAGCCGTGGTGGACCTTCATGCCGACGACTCCCGCATCTCTGAAGACGAAGCCGAGCGCCACTTGGAAGAGCCGGCTCACGAGAAAGCGCTCAAGATTTGCCGTACAGTCACGCAGGTTGGTGCTTGGTGGGGGTGGGGGGGGGGGGAAACAACGGCTCCCGATCTGTCCCCAGGGCGGAAGCGGCACTCAGGCGTGAGACTTGGCAAGCCACGAAGCTGCACGCGTGCCAGGCGACCGATTTATTCAACTCGGTCGTTTTTACTGCACTCGCATCTCCCATCGATTTCAGGGTGGTGAACAGCCAATCTCCCGTAAACGAAATCATTAAGCGCAAGGCTTTTCCCCCTTTTTTTAAAAAGGCGGTTACTAATTGCAGGGCCAAGGCGGTGCTCGGAAAAATCATATTAAAATATCCTAAAACCTGAGCCAAGGACCTAGCGTAGCTGTCAGGTTCTTAATCTGCAGGGAGATCCTCCTTTATTGAACACGACCGGCCCCCTGCCCAAAATTAGTCTTGCAAAAGGTGTTTGGCTACCGAAGATCTCTGGCTTTTGTCCACGGAGACAGGAGGGAAAGAGGAGCCACTGTTGCCTCTCTTCTTGTATAGACCGAATTCAGCCTGCCAGGAACGCTGATGATGTTACCTACGTTGGTAATGAAACATCTGTAACCAGTCTTAGGAACTCCAGAGAATATAGGATTAATTCTTTGGATTTGCAATTGAATCGATTGATTGTTGTGGCCCACCGGCGGCCAGCAAAGCTAGCAGCAGAGTCTGATAGTGAGGAGGTTGGGGAGGAACTTGGGCCACTCCTGGGGGTTGGGAAAAGCTCGGACGAGGGCTCTGTGTCGGAAGCAGAGAGGGAGCTAGACAGCAGTGAGGCAGAGGAACAGCTGGAGCCCGTTCCCAGTGTGCGCATGCACAGAGCTGCCAGAAGACGAACAACTCAGAAAGCAGGGTCTACTCTGGAGTAAAGCCACACCTTGGAGGTGATTGGCCCTTCCCATAGGAAATAAAAGAGGAGCGAACAGAGAGTGGGCTTTTGCAGGAAACAATCCGTTCGTTCCGTGACTCTGAGAGACTCTGCGCCAAGTTTGGCCTTGTACTGCGGTTGGAAACAAGTTACGTGGCAGCTTGCCAAGCGAGATAAGGTCTGTGTTGAGAAATATTCCTTTGAAAAACTGTTACGGACTGTGAATGAACGTAATTCACAGTTGTGTAAATAAAAGAGGTTTTGCCGGGATCAGTTCCTGCCTCCTGCTTGTTAAGGGAGCCTAGGTCAGAACATTGATAATCTACTGTATATATAAAGAAGAGGGGATCCACTTACTCTCCAAAGCACCAAAAAAAACAAAACAAGACAAGAAACAATGGATGGAAACTAATCAAGGAGAGAAGCAACCTTAGAACTAAGGAGGAATTTCCTGACAGTGAGGACAATTAATCAGTAGAACAGCTTGCCACCAGAAGTTGTAGATAGCTCCAACACTGGAGGCTGTAGGGTAGGGTGGAAATGGAATAGAATGGAATTGGAAAGAATGGAATGGAAATAGAAATAGAGAGTTGGAAGGGACTTTGGAGATCTTCTAGTCCAACCCCCTTCTAGTTTAGGCAGAAAACCCGAGACCATTTCAGACAAAGGGTTGTCCAGTCTTTTCTTAAAAACTTCCAGTGTTGGAGCATTCACCGATTCTGGAGGCAAGTTGTTCCACTGATTAATTGTTCTCACTGTCAGAAAATTTCTTCTTAGAAATTTAAGAATTCTAAGAAATTTAAGGATTTCTAAGGTAGGTAAATCATTAATCTGAATTAATTAAGGAGAGAAGCCACCTTTAAGGAGAAATTTCCTGACAGTGAGAGCAATTAATCAGCGGAACAACCTGCCACCAGAAGTTGTGCGTGCACCAACACTGGAGGTTTTTAAGAAGGGATTGGACAACCATTTGTCTGAAACGGTATATAGAGTTTCCTGCTTGAGTAGGGGATTGGACTAGAAGACTTCCAAGGTCCCTTTCGGTTTATTCTGTTAAATACACGTTGGAGAAAGAATAATTCCTCTCAAAAGAGAAAAAATATATCATATAGGGAGGAAACTATTGTTGGAATAGATTTGTCGCTGTTCAACTAGGTATAATACGTGTTTTTGCCTATTGCCTTTTTTCACATTTTGCCTAGTTTTGTCTCTGTTAAATTTTTATTTTCTTTTGGATTTTTTTAATTTGAATTTTCTGAATAAAATAAAAAATTGAGAATTAAAGAAAAAGAAAACCGAGCTTAAGAGAGCCCCCAAGGACGCTCTTCCCCCAAAAACATTGGTATTTCTCGTGCTCATGAGGACTACACACCCTTCAGAACATTCTCAATGTAACATTCTTACCATTCTCTGATAACCCCTGAACTGAAAAGGGGAGGAAGATCCTTCCTCACCTTCATCTGCGACACGAAGATCTTCGGATCGAGAAAAGCCGGGGGGGGTTCCCCACAAATTGGGTTTAGAGCAGCAAAAAACATTGTTTTGTCAAGTTCAGCCTGGTCCCTTCCAGGCTGAGAAACCTCTATCCCACCCTTCCCTCCCAGGTGGTCCCCGTCGAAGGGCAAGAGAATGGCCAAGGGGAGGAAGAGGAGGAGGAGGAAGAAGAAGAGAAGGTCCACGAGGAAGAGCAGCCGGAGTCGGCACCCGTTATCGCTGTAGAGACGGTGGTTCTGCCTCCCCCGGTAGAGCACGAAGTCAAAAAAGGTACCGGGGGAGGACCGGCAGAAGAGAGGGGGGGAACGATTGACCCCCAACAGGTAAGACTCACCTGTGGGCTTTCTGTCTCCCTTCCCCCCCGCAGTCACGCTGAGCGACACGCTCACCCGGCGGTCCATCAGCCAGCAACGTTCCGGGGTCTCCATCACCATCGACGATCCCGTCCGCACGGCCCAGGTCCCCTCCCCGCCACGGGGCAAGGTCAGCTGTATCGTTCACATCTGCAACCTGGTGAGTGTTTTGGGGGGGTGCTGTAACCATTTTGGGGGGGACATCGGGTGGCGCAATGGTTAGAGTGCGGTATTGCTGACTGCCTGCAATTTGGCAGTTTGAATCTTGCCAGGCTCAAGGTTGATTCGGCCTTCCATCCTTCCTTCCGAGGTGGGTAAACTGAGGACCCAAATTGTTGGGGGACAAGAGACTGACTCTGTAAACCACTTAGAGAGGGCTGTAAAGCGGTATATAAGTCTTGTCCAAATTTTTTGATTTTATTTTACTTCAAATATCATCTTCCATTAAACAGTGTGTCGCCTGGGTACAAATATTTTGTGCAAATATTTTATACGATAACAATTTACAGTCATATTTATTATTTTATCTATTCTTAACTTAATACTAATATATACCATACCTAATACTATAACAGTCCTCTTCTTATTTAACTTTATTAAAACATTTTTTTCTATTTCACATCTCTGCTTTTTTCCACTTTTCATATTTATTCTCGAACCATTGATAAAACAGTTCCCATATGTCAGGGGTCAGCAACCTGCGGCTCTGGAGCCACATGCGGCTCTTTCATCCCCTGCTGTGGCTCCCTGTTGGCTGAACCACCACTGGCTGGCCCCACCCCGCCCCTCACCCTCCCCTTCCAGTCATTCCTCACCTGGCCTGAGAAGGTAAGGGTGATGGCGGGGGATGGAGACTTGCTCCGTATTCCAGAGCAGGAGCGAAACGCCCCTGTACTTGTTGAAAGGAAGCAGTGTGCTCCCTCACATATTGAGGTAGACCAGGTGCTTCAATAGAAAAACACTTTTTATACGTGTGTGTGTGTGTGTGTGTGTGAGTCTTGGCGTATTCGGGTCTTTTCCCGTGTAAGTGTCAACTTGCAAAGCTTTCAAGTTGCCATGAGCAGGAGGGAGGGAGAACTGATAGAGCTGATTGATTTCCCTAACTGAAGTGCATTCCATACATTCTTCCTAACCGCAATCAGAAGGAGGGTGTTGGATTTCACAGCCAGCCAAAGTGGTTAATTGGAGAATGTGATTTATGACATGGCCAGAGAGGAGGGGAGAGACAGGGTCATAGGGGAACGTAAATCTACGTGGGATTAGTTCTAACTGCATCCGAATATTGCCGAAATGGTGCTCCTAATAAATGACTGTATTTCTTTTGAAATTCGGCTCATGGCTCATGAATTAATTAGGGCATCTTTTGGAAACTTCACAGTAAGATTGAGAGTATCTTGGTGACCTTTCAACGAGGTCCCACTCGTCATCTTCAGGCTGGTGTCTTCGGCTTCGTGCTTGTGCGAGCAAAGCGTGATCGAAGATGCCATCTCTCTATAAATACTGGTGGGGAGGTGGGGAGTGCTGGCTTTGTTGTTGTAAGCGGGTTGGTTGACTGTGTTGTTACATCTTGATTAGTAAATGGAGTTGATGTTTGCAGATTAGTCGGCTGTTTCGTAACATCCTGTGTGGCCGAAGTCCTAGCTGTGTGCCCATTAGTCTTTTGTGTTGTAACGACCTGGGTAATAGGTTGCGTGGTAGCGCAACACAACTAGTGTTGTGACATCCTGAGTCCTGTGCTGCAACATCCTGGGTAGTTGGCTGTGTTGTAACATCCTGAGCTTTAATGTTGTAACATCCTGAGTTCTGTGCTGCAGCATCCTGGGTAGTTGGCTGTGTTGTAACATCCTGAGCTTTAATGTTGTAACATCCTGAGTTCTGTGATGTATTGTCACCCAGGTTTTGTGGCTCCCGGTGTTTTCTGTGGGAAACGGGTCCAAATGGCTCTTTGAGTATTTAAGGTTGCAGACCCCTGCCATACGTTATAATAATCGACTTGTTCCTTCTCTTTAATTTCAAGCGTTAACCTATTGATTCCTGCACCTTCTAATATTTTCCTAATCGCATTCTCCTCCATAGGGATCTCTTCATTTTTTTCCAATTTTGTGCAAATACAAATCCTAGCCGCAGTTATTACATGAATTATCACATAAAAAGCGGTATCGAAGTCTTAAGTGTTACTGCTATCAGGAGCCTTTTCTTAATCCTCGGGTGTTTGTCCGCGCGGGTAGGTGAGGCCCTTCACGCTGGGGCAACTGAAGGAGCTGCTGGGCCGCACGGGCACCCTGCTGGAGGACGCTTTTTGGATCGACAAGATCAAATCGCACTGCTACGTCACAGTGAGTCTTTGGGGCTGGTTCCTCCTCCTCCAGAGAAATTCGCTTTTCCAGAAAAAACCTGTCTCCACTGGTCCTCTCTTCACTAGACTAGCCAGGCCCAGTTCCTGCAACCGTTCATCGTATGTTTTAGCCTCCAGTCCCCTAATCATCTTGGTTGCTCTTCTCTGCACTTTTTCTAGAGTCTCAACATCTTTTTTATAGTGTGGTGACCAAAATTGGATGCAGTACTCTAGCTGTGGTCTTACTAAGGTTTTATAGAATGGTGTTAGTACCTCACTTGATCTTGATTGTATCCCTCTGTTCATGCAATTTAGGATTGTGTTGGCTTTTTTGGCTGCTGCTGCACACTGTTGGCTCATATTTAGCTGGCTGTTCACTAAGACTCCAAGAAACCTCTTATAGTTACTGCTATTAAGCCTGGTTTCCCTCAATCTATATTTGAGAAGCTTCAGGCACCTGTTTCCTAAACAATATATAAGCAACTAATTGGACATTTATAGATAACCAGGGGAGGGGGGAGATGGCAGGAAGGGGGGAAGAGGAAAATTTACTTCGTATTGTTCACATGGGAGAACCTTAGATTCAGCTTCGCTACTTCTGTAATCACCTAAGCTTCAGTAAAGTCTACTCTTGGCAAGAACGAATGGTGGGCTGCTGCCGGTTTGGATTGGTTCGGCCAATCCACCTGGTTGGCCCCGTCCACCTGCCCCTGCCCTATCCTGTCCTATATTTCCATGTTTTTCAGCTCAGCTGATTCGCGAGGCCCAGCGGATTGCCGTGCCTCAGCTGTTTTACTCACTGGCGCTGCAGTAGAAGGTAAGTTTTAGAGCTTAAAATGGGTGGGTTTTGAATGCTGCGCGCGTGCGTGCCCAAGAAGTGCAAATGCATGTGCAAAGCATGTGCTCACCGAACTGGTTGTTAAACCAGTTGCAGCCAACCACTGGCCAGGAGTCTTCTTTGCTGGATGACTGAGTGAGATGGTTGACACCACCCTCCAGAACACTCTCCCATCAGAGATATGCATGGTACCAGTGGTGGGTTGCTCCTGGTTTCGTCCGGTTCTTGCGAACGAAGGTAGTAATGGCGGTGGGAGGCTCTGCCCTTCTGCCCAGATATCATCATGAATGATCTGCACATATGCAGAAGCGCATGTGCATGCTCCTATTGCGAACCAGTAGTGGAGGTAAGTAGAACCCACCCCTGCATTGTACCCAGCTGTGAAATCCTCCCTGGTTCTATCCGTCTCACCGAACTGATAGCGCCGGCGGCGGGAGACTCCTCCCACCCACTGGGATGTCATCACATCGCTTTTCTTACCATCTGCGCATGCTCCCATGCGCTCCCGTTCCTGAGCCGGTAGTGAAGGTAAGTGGATTTCACCGCTGATGGTACCCACTCATCTGGGGAACTGGAGAATTCTTAAAACCTGGCTAGGGTCCCAGGCACGCCTGGGGTAAATGAATGAGTGTAATATTTAAAGTTAAATTGTCAAAACAGGGCTGTCAAAACTTGGCAACTTTAAGACCTGTGGACTTCAGCTCTCAGAATTCCCCAGCCAGCGGCTGGGGAAATTCTGAGAGCTGAAGTCCACAGGTCTTAAAGTTGCCAAGGTGGGACTCTCCAGAGTGAAAATGTGGCTTTGTGGTGTTGTGTAGGGTGCTCAGAGCAGCAAGAAAGGTGTTGTTCCTTCGGGGGTTGGACTAGAAGACCTCCTAAATTTATCTCGGTTCTTTTTCCACAGCTGTTTGGAGCGGGCTAAGTGATGCAGCAATGGATTCCCGAATATGCCTTTGCTTTTTTGCCTGCTGGGTTTTTGTGAATTCTACATCAGGTAAAAGACCTTGGTGGGCTAAGCAGAAAGAGGCGGAGTTCTGATTTCTTTGCAAGGGTTTTGCCTCAGAACTGCAGTGGGTTGTTGAGGATGCTTCCATGGTGGCTAGTTAATCCATGGTTTGATGTATTTATCTCTCCAAAGCACCTGAGGGCAGGACAAGAAGCAATGGGTGGAAACTAATTAAGGAGAGAAGCAGGGGTGAAATCCAGCAGGTTCTGACAGGTTCTGGAGAAACGGTAGCGGAAATTTTGAGTAGTTTGGAGAACCGGCAAATACCACTTCTGGCGGGCCCCCGAGTGGGGTGGGAATGGGGATTTTGCAATATCCTTCCCCCAGGAGTGAGGAGGGAATGGAGATTTTGCAGTATCCTTCCCCTGCCACGCCCACAGAACCGGTAGTAAAAATTTTGGATTTCACCACTGGTCCAGTTGCCTCTTGAGAAAGCATCTTTGCGCCAGCTTTGAAGGCCTTTAATCTCACTTGGAGATGACGACCAGTTCTGTTCCTGTCCAGTTCTTCAAACTTTCTGTTTGTGCTGATCTTGTGATGTTAATGGAGACACTTTCTTTCTCCTTTCTGTTACTTCTTCTTTCCCACGTTCTGTGCTGCCCCTGCTGTTTGTTAGCACCCAACAAAGAAGTAGATGTGACTGCAGCTATGGAGAACTATGAAGGGCACATAGACTCAGGATGCGCTTCCAACGAGACAAGGAAGTAGGTTCTTATTATTTGCACTTTTTATGTTATAAAAATGAGGGGAAGAAGTTTGCCTTTTGACCAGTCTATATACAGTAGCTTCAAGGAAGCCACCTGAAAAAATCTGCAATTGTATCATTTTGGTGGGGGAACCTGGGATCCTGTGCTGTCCCACTCATTCATTCACACACGCATGTAACCGTGGTTTGGTGGGCTTATTAATATTCCACAGCAATTCCATTCACCAAAACCCCAAAACCAGGGGTGAAATGCTCCTGGTTCGGACCGGATCGCCTGATCTGGTAGCGATGGTGGCGGGTGGTTCGGAGAACTGGTAGCAAAAATCCCTGCCCCCCCCACATGCCCAGCTGAGCCGCGCGATCATCAGAGGTTTTTTTATTTTTATTTTTAAAAGCATTTTTTTTTACAACCTCTTTGGCCGAAAAAAATGCTTTTAAAAGTAAAAAAAAAAAAGCCTCTGATGATCGTGTGGCTCAGCTGGGATCGTCAGAGGCTTTTAAAAGCATTTTTTCTACAACCCCTTCGCCTTCGGCCAAAGAAGTTGTAGAAACAAATGTTTTTAAAAGAAAAAAAAAGCCTCTGACGATCAGGCAACTCAGCTGGGATCGTCAGAGGCTTTTAAAAGCATTTTTTAAACAACCTCTTTGGACGAAGAGGTTGTAGAAAAAATGCTTTTAAAAGGTTTTTTTTTAAAAAAAAAGTTGGCCACGCCCACTCAGTCACATTAACCCCCCCCCACCAAGCCACGCCCACAGAACCCTGTGGTAACAAATTTTACATTTCACCACTGCCCAAAACTGTCCCAATTAAATCCAGCCACAAGCAGACCAGGACAGGAAGGCCTGGAGGAACGTTGTCCATGGGGTCACGATGGGTCGGACACGACTTCGCAACTAACAACAACAACAACACAAGCAGACCGATGCTAGTCTAAAGAGCAATGGCCAAGGAGTCCACAAGGCACTTGGAAGTTTCTCAAACAAGATAAACCCACCAGGCAGAATTAAATCCACAACACAAGAGGATTCACAAGGCAACAAAAGTCCAGCGTTCACTAGGCACGGTCCAAAGTCAAGGCAGGAATCTTAACAACCAGAAAACACACAGCTATGAAGTGAAAGGGTTGTAGCTCTGCTTTGGAAACAGTCTGAAATTGTACAGGATCTTCTGCTTGAGCAGGGGGTTGGACTAGAAGTCCTCCAAGGTCCCTTCCAGTTCTATTCTGATCGATTGAACTAATAAGTACCAAATTGCTGGTATATCCAAGTGGAGCTGTCATAAACTCTGGTCTCCAACTGTGGGCAGCATGTTACGTCTATATTTAATTTCAGCTTAATGCGGCACTTCCTACCATGCATTCTAAATATATCAGATTTCCAGCTTCTGACTTTTAAGCAGCCTTTCAAAGTCTGAATGCATGAAGAACTCTGAATGTATGAATATATAATTTCTGAATATTTATCAGAGGAAAAGAAGGACTTTCGGGGATATACGTGATGGAAGTTAGATGTTCTAGAAAACGTTTTTAATGGAAACCATAGAAGAAGTTTAACCTACACAGAGAAAACAACTATTTAGTCCAGTGCCTTTCAACCTTGGTGACTTTAAGAAATATGGACCAACTCTCAGAATTTGCCAGCCAGCAGGAACTCTGGGACTAGAAGTTCACCCATCTTCAACTTCTCAAGTTTGAGAAACACTGCTGTAGAGCAATAAATCCTGCCAAAAAAAGTGTGTATAGTCAAGGCGATCGTTTTCCCAGTTGCAATGGATGGCTGTGAAAGTTGGACCATAAGGAAGGCTGAGTGCCAAAGAATGGAGGCCTTTGAACTCTGGTGCTGGAGAAGACTCCTGTGAGTCCCTTGGACTGCAAGGCGATCCAACCGGTCAGTCCTAGAGGAGATCAACCCTGACTGCTCTTTAGAAGGCCGGATCCTGAAGATGAAACTCAAATACTTTGGCCACCTAATGAGAAGAAAGGACTCACTGGAGAAGAGCCTAATGCTGGGAAAGATTGAGGGCAAAAGAAGAAGGGGACGGCAGAGAAGGAGGTGGCTGGATGGAGTCACTGAAGCAGTCGGTGTGAGCTTAAATGGACTCCAGAGGATGGTAGAGGACAGGAAGGCCTGGAGGAATGTTGTCCATGGGGTTGTGATGGGTCGGACACGACTTCGCAACTAACAACAAGAACAACAACAAAGAGTAATAAAATACAAGAGATGCTTATTTTCTCTAGCTGATGACATGTTGGATCATCTCTAGGTTTATGTTAAATTCATGCTATAAATTATTTAATCTGAAGACTGACTATTGAGTTGCACCAGAGTATATTCCATTTATAAGGCCTATGGTTTCCACTTTGCTTATTTTTATAGAGTCCTAAAGAACTTGGAGACGGCCTTGCTGAAAGTCCATTTACAGAGGGACAATCTCATTACTGTTCACTCTAATATTCAAACATTAATATACACTAAATTTGAAGGGTTAACGATCAACAGTGAGGATTTTTTAGTAAGTATTTTTTTTCCTTTTCCACACTATCTGTCTAATTCTGTGTTTCTCAATTTGGACAACTAGTAGATGTGTGGACTTCAATTCCCAGAATTCCCCAGGCAGCCTATGCCTGAATTCTAGGGGTTGAAGCCTACCCATCTTAAATATTGTCAAGATTCAGAAACAGTGGTTTAGTTATTTGATCCATCTTGAATAGAAAAGTGGGGTGGAGGAAGGATGTTTAGTGCTACCCATTTTACCCATCCTCAATTTTTTTTTAATTTTGATTTATATATGCCGCCCTTCTCCGGAGACTCAGGGCGGCTTACAATGCGTTAAGCAATAGCCTTCATTCTTTTGTATATTTATACAAAGTCAGCTTATTGCCCCCACAACTGGGTCCTCAATTTACCTACCTTAGAAAGGATGGAAGGCTGAGTCAACCTTGAGCCTTGCCGAGATTCGAACCTGCAGTAATTGCAGGCATCTGGTCTTAATAACCAGCTTAATAACAGGGTGCCTTAGACCACTGTACTACCAAGGCTCTTTACCGACCTCGGAAGGATGGAAGGCTGAGTCAACCTCTTGAGCCAGTGAGAGTTGAACTCCTGGCAGTGGGCAGAGTTAGCCTGCAATACTGCATTCTAACAGGAAGGAAGGAAGGAAGGAAGGAAGGAAGGAAGGAAGGAGGAAGGAAGGAAGGAAGGAAGGAAGGAATATAGCAATACCACTTAGAATTATATACTGCTTTACAGTGCTTTACAGCCCTCTCTAAGCAGAGGGTCAGAGTCAGCCTCTTGCCCCCAACAATCTAGGTCCTCATTTTACTGACCTTGGAAAGCTGAGTCAAACTTGAGTCTGGTGAGATTCGAACTACCAAATTGCAGTCAGCCGGCAGTCAGCAGAAGTAGCCTGCAGTACTGCACTCTAACCACTGCGCCACCACAGCTCATCGTAATAACCAATACTGGCTATTACGTTCCTATTGTCAGCCTTGGAAGCCATATTAGGCCAAATGCCTGCTTCCGTGTCTTTACTGGGAGTTGGGGGTTTTCTGGAACGCTGACATTTATGCTGATCCACAGTGACCCAACCTAATTTCATTCTTATGCAGTCATGATGGAATTGCAGACACAGAGTTTTAAATCTTGTGAATTGGGGATGCAAAGGGGAAAGTCTAATATATTGGAGGCAGCATCGTTGATGATAATTTGCATAAATGCCTGTTTCATGCCGCATTGCAGGATCCTGATGCTTCGAGACAGAGCCGGCATTCCACGTATTTTCCAAAAAGGTTCTTGAAGAATATCCAACCGACTCCGGCGAAGGAGATAAGGCTTATCTGTATTTACCTGAAAGCTTCTTGCCTCTTTCAGGTAGGCCATTGCTGCAACTTGCAGGAGGTGACAGAGGTGGGGATTTGCCATAGAGTGTCAGTCAATAATCTGACGTTTCCCAGGTTTGGAGATAGAAAATATCCAAGCTTCCTCACTCCATTTTGATAGAAATTGATGATGCTCTTGAGTTTATATGAAAGGCTTCAAAATGCACGGATGCCGTTGTTGTAGAGGGATATAGGGATAGCCTTCAAGAAAGAATTCAACTGTTCTGTCCCCGTCCCACACGCACACACACCAACAGACATTCCAGAGTTAAAGACCAAACCAGCCGGCAAAATCCTTTTCCTTATGATAACAGAACTTGGCAACAACCTAGTGGCTGCCTGCCAAGAGTTTATTACTTACGAAGAGGAGAGATAACTTCTCCCCACTCCTGGTACATCAAAAGAAACAGCTCAATCATTACGGAGTCAATCAAGTCCAGAGATAATCCAGCAAAGTCTATAGCAAAAAGTCCGGCAATGCAGAATGGCGTGAAAGCTTTCAGCTTTGTTCGTCACAAGGTTTGACTGGCTACCACGCTCCCTTTTATACCTTGTGGGGTGTGGTCCAGTGACTCAGCCTAATCTCGGGCACGCCTTTTCTTCTGTTGCGCGCGCTTATCTCTGCGACGCTGGCATGGATCCAGCCAAGACTCATTACCCTCATCACTGTCCATCTGTGGCTGTGTGGATGTGCTTGGCCCCGGCCCTATCTCTTGCCCTTCAGTGGACACCGAAGGCATTGCCAGAGAGGAGGGTCCTGGACAGGGAGGCCTTGCCAACTACTCTCCTTCACTCTCGGAGTCCTCGCCTGCCGATGACACAGGCTCAGATAACAGAGCCACAACATTAACAGCTGTTTATATTGGTCTATGACTGAATAAAGATTTGATGGATTGATTAGTGGCTGTTATCAGAGGTGGGCTTCACAAATTTTAGCAAGGGGTTCTCTGCCCAGTTGTTGGGTGGGCATGGCCATGGTGGGCGTGGCCTAGTTAGGGGTAGTGTTTTTGCCCTCCCTAGGCTCCAGAGGCTTTCCTTGAGCGTCCGGGAAGATGAAAACAGCCTCCCCAGGCTCCGGAGGCCCGAACCTCCGTAAGCCTGTTTTCCAACCTTCCCGAGCCTCTGTGCACGCCCTGCACTTATCTGCATCCAAAACGGGCCGCGTGGGGACTCCTGGGAAGGGCGGGGTGGGGTGGGCGGGGCCAGCCAGAAGTGGGATTTGGGGATTCTCTGAACTGCACAGAATCTTAGCTAGAGGTTCTCCCGAACCCCTGTGAACCCCCAGCAGCCCCCTCCCTGGCTGTTATGTAGATACATGCTTAATTTTGGATGGGAGGAGAGGTTAAGGAAGAAGCTCAGGCTGCCCTGTCTTGATTTCCTTGAGTATAAGAGATGGGTTTTTGCTATTGTAACTCATAACCTAGAAAATGAATTTTAATTGGGTGTTTGTAGTTTTTAATATAATGGCCAAATTTTTTAATATATTTTAAATTGTTTTTAAATTCTGTGGGTGTATGTTGTTTTAATATGGCTGTACACTGCCCGGAGTCCTTCGGGAGAAAGGCGGTATAAAAATTAATTAATTAATTAATTAATTAATTAATTAATTAAATAAATAAATAAATAACCATACATAGAGTTCCAGGGGTCCTTGTGCTGTCTGTTTTCTGACAATTAACCACAAACATCTTAGGACACAATGATGGGCCTGTAACAAAGGAGTAAGATACCTTTGATTTGTTTTAACTTTAGTCAAATTTTTTGTGGCAAATCAACTCATTTGATGAGCGTATGGTTCGGTCCCATCCCTACAAGTAACTTAATTTAGGAGCTAATTTAAGAACGACTAAATCCAGCCTATATCTGGTTGGTTTACTAATAAACAACCCAGATTCAGTTTACCTAAACTTGATTCATTTATTTGACATCACTTTCTTCTTTGACCAAAGTCGGAAACTGAGAATCTGCTAATAATGAAGAAAATCCCAATTTTTCCTACTTTGCTGCATGGAGAAAGACAGTTCAGACATGATAACTATAGCCAGCAACACCTTGGTTAAAATTCATTTGGCCATGTGGCCAAAACAGGTTCTCTATTCTTAATTCAAGTGTCAAAGTAGGATAAGAGATACAAGACCCTCACTTAGCCAAAACCTTTCTGTTTGAGCTTATAGTATATTCTAAACCAAGGGTCTGACTCTGCAACCTTAAATACTCAAAGAGCCATTTGGACCTGTTTCCCACAGAAAAGAAAACACCGGGAGCCACAAAACCTCAGTGGGCGTGGCCAACTCGATGTCACTCACTTCCGCCAGTCACATGACCCTCCCTAGTCACGCCTACCAAGCTGGTCATTAGGGCAGAGAACCAGTTGTTAAAACAACAACGGGAACCACAAAATCCTTTTGACATCTCTCTCTCTCTCCCTCCCTCCCTCCCTCCCTTCCCCCTTCTCTCTCTCTCTCTCTCTCTCTCTCTCTCTGTATCTCTCTATCTCTGCCCTGGCCACTTCTCCATCCCCCACCATCTCCCTTACCTTCTCAGGCCAGGCGAGGAGTGACTCAGTGGTGGATTCCTCCCTGTTCGGTCCGGTTCGGCCAAGCCGGTAGCGGTGACGATATGGCCTAGCCTAAATGGTTTTTAATGGGATTTTTAAATTTTATAGACTTGGGGTTTTAAATTGGGAGGCCGATTGATTTAATCTCTTTTAATTATCTTAACTTTTGTATTGTATGTATTTTAATTTTGGCTGTTCACCGCCCTGAGTCCCTTTGGGGAGAAGGGCGGTATACAAATTAAATTAAAATAAATAAATAAATAAATAAATTCTGGGAGTTGAAGTCTACACTTCTTTAAACTGCCAAAATTGGGTAACAACACTGCCCTGGGGTCAGCCCTCATTCCCAGGACACAACTCCCTCCCCCTCAGTCCATTCGATATGGGCTCTTCCTCTCAATATTGACCCCTCTAGTGCATCAACTCTATCCCCGTCCTTTCCAGCCACTACACCTCCAAAGTCCCACCCTCTTCCTTTATTTCCCCAGAATCTGGCCCCTCACCCAAAATCATGGCTCCGGAGCGCATACAGACGGCATGTGCAGCCCAGCGCGATGACCAGAAGGAGACCGCATACCAGGCTGCCAATGACGGCCGCCGTCACCACCTTGCGGGGCAGGATGTAGGAGCAGTCCGCCTCGTCTGAAGTATCAACGCAGTCTGCCTGCCCGTCACACACCCAGCTCTCGTAGATACAGCGGCCGTCTCTGCACCGGAAGTTCCCGGGCTGGCAGGAGTAACAACGGCGTTCGTCAGCGGCATCCGCACAAAACGTTTGGTAGTTGCAACGGTCGGTGGCACTGTAGCAGATGGCGCCTCCGATGCCTCGTCCTCCACAGGGATACTGCCCCGGTGGGCAGCCATGGCAACCATCCTCATCGGCGCCATTGGCACAATCCCAATTACCGTCGCACCGCTCAACGGTGCTGTAACACATGGCGCCCTCGCCGCTGTCTCCTCCGCAGGGGAAGTCCCACGGCACACAAAATCCTTGCACGTGGTACGTGGCATTGAATCCCCGTCCTTCTGTTCCCGGCACCGCCTGGTAGACCACCCATGCCCGGCTAGATGGGGAATCTACCGACACAATCTTGTTGTTGCTGGTGTAATCCAAGTTACGCAGCAGGTGAGGGAGGAGTGGGTCGCCAGGCACACCATCATACACCCGGAGAGAGTCCCCGATATCTAAGTTAAGGACCGTGAAGCGAAGGGTGAGGGGACGGCTATCGTGGGCATCCAGGACCCACTGGCAATGTGCAGCTCCCAGGTGCGAGTCCGAGCTGAAGGCCGGGGAATAAATCACCCCGTAGAAGTCGTCCAAGGTGCGGTTGCATGACACAACAGGCTGTGTTTTAGGTTCTGAAACAGAGAAAGATGAAAAAGAGAAGAGGTCAAGATTCCGAAAGATGCCCTAATTAATTCATGAGCCATGATCCAAACTTCAAAGGAAATACAGTCATTTATTAGGAGCAACATTCCGGCAATACTCGGATGCAGTTAGGACTGATCCCACGTAGATTTACGTTCCCCTATGACCCTGTCTCTCCCCTCCTCTCTGGCCATGTCATAAATCACATTCTCCAATTAACCACTTTGGCTGGCTGTGAAACCTAACACCCTCCTTCTGATTGCGGTCAGGAAGAATGTATGGAATTCACTTCAGTTCTCCCTCCCTCCTGCTCATGGCAACTTGAAAGTTTTGCAAGTTGACAGAAGAAACAAAAATGACACCATTTTTAATTACCTAGCAGGAAACCCACAAAATAACTTCCTTCTCTGCTACTTGTGTCTAGAATTCCTCTCTAGAGATACTATCAGCGCCGTGAATCTTAATACAGTGGTACCTCAGTATATAGGTAGTCCTCAACTTACAACCACAATTGAGTCCAAAATTTCTGTTACTAAGAGAAACTGTCAGCACTTCAAGCTGCATTTACTCTAGTGCTGACATAAGAAGGAGAAGCGAAGGCATCTGGAAAGGGATGTTTGACTTTTCACCTACTTATTTTCCCTGGAGATAATATCCCTTAGGACAGTGGTCCCCAACCTTTTTATCGCCGCGGCCCGCTGAGCGCGCGCAGGGGTAGGGGCACGGCCCAGGAGCTTTTGCGCACGGCCCATTGCGCACGGCCCAGGAGCTTTTGCGCACGGCCCAGGAGCCTTTGCGCTGCAGCGTTCATGTCCCCCGGCCGCTGCGCGGCCCGTGCCAGGTACTCCACGGCCCGGCACCGGTCTGCGGACCGGGGGTTGGGGACCCACTGCCTTAGGAGATGGGATGGGAGGGGGGAAATTCCTTTGATCTGGAGCAGTAGATTAGGGGTAGAGTGACTTGGAAGATGGCCAATGAGTGCAGGGGAGTGGGGAACGGAAAGGGAGGGTTTTGGGTCTGGAAGTCAGTGTTGGCTGCGATGGAGTCGGATTTAGAATGTCGTGCTTAATAAATGGGAGTTTTCTTCAAAGACTTTGTTTGAAATGCAATTTATTTGAGACGACCTCGAAAGCTGACAGAAACATTTGTTAAGTAAGTTTTATTATTTCTTATTTTACTTATTTCACTGCCGTTGTAACACTGAACTGTCACTAAATGGATTTTTGTAAGTTGAGCACGACCTGTTACTCAGCGGCTTTCGAACTCATCAAATTTGGTACTCGACGCATTTTGATATGACAGTTTTGTCTCGGTACTCATTGTTTGTTCGGTATTCAACACACAAAGGAGAACTGTTGGCTGCCTTATGACTCACTACATCAGGGGTGTCAAACTCGCGATGACACGTTGTCGTCATGTGACATATCGCAACTTTCCCCTTCGCTAAACTGGGGGTGGGCGTGGCCAGCGTGTGACACATCCAACCCGTGGGCCGTGAGTTTGGTACTCCTACACTACATCATTTCTTACGGGAAATTTTTTTTTTTTTGCTGCTCATCGTTTTTGATACTCATCGCTCCTCCTGGAACCAATTAACGATCAGTATCACGGTATCACTCTACAGGAAATCCTCATTCAGTAACCGCAATTAGGACCGGCGATACGGTTGTTAAGCAAAGCGGTCACTAAGTGAAACCGTGACGGGGTTTACAATCTTCCTTCAGCTTTCCTCCAGCTTTTCGAGACCCGCGAAGGTGATAAATGGAAGGGCCGGTTGCGTAGGCTTTCATCACTGTCGCAATTGCGAATGCTCGCTAAATGAGTCAGTCGCTAAATGAGGACACTTATGACCATCAAGCAACCCCCCAATGGTTACGTGATCAAAATTTGGATGCCTGGCGATGGGCATGATTTTATGACGGTTCCGGGTTTGTGGGGTTACGTGAGCGCCATTTGCAACCTTCCCAGCCAGCTTCTGACCAGCAAGGCCGATGACAAAAGCTGGATTCGCTTAACAACCATGCGGTTCACTTAACAACATCACTGATTCGCTCAGCAACCATAACAAACGAACAAAAAAAGTCGTCAAATCAGGCAGGACTCCCTTATCAATTGCCTTGCTTAGCAGTGGAAATTCTGCTCCCCGTTGTGGTCGTAAGTCGCGGACCACCTGTACTACAGCTAATCCTCGATGTACGACCACAGCAGAGCCCAAAATTTCTGTTGTTAAGTGAGACATTTGTTCAAGCCAGTTCTGACCCATTTTATGACCTTTCTTGCCACAGTGGTGAAGCGAATCGCTTCAGTCGTTAAGTTAGTAACCCGGTTGTTAGGTGAATCTGGCTTCCCCTCAAGACTTCACTGGTCAGATGATCGCAAAAGGAGATCACCAGTGGTGAAATGTAAAATTTGTTACTACCGGTTCTGTGGCCGTGGCTTGGTGGTGGTGGGGAAATAATGTGACTGGGTGGGCGTGGCCAACATTTTTTTAAAAAATATTTTTAAAAGCATTTTTCTGCAACTTCTTCGACCGAAAAGGTT
This sequence comes from Pantherophis guttatus, assembly GCF_029531705.1. Next base: position 1,387,629 of record NW_026844125.1, read on the forward strand.
GCAGAAAAAAATACTTTTAAAAGCCTCTGACGATCAGGCAACTCAGCTGGGATCGTCAGAGGTTTTTAAAAGCATTTTTTTTCTACAACCTCTTCGGCTGAAGAGGTTGCAGAAAAAAATACTTTTAAAAGCCTCTGACGATCCTAGCTGAGCCACGCGATCATCAGAGGCTTGTTTTTTTACTTTGAAAAGCATTTTTTCGGACGAAGAGGTTGTAGAAAAAATGCATTTAAAAGTAAAAAAAAAATAAAGCCTCTGATAATCGTGCGGCTCAGCTGGGCATTGGGGGGTGGGGTGGGGAGGGATTTTTGCTACCGGTTCTCTGAACCACCCGCCACCATCGCTACCGGATTGGGCGATCCGGTCTGAACCGGGAGCATTTCACCCCTGGAGATCACCCATCGCCCCGAGGGATCCTGCAATCGTAAGTATGAACCAGTTGCCAACAATCTCGTGGTGCGACCGGAACAATCTGGAATGAACACACTCAAAACCGTAGAAATGGTGGTAGACTTTAGGAGAAACCCTTCCATACTTCCACCTCTCACAATACTAGACAATACAGTATCAACAGTAGGGACCTTCAAATTTCTAGGTTCTACCATTTTGCAAGATTTAAAATGGACACCCAACATCACTCTGCTAAACAAATAATTCCCTCAACGCTGTCAAACTACTTACTAAGTCTGCACTACTATTAATCTTATCATTCCCACCACCCATCTCCTTCCACTTATAACTGTATGACTGTAACCTTGTTGCTGGTATCCTTAAGATTTATATTGATATTGTTTCCTGATTGCTTATTTGTACCCTATGACTATCATTGAGTGTTGTACCTTATGATTCTTGATGAATGTATATTTTCTTTTATGTACACGGAGATCGTATGCACCAAGACAAATTCTTTGTGTGTCCAATCACACTTTGCCAATAAAAAATTCTATTCTATTCTATTCTATTCTATTCTATTCTATTCTATTCTATCTTATTCTATTCTATTCTATTCTATTCTATTCTATTCTATTCTATTCTAATCTGAATTTTGATCCGATAATCATGCGAAGAACGTTGCGAAGGTCATAAGTCACATTCTTCGGTGCTGTTTTGACTTTGAACAGTCACTAAACAAAATGTCATAAATCGAGGATATATCTGTATAATCTTGTCTTGGGGTTTTAGAGTTGGGGACCCCACTATTCTGACCTAGACTTCCCCAAAAAGCACAAAGCAGACTCCTTGTTCTGACAAAAACCCTTTTTTATTAAGTTACTGTGAATTCTTCTCATTCACATCCAGCAAAGTCTTTCAAGGGAGAATTTACAGTCACAGACCTTATCTGGCTTGGAGAGCTGCCAGGCCGATATCTTCAAAACTTGGCAAGGAGCCACGAACCAATTAAGCGAACTAATTGTCTCCTGTAAACTCCCCTCCCCTTTTGCTCCTCTTTTATTCCCTCTGGGAGGGGCCATTCACTGTCCACCTGTGGCTTTACTGCTGAGTCGACCCTTGTTCTTTACTCCCAAGTCGACCCTTGTTCTTTAGCTGTTCCCTTCATCTGGCAACTCTGTGCATGCGCACACTGGGAACAGGCTCCGGCTATTCATCTGCCTCACTGATGTCTGCCTCCGAAGGCAGTTGACAACTGTCAGATGGCCCTGGCCCCCTCTCTGCCTCTGACACAGAGCCCTCATCAGAGCCTTCTCCAGACTCCAGGACTGGCCCATGTTCCTCCCCAACCTCCTCACTGTCCGAATCGGCTGCCAGCTCTGCTGGCCGCTGGCGGGCCACAACAGCCACAGCCTGGCCTTACCTCTTTCGTATTTGAGCTGAAATCTATTCCTTGCCCAGAATTTCCAACTGTAAGTCAGGGTCACGTTGCCTCCCTTTACGCGAATCGATTCCGGCGTTGTGTAACCGCACAATTTCCGGGACGGCTGATTGGGCGCACGGATGATCAGCATTTCCGACCCGCAGGAAAGGAAGAAGTGCTGGAACCTGTGAGAGGGGGAATCAAAAAGACCCCAAACTCAAATTGGATTGATCTTTCTAGGTGGAAGCTCCAGAGAGTCATTTCTGAAGGTACCAAGAGGTTGAAAAAAGGAAATTTAACAGAATGCAAAATAACAGCGTTGGAAGGGACCTTGGAGATCTTCTAGTCCAGCTCTGTGCTCCGGCAGGAAACACTGACATTTCAGAGAAATGTTTAAATGCACCCTTGATCTAAATTCTTCCCAGATAAACACAGAATAACAGAGTTGGAAGTGTTCTGCCCCAGCTACGGACCCCAAAGAACGCAGCACACACAAACTCTATACAAAGCTTATTTTACTCAAATAACTTAGTCTTTATCAACCAAAGGCTGTTAATAAACTGTTTTAACAGCCTACCAGAATTCTAAGATAAGGTAATCACAGTCTTACTAGAGTTGGGAGAAAGCCCAGAAACAATTTTGCAGAGAATCCAGACGCGAAGGAGATTGAACTAAAGTTGTTCCCTACAGCTTGCTGCAAGTGGCATTCCTCCTTAAATAGGCTAAGGGAGTGGCCAATTAGCCCCAAGCCTTACTCTCAAGGAAACCTCCTCCTGAGGAGCTACTCCTGCCTTTTGGCAGCTATGCGCGCCCGTGCACTGAGAAGAGGCTCCTCCTCTTTGTCCTCTTAAAGGAGCTTCTGGAGGTTCTGAAGGCCCTGGCTGAATCCCACCACTGCATGCGTGTCATAGATTCATCATCACGGATCTAAGGCCTTCAACTCCCAGCATTCCTCAGTCGGCCATGATGGTAGAGGAATTCTGGCAGTTGAAGCCCCAAGACCTCTTAAAGTTATGGTGTTTGAAGGAAAAATAACTCCCACACTGCTTTGGATCCTGTAATATTAAGTGTAGACTCTGCTGCTCACCCAATGTAGATGATATCATCTGGGCCACCCACGATCACCCAGGAACAGCTGCTGGAAGTCATCACGCGGCCCGAAGGGCTACAGATTTGGCCTTGCGGTTCTCTCCGGACATCGGGATAACCTGGACAAACGGCTGCCGAGGCGGAGAAAGAAAGTCAGGAGAACAATGCCCCCTCTGTCTTTTTTTCTAGCTCTTTGACCACTCTCAAGACTCCTCCTCTTTTTGTCCCTGTTTACTTCTTGTCCCAATGCAGGTTCATTTAGTGACCGTTCAAAGTTACAACGGCACGGGAAAAAAATAACTGCTTTTCATACTTAATTGCCGTGGCAGCATCCCCGTGGTCACTCCCCGTGATATAAAATGCTCCGGACTCTAAGACGCACCTAGCTTTTGGGAAGGAAAACAAGGGGAAAAAAATCTGCCTCTGCCTCCCAGCAATTTGCCTCCTTGCAGCAAACAGCAAACAGTCTGGACAACTTCAGCACAGCCTGATTTAGCACAAGCAGCTGATTGGCGGTTGGATCTGCCTCCCAGAATACCACTGATCAGCTGTTCCAGGCTGTAGGGATTGCCACTGGCCATGGTCGCTGTTGCCGCCCATCGTCGCTGCTACCTATCACCACCTCCATGCGTTCCATTTTTGGCCTCCATGCGCCCCATTTTCTGTATTTGCACATCCTGTTTTTGGCTCTGCATGTCCTGTTCCAGGCAGCAGAATGGGCCAAATATGGGACACGCGGAGGCCGAAAATGGGGTGTGCGGAGGCCAAAAACGGGACATGCGGAGGCCAAAAATGGGGCATGTAGAAGCGGCGATAAGTGGCAGCGTCGATGGGTAGTGGGCGGCGGCGATTCCCGCAGCCTGGAACAGCTGATCGGTGGTATTCCAGGAGACAGATCCAACCGCCAATCAGCTGCTCATGCTAAATCAGGCTGTGCTAAAGCTGACCAGGCTGTTTGCTGCAAGGAGGCAAATTGCTGGGAGGCAGAGGCTGAAGGGTGGGGGCCGGCGGGTGGGCGGGGCTTCAGCAACATTCACTCTATAAGATGCGAAGACATTTCCACCCGCTTCTTTTGGCGGGGGGAGTACGTCTTATAGTCTGAAAAATACGGTAATAAATCCTTAAATCTTAAAAGTTGTTGAGGAAGGATCCCAATCATTTCTGGGAATTATTACACATCCTGACTTCAAAAAGCCCCCAATTCTCTTTGTCTCATTGTTTTCGTAATCTTTTTAAACCGATTGAGAGATGAAGTATGGATTAAAAAAAAAATAAAGTCCTCACATTGTGTATTTTCCTCTCTCTCTCTCAAAACAACACATAAACTCACCTTTCCCCCAAAACCTGCGTACTTTTCTTGGGTGCAACTCTGGTCCGTTTACTGACCGTTTGGAGTTACAGCGGCTCTGAAACAAGCAACTGATGACCGTTTTTCACACTGACGACCGTAAATCCCCTGATCAAAATTCAGATACTTGGCAACTGACTCATATTTATGTCACGGCCACAGTCAGTGGTGGGATTCAAATAATTTAACAACCGGTTCTCTGCCCTAATGTCCAGCCGAGTGGACGTGGCCAGGGTGGGTATGGCCAGGGGGTGTGACAGGCAGTGTGACCCCCCTGGGAGAAAAAATGGGCCGCAGAGGGGGGATGCCTCACTCCCTGCCCTGTGCTACATTTTGGGCCTAGTAGGCCTCCCTGCATTTACCTGAGAACCAAAACGGGGAACATAGGGACTTCTGGAAGGGGCGGGGTGGGGCAGAACCAGCCAGGAATTTAACAACCGGTTCGGCCGAAGTGGTGCGAACCAGTTGAATCCCATCAATTGTCGTCATTGCGGAAGGTGGATTCACTTAACCGCCGTCTTACTCACTTAATAACTGCAGTGATTCATTTAACAAATGTGGAAAGAAAAATCGCAAAACTCACTTAACGAATTTCTTGGTAACCGACAGAAATTTTGGGCTCAATTTTGGTCATAAGTCGAGGACTACCTGTACAATGCTTAATTTTCGTTTTTAAAACAATGACGCCTCAGGGTCCTCCAGGTTCCCTTTGATTCTACAAATAGTCCTCGGCTTACGGCCGCAACGGAGACCCAATTTTCTGACGCTCGCAGAGCGAGACGGTTGCGAAGTGAGCTTTGCCCCATTTTACGACCATTCTTGCCACCGTTGTTAAGCGAACCACCGCAGTTGGGAAGTTAGTCACCCAGTTGTTAAGTCAATCTGGCTTCCCCGTTGATTTGGCTTGTCGGATTGCGTTTCCCCCACCCCCGACATGGCAACCGTCATAAATATGAACCAACTGCCAAGTGTCCAAATGTTGATCACATGATCTTGGGGATGCGGCGACGGTTATAAATGGAAAAGTCGCTTTTTTCAGGGCCGTTGTAAATTTGAACGGTCACGAAATGAATGAAGTTGAGACCTAGCTTGGAAAATGCACTTTCTGATAAATATAAGAAATTATTATTGCTAACCTGGTTCCCTCCTTACTATGGTCTTACTTACCCGTACGTGAGGGATTACTTTCCGCAGCCTGAATGACACCTAAGAGAAGGGAAAACGAAATCAATTCAATTTTAGACCAGCATTTCTCCATCTCAGCCATTCTAACTTAGGTAGACTTCAATTCCCAGAATTCCCCAGTCAGCCATGCTGGCTGGTGGAATTCTGGGAGTTGAAGTCCACCCGACTTAAAATGGCTGACAAACACTATTCTAGATTTGCTTTTTCCCCCACTGCATCTCACACAGATCATGATCTGAGTTGGTGGTTTGACAGCTATATCCCCCAAAATTTTTCTGTAGTCGTGCCAAGGTGTTCAGACATTTCCTTTGGCTTATATTTCTTTTCAACCAGGTATCCCAGCCTCCAAGGCTGAGATTTCTCAGTGGTCTCCTTTCCCTAAGCCCTAAGATATTTTCTAATGGTTTAAAATCTCTTTGCTCTTTTCCTGTGAATTCCCCACTCAGATTTTCCCCATTTATTTATTTTTTTGCCAATAAAAGGGTTTTCACCTTTTCTCCTGGTTATTTTTCCTGGATAATTCCAACCCAGCCCTGTGCTGCATAAACAGAGGGATAGAAATCAAGATCACGTATGTTCTATCGGTGGCATTTAGCCCCAACAAGACTCGCAAAAATATACCCCAATCTAAAACCTAATTGCTGGAAATGCAAACAAGTACAAGGTACCTACTTCCATGTAGGGTGGCTTTGCCCAGAAGTTTTAAAAATTGTGGATTAAAATACAAAAATGGCTAAAAGAAATCACACACTGTAAGATAGAATTGAAACCTGAACTGTTTCTTCTGGGGATTATTAAAGGAAATTACCCTAAAAGGATTAAATATTTAATCATTCATATAATTACAGCAGCAAGAATTGTACTCGCGCAAGTCTGGAAAATGTCCACTATACCAACAGACTGTGCAATAATCCGGAAAATTTTCAAATGTGCAGAAATGGACAAACTTATTTTAGAACTAAATAATAAGGAAGACTCGGAATACTACTTAATTTGGAAAAATTGGTATCAATGGATAGAAATTAAAAATAAGGAACGGTATAGAATAAAATAAGATACAAAATGTGTTTAAATATGTCGATTAAGTAGGAATATGCAGGAATAGATGAACAAAGTTAAGAATTACGTACTGTCCGAATGACGTTGAATTGTATAATTATTACGGATGTACACTGCTCAAAAAAATAAAGGGAACACAAGCAGAAGACATCCGAGATCTGAATGAATGAAATAGCCTTATTAAATACTTTGTTCATTACATACAATAGTTTTGTGTTCCCTTTAGTTGTTTGAGCAGTGTATAAATTACTATATGTAAAGAATAAAGTATTTAATAAGGCTATTTCATTCATTCAGATCTCGGATGTCTTCTGCTTGTGTTCCCTCTATTTTTTTGAGCAGTATATTTTTGTTATAGATGTATTTTAACTTGTATTTTTGGATTTTAAATGTTAATAAAGATTTATATAAAAAAGAAAGAAATCAAGATCATGTGAAGTGTTAATACCGCTTGTAAGGCCTTGGTAAGTTCACATTTGGAATATTGCATCCAGTTTTGGTCGCCACAATTTTAAAAAGATGTGGAGACTCTGGAAAGAGTGCAGAGAAGAGCAACAAAGATGATTAGGAGACTGGAGGCCTAAACATATGAAGAACGGTTGCAGGAACTGGGTATGGTTAGTTTAATGAAAAGAAGGACTAGGGGAGACATAATAGCTATATTCCAATATTTGAGCGGCTGCGACAAAGAAGAGAGGGTCAACCTGTTCTCCAAAGCACCAGAGGTCAGGTCAAGAAACAATGGATGGAAACTAATCAAGGAGAGAAGCAACCTAAAATAAAGGAGAAATTTCCTGACAGTAAGAATAGTTAACCAGTGGAACAGCTTGCCACCAGAAGTTGTGGGTTCTCCATCAATAGAGGGTTTTAAGAAAAGATTGGACAACCATTTGTCTGAAATGGTCTACGGTCTCCTGCCCGAGCAGGGGGCTGGACTAGAAGACCTCCAAGGTCCCTTCCACCTCTGTTATTCTACTATTGCGTTATCCATTTCCCAAACCATCCTACTAACATTCAGATTTGGGGAAGGGACATTTAATGCCCCATTTTTCTTTTTCTTTTTTTTTTAAAAAAATAATCTTTATTTACATTTATAGTTAAAAAAAGATAACACATCACACAAATAACAAAACAAGACAACAAAACAGAAAACACAAGTGCATGAAAACAATGCCTTAATAACCTAATATTTAGTACAAACCTATACAATAAATTCATACTACATTCCGGGGGAGACAGAACACCCTATTTTAAATTTATAAATCAATCAGGTCTGTCCGACCCAGGGTGGATAAAAATCAATGATTTTTAAAAAAAAAATCAAAAAAATCAGATTTTTTATTTAAATTGGATTTTTTTAAAATTTAAATTGGATTTTTTTGATTTTTATCGAATTTATTTTAATAAAAAACTTTTGGGGGTAAAAATCTATCGTAAGATAGTTTTCTATTTAAGATACATAAATAATTTAGTTTATTCAGCATGAAATGGAACTTAGTTATGTAGCACGAAGCTGTATATTCTGCAACACTGGGACTATCAGTGAGTCAACAGCGGGTCAAAGGAGTAGCAGAGATGACAGTTGCTCTTTAAAAATTAGGATTTAAATCGAGTTGATTTAAATCAAGCCTTTTTACTAGTGATTTAAATCATGATTTAAATTGTGATTTAAATCAACTCGATTTAAATCAAATCCACCCTGGTCCGACCTCACTTTATATATATAGTAAAATATTTTCAATAAATACAACGTCTATTTATGTTATTCTGATTTTGATTTTGGTTTTCTTTTCGATAGCCAAGTATACCATTTCTCCCAAGATAAACATGTTTGCTTTGGTCTCTATCTTTCAGGTTTTTTTGTCAGTCTATCTGCTTCCTCACAATCCAAAATCTTCTTTATTATTGCTTCATCTGATGGGGTATTTTTGCCTTTCCAGAACTGAGCAAATGTTATTAGCATGAAAGGTTGGACTGCTGAGAAAAAAAAAGAGAAAAAAAACAAACTGGACCACCGGGAGAAACAGAAGAAGAAAAGATGGATGGGGAGAAAACGGCTCAAGCTCAACCTTTCCAAGACTGAGTGGCTGTGGTTCCCGGCATCCCGATATAGTCAGTTGACTCCATCTCTGACTATCGGGGGGGGGGGTCTTTGGCCCCTCGGAGAGGGCGCGCAATCTGGGAGTCCTCCTGGATACGCAGCTGTCCTTGGAGGAACATCTGACGGCTGTAGCCAGGGGGACTTTTTGTCAGGTTCGCCTGATCCGCCAGTTACGGCCCTTTCTTGATCGGGATTCCCCTGTGCACAGTCACTCACGCCCTCGTCACCTCTCGCCCGGACTACCGCAACGCTCTCTACATGGGGCTCCCCTTGAAGGGCACCCGGAGGCTCCAACTGTCCAGTCAAGAATGCGGCCCGCGCGGGTAGTCACGGGAGCCGCATGGTGCTCCCATACAACACCTCTCCTGCGTGAGCTGCACTGGCTCCCAGTGGTCTTCGGGTGCGCTTCAAGGTGTTGGTTATCACCCCTAAAGCGCTCCATGGCATAGGATCTAGTTATCTTCGAGACCGCCTGCTGCTACCGACGGCCTCCCATCGACCCGTACGCTCCCACAGAGAGGGCCTCCTCGGGGTGCCATCAGCCAAACAATGTAGGCTGGTGACCCCCAGGGGGAAGGCCTTCTCTGTGTGGGGCACCTACCCTCTGGAATCAGCTGCCCCCAGAGATAAGGAGAATCCAAGACCTCGGTGCCTTCCGCCGTGCCCTTAAAACTTTCTTTTTCCAGCAAGCCGGGCTGGCCTAACACTTTTTTTTAAATGTTTTTAATTGTTTTGTCCTTGCTTTTAATTATGGGGCCAACTTTTTATATATCTTTTTAATTGTATTTTAATGTTTGCAGTTTATGTTTTTACTTTGGCTGTACACCGCCCTGAGTCCTTAGGGAGAAGGGCGGTATATAAATTTGATATAAAATAAAATAAAATAAATAAATAAATCCAGTTTTGGTCACCACACTATTAAAAAAAAAGGATGTTGAGACTCTGGAAAAAGTGCAGAGAAGAGCACCCAAGATGATGAGGGGACTGGAGGCTAAAACATACGATGAACGGTTGCAGGAACTGGGCACGGCTAGTCTAGTGAAGAGAAAGAGAAGGACCAGGGGAGACATGATACCAATATTTGAGGGGCTGCCACAGAGAGGAGGGGGGGGTCAAGCTATTTTCCAAGGCACCCGAAGGCCAGACAAAGGAATAATGGATGGAAACCGAACAAGGAGACATTCAACCTGGAAATAAGGAGACATTTTCTGACAGAACAATCGTCCGATGGAACAGAAATTGGCTTCAGAAGTTATCACTGGAGGCTTTCAAGAAGAGACTGGACCGCCATCTTGTCCGAAACGGCGTAAGGTCTCCTGCTTGGGTGGGGTGGGGTTGGACTGGATGACCTCCAAGGTCCCTTTCCAACTCTGTTAACCTGTTAAAAGATCCAACGAGCAAGACGGGGAAAGGCGGAAGCAAGCCGCCGCTGCCAACGTCGCTTCGCCAGCCAAAACAAACAACAAAACCGGAAGCCACCTACTTAAGAATGAGGCCGATCTGCCTTCCCAACTCCTGACCTTCGCCGCTTACTTCGGAGAACCAGGGGAAAGGGGAAAAGGGGGGGGGAGGTTATATATCCTCTGCAACCCCACCCTGATCGAAGGGAAGGAAAGGGGGGGGGGGGTGAAGAGAAAAGGAAACCGAGTGGCCTCCTTGGCCCAAAGCTGATCTACACAACTCCTACCGGACTGGGAAGGGTGGGAAATGAAGGGGGAACTTTGGGGAATGAAGGGGGGCCGTGGGAATTCAAGGGGGACCATGAGGAATGGAGGTGGATCGTAGGGAATGAAGGGGGACCGTGGGAAAACAAGGGGGACCATAGGGAATGGTGGTGGATCGTGGGAAAAATGAGGGGGACCCTGGGAAACGGAGGGGTGGCTGGTGGGAAATGAAGGAGGACCTTGGGAATTCAAGGGGGATCATGGGAAATCTAGGGGGAACAATGGGGAATGAAGGGGAACAGTGAGAAAATCAAGGGGGATTATGGGATCAAGGGGGAACAGTAGGGAATGAAGGGGCAGTGGGAAAATCAAGGGGGATCATGGGAAATCAAGGGGGCACTGTGGGGAATGAAGGGGGACAGTGGGAAATCAAGGGGGACCTTGGGAATTCAAGGGGGATCATGGGAAATCAAGGGGGACCATGGGAAATCAAGGGGGAACTGTGGGGAATCAAGGGGGAGGTGGGAAATCAAGGGAAACTGTGGGAAATCAAGGAGGATTGTGGGAAATGAAGGGGGAACTGTGGGGAATCAAGGGGGACAGTGGGAAAATCAAGCGGAATTGTGGGAAATCAAGGGGGAGGTGGAGAAATCAAGGGGAATTGTGTGGAATGAAGGGGGAGGTGGGGAAATCAAGGGAGACTGTGGGAAATCAAGGGGGATTGTGGGAAATGAAGGGGGAACTGTGGGGAATCAAGGGGGACAGTGGGAAAATCAAGCGGAATTGTGGGAAATCAAGGGGGAGGTGGGGAAATCAAGGGAAACTGTGGGGAATCAAGGGGGACAGTGGGAAAATCAAGGGGAATTGTGGGAAATCTAGGGGGAACAATGGGGAATGAAGGGGAACAGTGAGAGAAAATCAAGGGGGATTATGGGAAATCAAGGGGGAACAGTAGGGATGAAGGGCAGTGGGAAAATCAAGGGGGATCATGGGAAATCAAGGGGGCACTGTGGGGAATGAAGGGGGACAGTGGGAAATCAAGGGGGACCTTGGGAATTCAAGGGGGATCATGGGAAATCAAGGGGGACCATGGGAAATCAAGGGGGCACTGTGGGGAATCAAGGGGGAGGTGGGGAAATCAAGGGAAACTGTGGGAAATCAAGGGGTACTGTGGGGAATGAAGGGGGAGGTGGGGAAATCAAGGGAAACTGTGGGGAATCAAGGGGATTGTGGAAATCAAGGGGGAACTGTGGGGAATCAAGGGGGACAGTGGGAAATCAAGCGGAATTGTGGGAAATCAAGGGGGAGGTGGAGAAATCAAGGGGAATTGTGTGGAATCAAGGGGGAGGTGGGGGAAATCAAGGGGGAACCCTGGGAATGAAGGGGGAACTGTGGGGAATGAAGGGAGACAGTGAGAAAATCAAGGGGAATTGTGGGAAATCAAGGGGATTGTGGGGAATGAAGGGGGACAGTGGGAAATCAAGGGGGGACCATGGGGAATGAAGGGGGACCATGGGAAATCAAGCGGAATTGTGGGAAATCAAGGGGGAGGTGGAAAATCAAGGGGAATTGTGTGGAATCAAGGGGGAGGTGGGGGAAATCAAGGGGGAAACCCTGGGGAATGAAGGGGGAACTGTGGGGAATGAAGGGAGACAGTGAGAAAATCAAGGGGAATTGTGGGAAATCAAGGGGGATTGTGGGGAATGAGGGGGACAGTGGGAAATCAAGGGGGACCATGGGGAATGAAGGGGGACCATGGGAAATCAAGCGGAATTGTGGGAAATCAAGGGGGAGGTGGAGAAATCAAGGGAGACTGTGGGAAATCAAGGGGGAACCCTGGGGAATGAAGGGGAACTGTGGGAATGAAGGGAGACAGTGAGAAAATCAAGGGGGATTGTGGGAAATCAAGGGGGGAACTGTGGGGAATCAAGGGGGACAGTGGGAAAATCAAGCGGATTGTGGGAAATCAAGGGGGAGGTGGAGAAATCAAGGGGAATGTGTGGAATCAAGGGGGAGGTGGGGAAATCAAGGGGAACCCTGGGGAATGAAGGGGGAACTGTGGGGAATGAAGGGAGACAGTGAGAAAATCAAGGGGAATTGTGGGAAATCAAGGGGGATTGTGGGGAATGAAGGGGGACAGTGGGAAATCAAGGGGGGACCATGGGAATGAAGGGGGACCATGGGAAATCAAGCGGAATTGTGGGAAATCAAGGGGGGAGGTGGAGAAATCAAGGGAGACTGTGGGAAATCAAGGGGGAACCCTGGGGAATGAAGGGGAACTGTGGGGAATGAAGGGAGACAGTGAGAAAATCAAGGGGAATTGTGGGAAATCAAGGGGGGATTGTGGGGAATGAAGGGGGACAGTGGGAAATCAAGGGGGGGACCATGGGGAATGAAGGGGGACCATGGGGGAATCAAGGGGAATTGTGTGGAATCAAGGGGGGAGGTGGGGAAATCAAGGGAGACTGTGGGAAATCAAGGGGGAACCCTGGGGAATGAAGGGGAACTGTGGGGAATGAAGGGAGACAGTGAGAAAATCAAGGGGAATTGTGGGAAATCAAGGGGGATTGTGGGGAATGAAGGGGGACAGTGGGAAATCAAGGGGGGACCATGGGGAATGAAGGGGGACCATGGGGAATCAAGGGGAATTGTGGGAAATCAAGGGGGATTGTGGGGAATGAAGGGGGACAGTGGGAAATCAAGGGGGACCTGGGGAATGAAGGGGGATTGTGGGGAATGAAGGGGAGTGGGGGACAGGGAAAATCAAGGGGGACCAGTGGGAAATCAAGGGGGGACCATGGGGAATGAAGGGGGACATGGGAAAATCAAGGGGAATTGTGGGAAATCAAGGGGGAGGTGGGGAAATCAAGGGGAAACTGTGGGAAATCAAGGGGGATTGTGGGGAATGAAGGGGAACCGTGGGGAACGAAGGGGGGGCAGTGAGAAAATCAAGGGGGATTATGGGAAATGAAGGGGGACAGTGGGAAAATCAAGGAGGATCACGGGAAATCAACGGGGGGGAGACCGTGGGAAATGCCGGGGGAACGTGAGAATGAAAGAGAATCGTAGGAAACGAAGGGAAAGTGTGGGGGGGGGGGGGGGAGATGGAAAGTGGGGAGGGGCTTTCGCTCTCTCTCTCTCACCCAGCAGGAGCCCCACCAGAACGAGGCAGGGGGGAGCCCTCCTTTCGGCCCGGAGGGGCTGCCGGGCGCCCATCGCCCACCGGATTGGAGAGAAGGAGGCCGGTCTTCCAAGGGTCTTCCCCGGGCCGGGTGGGTAGGTGGGTGGGTGGCCGAGTTGCCTCGACACCCCCCCCCTCTCCCCTCTTCCTCCTCGGCGCCGCTTCTCCCTTTCAGTCGCCCATCCCCGCCTCGCGATCGTCCCTTTCTCCGGAGTCCGCCGGCTGCGCTGGGCGCTGGAGGCTTTTTTTTTTTTTTTTCCCCACCCTCCTGTTTTCTGTTGGGAAACTTTGTTTCCTTCTGGAGCTTCCGGGCTTTGGCAAGTTTGTCAGCCGGGGAAAGGCGGGGGGAGAGAAGCTACGTGACACCGCCTCTTCCTCCGCCGGGGCCCAACCCGCAATTTGCGTTCAGACGTACTTTACTCCTCCCTTTGCTCCCCTCAGATCCGGGCATCGCGGCTGCGGGAGGAGAAGAGGGGGGGGGCTTCTTTGATCCTCCCCCAGCCCATCCCTCCCCCTCCCCTGATCTCCCCTTCTAAGGAAGCCGCATCCCCCCCCCACCCACTCTTATCCCACCCACGCACCACCCTGACCCTTTTGGGGTCTCGCGTGTCGTGGGAAGGGGGCTTTGGGTAGGTGGGTGGCAGCCAGAAAGGGTCCTCTGGAAAGTGGGTGGGGGGGTTTCCGGGGTTTGCATAGGAGAGATTTCCCCCCCTCTTTCCCTCACAACCCCCCTCCCCAAATCCGGGCATAGCGGCTGGGGAGGGGGCTCCTTTGATCCTCCCCCACCCAGCCCTTCCCCCAGCCCCTGCGGGCAGCCAGAAAGGGTCCTCTGGAAAGTGGGTGGGTGGGTTTCCCGGGTTTTGCAGAGGAGAGATTCCCCCCCCCACTCTTTCCCTCACCTCCCCACATCATCAGGGCATAGCGGCTGGGGAGGGGGCTCCTTTGATCCTCCCCCACCCAGCCCCTCCCCCAAACCCTGGGGGCAGCCAGAAAGGGTCCTCTGGAAAGTGGGTGGGTGAGTTTCCCGGGGTTTGCATAGGAGAGATTTCCCCCCCACTCCTCCCCTCACACCCCCCCCCAATCCGGGCATAGCGGCTGGGGAGGGGGCTCCTTCGATCCTCCCCCACCCAGCCCCTCCCCCAGCCCCTGGGGGCAGCCAGAAAGGGTCCTCTGGAAAGTGGGGGGGGGGTTTCCCGGGGTTTACATAGGAGAGATTTCCCCCCCACTCTTCCCCTCACAACCCCCTCCCCCAATCCGGGCATAGCAGCTGGGGAGGGGGCTCCTTTGATCTTCCCCCACCCAGCCCCTCCCTCAGCCCCTGGGGGCAGCCAGAAAGGGTCCTCTGGAAAGTGGGGGGGGGGGGTTTCCCGGGGTTTACAAGGAGAGATTTCCCCCCCACTCTTCCCCTCACAACCCCCCTCCCCCAATCCGGGCATAGCAGCTGGGGAGGGGGCTCCTTTGATCTTCCCCCACCCAGCCCCTCCCTCAGCCCCTGGGGGCAGCCAGAAAGGGTCCTCTGGAAAGTGGGGGGGGGGGTTTTCCCGGGGTTTACATGGAGAGATTTCCCCCCACTCTTCCCCTCACACCCCCCTCCCCCAATCCGGGCATAGCAGCTGGGGAGGGGGCTCCTTTGATCCTCCCCCACCCAGCCCTCCCCCAGCCCCTGGGGGCAGCCAGAAAGGGTCCTCTGGAAAGTGGGGGGGGGGGTTTCCCGGGGTTTACATAGGAGAGATTTCCCCCCCATTCTTCCCCTCACAACCCCCTCCCCCAATCCGGGCATAGCAGCTGGGGAGGGGGCTCCTTTGATCCTCCCCCACCCAGCCCCTCCCTCAGCCCCTGGGGGCAGCCAGAAAGGGTCCTCTGGAAAGTGGGTGGGGGGGTTTCCCGGGATTTGCAGAGGAGGGATTCCCCATTCTCCCCCCTTCTCCTCACCCCCATCCTCCCCCCCAAACCGGGCATAGCGGCTGGGGAGGGGGCTCCTTTGATCCTCCCCCCCACCAGCCTCGATCTCCCCTTCTAAGGGAGCCACATTCCCCCCCCCTATCCCACCCAGACTGTTTTGGGGTCCCGCGTGTCGTGGGAAGGGGGCTTTGGCGTGGGGGCAGCCAGAAAGGGTCCTATGGAAAGTGGGTGGGTGGGTTTCTTGGGGTTTGCATAGGAGGGACTCCCCCCCTTTCCCCTCACCCCCCATCCCCCAAATCCGGGCATAGTGGCTGGGGGGGGCTCCTTGGATCCTCACTCTCCCCCCCCCAGCCTCGATCTGCCCTTCTATTGAAGAAGCTGCATCCCCCCCCCCCATGGGAATCGAACCGTTTTGGGGTCCCGCATGTCGTGGGTAGGGGGCTTTGGGGGGGGGGGTGACAGCCAAAAAAAGGGTCTTCTGGAAATTGGGGGGAGGGGGGATTCCCAGGGTTGGGATTCCCCCATTCCTTCCCCCCCCAGGCTTGGAAAGTAATGATGGAAGGGGGGCTTCTGATCCAGGATCAAGCCCACCCACCGTGGGAGGAAAGGTGGGTCTGGCCCTTTAATTGTGGGGCCTTGGGGAATCCCCTAACTATGGGATTGAGCTCTCCTGCAGCGCCTGGCGCCCCCTTCCGGCGCCACGAGGTCCTGCAGTTTGAGAAATTCCAAGCTCAGGCACTTTAAGAAAGCCTGGACTTCAACTCCCAGAATTCTCCAGCCAGGAAAAAGCAAAGAATTCTGGGAGTTGAAGTCCACGCTTCTTCAAATGCCCGAGCTTGGGGGAAAAAACAACAACTTGGCTTTCTTCCATGATCTGGCTGCCCTAGTGGTCTCCCGAGGCACTGCAGCCTTGTTTGAATCACGTGATTGTTAATGTCTTGGGTTCTGGGTTTTTAAACCTTTTATATATATATAACAATATAAGATTTATAATTATATATATATATATATATATATATATATATATATATATATATTTTATATATAATTTAATATATATAACACTTGAGTACTTTTTAAAGTTAGTAAAATATCAAAACTAAAAAAAAAAAAGTTTTCCTTCACGGTTAAATTTTCTTTTGTTGAAATAATATATAGGATTTTTCTTAATATAAATTATGATGAATGATTAAGAAGTTAACAGAAGTTATGTATTGCTGCCCACAGCAAAGAGAAGCAGACGGGGTCAAATTCGGTTGGGATTCAAAAATTTTAGCAACCGGTTTGCTGGGGGGCGTGGCCATAGTGGGCGTGGCTTACTCAATCTCCTGCACCATGGGGGGGGGGCATTTTCGCCCTCCCCGGGCTCTGGAGGCTTTTCCAGAGCCTCCGGAGAGAGGGAAAATGGCCTCCCCCGGGCTCCGGAGGCCAGAAATGGGGCTGTTTCTGGAATTCTGGTAGGCCCATTTTTCGTCCTCCCCAAGCACCGGAGGCTTTTCTTGAGCCTCTGGGAAGGCGAAAACGGCCTACCCCGGGCGCCAGAGGCCCATTTCTAGACTTCCGGAACTTCTAGTAGTGCTGTTTTTTACCCTTCCAGAGCCTCCACGCGGGCCCTGCACTATCTGGCATCCAAAACGGGCCGCCGTGGAGACTCCTGGGAGGGCCGGAGTAGGGTGGGCAGGGCGGCCAGTTCTTACAACTACCGGTTCGGCGAATCAGATGTAAAATTAGCATTCGGTTCGCCCGAACCGGCTGAATAATCAAATTGATTCTTTTATCCGAAGAAGAGAATATATCTAACCTTGTTTCGATTCTGAAAATCCCACCCCCACCCACGAAGAATGAAATATTTTGGGGAATATTAAAAGAGGCAAAATATTATATTTCCCAAAGGAGAAATGGAGAAACATGTTCTTAAGAGGCAGGAAGCAGCCCCCCCAGTCTTTCTTCATAGCCCACAGCAGATGCCGGCACTTAAGGAAGATAACCCAGCTCATTGAAAGAGGAAGCTGACAATCTAGATGGCTCCATTCATAAGCAAAGCAAAACGCTGCCGGCAGAAGTCCATTCAAGCCAGGATGTTTTGAAAAAACTCCTGCTGGAAAGGAAAATCCATCAGGTTCAGTTCCGAGCTGGAGAAATACGCCGGAGAACAACATGGAGGGAGCTGATTAGGGGGGGTGGGGTTGTTGCTGCAGAACCACACAGTTAAAGAAGGAGGGGGTGCTTGTTCTAATGGCCCTTCTAGGGTGTCTGCCTTTAGGTCAGGAGTGCTGGATGAGTTCCTGAAATTATCTGACTTTTCCTCTTCCTCCTCTTCCCTCTCTCTCCTCCTCCACTAGGAAGGGCTTCTTCTTCTTCTTTATGTTCTTCTTTTTTCTTCCTTCTTCTTCTTTCTTCTCCTTCCTTCTTTTTCTTCTATTTCTTTCCATTCTTCCTTCTTTTTCTTCTTTTTTTCCTTCTTCCTTCCTCTCTTCCTCTTCCTCCTTCCTCTTCTTCCTCCCCTTCTCCTTCCTCCTTTTTCCTTTTCCTCCTCTTCCTTTTCCTCTTTTTTTTTTTCTCTTCCTCCTCCTCGTTCTGCTCTAATTCCTTCGTCCTCCAACTTCTCTTCCATTCCTTTTTTCCTTCTCTTCTCCTCCTCTCTCCTTCCTTTTTCCTCATTCTCTCATTCTCCTCCTCCTCTCTTTCAACTTCCCTTTCTCTTTCTTCTTCTTCCCTTTTCTTCTTGTTCCTTTCCCTTCCTTTACTTCTCTTCCACATTCTCTCTTCCTTTTTTCTCTCAGTTCTCAATCCTCAATCTCTCCTCCTCTTCTCCTTCCTTCTTCTTTCTTCTTCTTCCTCCTTCTCCTCCTCCTCTTCCTCCACTTCCTCTTCTCTCCAGGAACCTCCTCTTCTTCCTTTTCTTCCTTTCTTCCTCCTTCCTCCTCCCTCCTCTCTTTTTTTCCTCCTCCTCCTTCTCTCCTCATTCCTTTTCCTTCCTCTCCTTCCTCCTCTTCCTTTCCTCTTCTTCTCTCCTCCCTCTCTCCTCTTTCTCTCTGTTTTCTTCTCTCCTTTCTTTCTCCTTCTTCTTTTTTTCTTTTGTTTCTTCCTTCTTTTCTCTTTTTCTTCTCTTCTTCTTTCTACTCCTTCTTCTTCTTCCACAACTTCCTTCATTTCATCTCATCCTCCTCATTCTCCTCTTCTTCTCTTTTTCTTTCTTCTCTCATCTTCTTCTTTCTCCCCTTCCTCTTCCTTTCTTCTTTTTTTCTTCTTCCGTCTTCCTCTCTTTCCTTTTTCCCTCCTCCTCCTCTTCTTCTCCTCCTTCCTCCTCTCTCTTCCTCTCCTGTTTTATCGACCAACTTCTTATCCTCGTTTTTCTTCTAAAATCCCAAGCGGAGAAATTGCAGGAGGAAAAAGAAAGGAGGAGCGGGTCAGCTTTAAACTTTTCCCCATGCCTGAGAACAAGATTCCTGGAAAAAGTCAAAGATTATTAACGGCACCGAAACCGCCGAGAGTCTTGCAGTGCTTTGCCTTCGTCGATCTGCAACCAGAAGTATCTTGTGCCTTTCTTTTTTCCCCTCACCCCTTCATTCCACAGATTGGGGTTTTTATTTTTTATTTTTTTATTTTTTTTCCCCCCCCTTCCAGCTCCAGACGTGGTTTCTGGCATGTACATTTTGCTGATTCCAAGATTTTTTTTTTTTTTTTAAGCTTTCCCACGTCCGCTTTTCTCCTTGCTTCTTTCTCCTTTTCTTTTAATTTTTTTTTGAGGGGGATGGCCGGATTCCAGGAAGAATGGTCTAGAAATCAGACCGATTTTTTAGTTACCTGAGGGGAAAAAAAAAAGAAAGAAAGAAATTTATTTAGGGAGACAGTAGGGAAGATTCCCTCCTCCTCCCCCCACAGAGAGGGATCTTGTGGTTTTCAGAAAGAAGCGAAGCCCCTTTTAATGACGGTTTCCGGGAAGACAGATGGGCGAGAACTAGGAGGTTTCGAACTCAGCAAAAATCGGGAAGGCTGAGTCAACTGGGCAACCCAGTATCCCCAGATGGCTGACGGTGGGGGGGGGGGGGGGGGGGGGGGGGGCAGGCAGGGATAATAAAGGCAGAAATGGGAGGAGAAGACAGACGAGGTGGTGGGTGGTGGGGAAGAATCTGCTGAGAGACCAAAAAAAAAAAGAAAAACAAAAAACCCACAATTTTTGAAGAGCAACAAAAGCTTTCGGCTTGAAGGGGTTTTTCCTCCTGGCAGACTTCAGATTTCCTTCCGACAGGATGCTTCCCCCCCCGCCCCCCCCTAGTTTCCTCATAACGTTTCTGAACTTCGGCGACTTTTAAGAGGGGTGGATTTTTCAACTCCCAGAATTCCCCAGCCAGCCATGGGGGAATTCTGGGAGTTGAAGTCCACCCATCTTAAAGTCGCGGAAGTTCAGAAACGCCGAGAACTCCAAGGTGGCACAGGTATATAGTGGGATTCAGCCGGTTCTCTCCGGATCGGGTGAAACTGGTAGCGGCGACTCTGGGAGGCTCCGCCCACCTGCCCAGACGTAATGCGCGAGCACTGCGCATTCACAGACGAGGCACCAACCCTGGGTGCTGCCTTTTTCGTTCTGCCTGTGCTACCTCACAGGGTTGTTGTAGGAGTTCTGGCCAGAGGCAGGTTATTGATTAATTGATGGTTTTATATCCCACCTTTTATTATTATCATTATTTATAAATAACTTAAGCTGACAAACATATATAATATGTTTTCGTCGTCCTATGTTTTCCCACAACAACAATCCTGTAAAGTGGGCTGGATTGTCCCAATCATTCAGCTGGCTTTCATGCCTAAGGCGGGACTAGAATTCACAGACTCCTGGTGATTGGCCTAGTTACCCAGCCGGCTTTCATGCCTAAGGCGGAACTAGAATTCACATTCTCCTGGTGATTGGCCTATTCACCAAATCAGCTTTCACACATAAGGTAGGACTAGAACTTACTGTCTCCCAGTGATTAGCCCAATCATCCAGCCGGTTTTCATGCCTAAGGCGGGACTAGAATTCACATCCTCCTGGTGATTGGCCTAGTCACCAAATCAGCTTTCACACATAAGGTAGGACTAGAACTTACTGCCTCCCAGTGATTGGCCCAGTCATCCAACCAGTTTTCATGCCTAAGGCGGGACTAGAATTCAGTCTCCTGGCGATTGGCCTATTCATCGAAACAGCTTTCACACATAAGGTAGGACTAGAACTTACTGTCTCCCAGTGATTGGCCCAGTCATCCAGCCAGCTTTCATGCCTAAGGCGGGACTAGAAGTCACGGTCTCCTGGTGATTGGGCCAGTCACTTAGTCAGCTTTTCTGCCAAAGGCGGGAGTAGAACTCACTATCTCCTTGTGATTGGCCCAAAGTTCCCCCAATCTTAAAGTCGCTGAGGTACAGAAACACTGTCTCAACCGGCTTTCATGAAACTAGAACTCACCGTCTCCTATTTTCTGGTCCTTAAATGCTAGACCGAATCTTCATATTTAATACTGAACATTTCTATTTTTTATTGCTGATAAAAATGCCTTAAATCTAGGGAGGCAGTAGCATGCATACCATCGCGATAAATAAATGAAAGGAAATAAAATCGAACATATGTTTTGGTGCAATAAAAATAACCTGGTTTTGAATGCTAATAAAACAAAGGAGATCATTGTTGATTTTAGAAAGAGCCAGCATAGTCATGCTTCACTTTGTATCAAGGCTGCAGCTGTGAAGGTGGTTGACAATATTTAGCATCTGGGGCTGCAGAAAACGAACAATCTGACTTGGTCTCTCCACACGTCATCCTTAGTGAAGCGTGCAAACTAGTGTTTGCATTTCCTGCGTCGGATGAGGAGAGCGCATCTTTCTTCTTCTATCATTTTACAGAGGCACGATTCAGAGCATTTTAACAAACTGCATCCCTGTTTGGTTTGGTGGCCGCAGTACCTCAGATAGAAAGTCCGTACAGAGAATAGTAAGGACAATGGAGAAGATTATAGAAGATCCATACAGTGATGAGGACAGCTGAGAAGGTTATAGAAGGTCGATACATTGGTGAAGGCAGCTGAGAAGATTGTAGAAGGTCCATGCAATGGTGAGGGCAACTGAGGATTGTAGAAGGTCCATACAGTGGTGAGGATAGCTGAGGAGATTACAGAAGGTCCATAAAGTGGTGAGGATAGCTGAGGAGATTATAGAAGGTCCATACAGGGGTGAGGACAGCTGAGGAGATTGTAGAAGGTCCATACCAGTAGTAGGTTTCAATTTCGGTCGCTCTGCTTTAAATTTCAGTTTTGTGATGCCCGAATGGGAATTATGGGAATGAAATACAAATGATCTTCGACTTACAACCTTTCATTTAATGACTGTTCGAAGTTACGACACTGAAAAAAGTGACTTAGGACCGTTTTTCACACTCATGGCCTTTGCCCCATCTCCAGGGTCACGTGATCAAAATCCAGACACTTGGCAACCGACTCATACTTATGACGGTCGCAGCATCCCTGCGATCACGCGATTCCCTTTTTGCAACCTTCCGACAAGTAACGTCAACGGGGAAACCAGATTCACTTAAACAACTGGGTGACTAACTTTTAACAACCGCAGGGATTCGCTGAACGACGGTGGCAAAAGTGCAGCTGTAAAGTTAAGGCCACGCTCTCTTAGCAACTACCTCACTGAGCAATGGATATGTTGGGATCAATCCTGGTTGTAAGGGCTACCTGCAGCGGTGGGATTCACATTATGTTACGACCGGTTCCACGGGTGGGTTCTACTTACCTTTACTACCGGTTTGCAACGGGGCCGCGCGCACGCCCTCGCTTCACTCGCAGAAGCATTCTGATGATGTCGGGGTTGGTGGGCGGAGCCTCCCGCTGGTTTTACTACCAGTTCTATAGAACTGGTGCGAACCGGGGGCAACCCACCACTGACTGGTTCACTGCGCACACTAGCTTCGTGCGTGCACGTGCCCGGTTTGTGCGTGCGTGCGCCCGGTTGGCGCACGCGCCTGTCTTCCACATATGCACCCAGCCTCAAAAACGTGCCTAAATAGAATGGCGTAAAGCCGGAGCAGGTCGGCAGGCCCACTCACAATTTCTGCTACCAGTTCAGGCGAACCGGTCTGAACCATCTGACTACCTGTACGAACAAAACTAAATCCATTCTTCTCTTTAATCAAAAAGTTGGTTTCTTCACCTCGGAGATGTTTTGCCATTCCGTACAACGGACATTTTGATTTTGGGTTACAATCAGGTAAGACGCCTCTCCTCCTCCTTCTACCTTGGTTGACGGGGCAAACTAATACCTCTGGAATGCGCTTCCTCCAGGTAGGGGATTTCTCAACCGACGACTGTTGTTTGTGATCACCTTTGCAAGTAACTGGCTCATTAGATCCCAGGCTGCTGTTTCAGCCGCACCCATTTGGCAGTGCTTACCTTTGGCCTCGCTCTTTGTCTAAAGAACAGCTAAAATCTTTTTTCATTGGCATCCTTCAGTCTCAAGAGACTATGGTATCGTGCTCTGGAAAGAGGTCCTAAAACAGCATCTACTGTGACTAAAAAGGCCAATTCGAGAGTGGCAATCCCTTCCACACTGAGGGCAGATACATTCCATCCCCTGCTCAGCCCTCAGATTTTGCTGGTTCCGGGACGGCCTCTTTACCTCAGCCTGCCGAAACAAGCGTCTCTTCGAATTGGAGAAGGCCGTGCTGCGTCTTTAGCCTCCAAGCTAAACGATCGGAGGTCCAGGTTTCCCAGTTGTTAATGTCCGTCCCCTGGGCCTTTAGGTCCCTCTTGCAGATATCCTTATATCGCAGCTGTGGTCTCCCTCTGAGGCGTTTTCCCTGCACTAATTCTCCATACAGGAGATCTTTCGGAATCCGACCATCAGCCATTCTCACGACATGCCCCAGCTAGCTGTGGACGTCGCTGTTTCAATACTGTATACATGCTAGAAATTCCAGCACGTTCCAAGACTGCGCTATTTGGAACTTTGTCCTGCCAGGTGATGCCAAGAATTCGTCGGAGACAGCGCATATGAAAGGTGTTCAACTTTCTCTCCTGCCGTGCGTAGAGGGTCCAAGACTCACTGCAGTACAAGAGTGTGCTCAGGACGCAGGCTCTATAGATATGGATCTTTGTATGTTCCGTCATTTGGCAGTGCTTACTCGCTCTTTGTCTAAAAAACAGCTAAAATCATAGGTGTGCATACCCACGTCGCATGCATATATATTGTTATATACAGCGCTGGGTTTAGAATTATCTTACTATCGTTTCACTACGCGTGTGCGTGCTCACTTCGTGCACACGCGTGGCCGGTTCGCATGTACGCCTACATACGCCTACACATATACCCAGCCTTCCGGGCATGCACTTTGCTCACTCGCGCGCCCGGCCTCGAAAATGTGCCTAAATAGCACGACTTGGAGCGATTGTCGCTACCAGTTCGGGCGAACCTGTCTGACCTGGCTGAATTCCACCTCTGGTTATATATATCATTATATTTATTAGTTTAGATTAACAGAGTTGGAGAGGACCTTGTAGGTCATCTAGTCCAACCCCGCCGCCCAAGCAGGAGACCCTGCCTACACCATTTCTGACAGATGGCAGTCCAGTCTCTTCTTGAAAGCCTCCAGGGATGAAGCTCCCACAACTTCCAACGGCAACTTCTGTTCCATGGGTGGATTGTTCTCACTGTCAGAAAATGTCTCCTTATTTCCAGGTTGAATCTCTCCTTGTTCAGTTTCCATCCATTATACCTTATCTGGCCTTCAGGTGCCTTGGAAAATAGCTTGACCCTCCTCCTCTCTGTGGCAGCCCCTCAAATATTGGAAGACTGCTATCCTGTCTCCCCTGGTCCTTCTCTTCATTAGACTAGCCAGGCCCAGTTCCTGCAACTGTTCGTCGTATGTTTTAGTCTCCAGTCCCCTCATCATCTTGGTTGCTCTCCTCTGCACTCTTTCTAGAGTCTCAATATCTTTTTTATACTGTGGTGACCAAAACTGGACGCAGGATTCTAGGTGCATTAGATTTTCATCCCGCCTTTATTGCTGTAGAGGCAAGTCAAGGAGGCAAGCACCACACAATGCAGTGTTCCTTTCTCCTCCTATTTTCCCACAGCAACGACAATCCTGCGAGATGGGTTGGGCTGAGAGAGAAGAATTGGCCCCAAAATCACCCAGCTGGCTTTCGTGCCTAAGGCGGGACTAGAACTCACTGTTTCCTGGTCATTGTGCCCATAATCAGCCAGTTGGATTTTGTGCTTAAAGTAGGACTAGAACTCACCGTCTCCTGGTGATTGGCCCGAAGTCACCCAAGTGGCTTTTGTGCCTAAGGCGGGACTAGAACTCACCGTCTCCTAGTGATTAGCCAAAAATCACCCAGCCAGGTTTCATGCCTAAGGCGGGACTAACAACTCACTAGTTCCTGGTGATTGGTCCAAAGTCACTGAGTCGTCTTTGACGCATAAAACGGGACTCGAACTCACTGTCTCCTGGTGATTTGATCCCTCCAATCACCTAGCTGCCTTTCCTTCTTAAAGTGGGGACTAGAACTCCCTGTCTCCTGCTGATTGGCCTAAGATGCACTATAGCTTGACGGATGTTATTTCCCAACCTGGAGATGGGTGGACTTCAACTCCCAGAATCCCCTAGGCAGCTTAGTCACTGCTGGGAACTCTGGGAATCGAAGTCCAGAAGTTTTCCGGTTCGGGAAAGGCAGAAGTGGGTTTCACATAATTTTACCACCAGCTCGCCGTGCACCGAAAATGTGACGCATGCACACAGCTTAGAAAACGTGGCTAAATAGGACGGCATAGCGCCGGGGCGGCTGAGTGGCTTACCTGCAGGTTGCCATTACCGGTTTTCCCGAACCGGACTGAACCAGCTGAATATCATCACTGAGGAAAGTCCCGTTCAAAAGAAAGAGAGATTATCTTTATCAAATTAAAGATGAAAATCTCCACCCGAGTCAATCAGGTGACACTTGTTTTCTTCGTTTTGACGTTCTCCGGATTCTTCCACTTTTGCGGCTGACGCCGGCTTTGTCGAGAGCCAAAGATATCTTAAAAATACTCAGTGCCGTTCTGAAAAGCTGGTGCGATTCACTTCAACGGCTGCAGCGAACGAGGTTGTAACGTTGGGGGCCTGCGATTCACTGAATGACGGACGTTGCGATCCCAGTTGCGGTCGCTGCCGGGATGACCCTTTGATTGTTTGTTATTTTACGTTTTTTAAAATAAATAAATAAATAAATAAATAAATAAATAAATAAATAGGGGGCGGGGGGGGCAGTGGGACGCCTGCTGTTGTCCGCAATTTCTCTCTTCTACGTCTCTTTATTATTATTTTTTCCTTGTCCCGTTCCAAATTTTCATGTTTTTGGTTAGTGGGAAAAAGTTTTGCTGTCGGGTTGAAGCCGCAGCTTGAAAGAATTAAAAATGACCCCGGTCGGTTGGTCTGCCTGCCTGCCTGTTTATTTGTCTTTCTCTCTCTCTTCCTCTTCCTCTCTCTGTCTCTCTCTCTCTCTTCCTCTCTCTCTCACTCTCTTCCACTCTCTTCCTCTTTCTCTCTTTCTCTGTCTCTCTCTTCCTCTCTGTCTCTGTCTTTCTTCCTCTCTCTTCCTTCCTTTCTCTTCCTGTCTCTCTCATTCTCTTCCTCTCTTCTCTCCCTCTCTCTCTGTCATTCTTCCTCTCTTTTCCTCTGTCTCTCTCTTCCCCTCCCTCTCTCTCTGTGTCTCTCTCTCTCCCTTCCTCTCTTCTTGTCTCCCTCTCCCTCTTTTTGTCTCTCTCTGTCTCCCTTCCTCTCACTCTCTTCCTGTCTGCCTCTCTTCCTCTCTCTCCCTTCCTCTCTTCCTGTCTCTCTTCCTGTCTCTCTCTCTCCCTTTTTCCTCTTTCTCTTCCTCTCTCATTCTCTCCCCCTCTCTCTGTCATTCTTCCTCTCTCTTTCCTGTCTCTCTGTCTCTCTTTCCCTTCCTCTCTTCCTGTCCCTCTCACTCTCTTCCTCTATCTCTGTCTTCCCCCCTCTCTTCCTCTCTCTCTTCCTTTCTTTTTCTTTCTTCCTCTTTCTCTCTATTCCTCTTCCTCTCTTGCTCCCTTTTCCTCTCTCTCTTCCTCTTCCTCTCTTTTTCTTCCTCTCTCTCTCTTCCTCTCTCTCTCTTCCTCTCTCTTCCTCTCACTTTCTCTCTCTTCCTCTCACTTTCTCTCTCTTCCTCTGTCTCTCATTCTCTTCCTCTCTCTCTTCCTCTCTCTCTCTCTTCCTCCCTTTTTTAAATTTTTGCAGCTGATGCCTTCTTTGTCAAGGGCGAAAGATATCGTCAAATACTCAGTGCCGTTCTGAAAATTACAGTAAACATAATAATTTTCCAGCTGGGGATGTGTCCCTGCTTGTTCCTGTTTAATCACAGGCTAAAGGCTGCTCTGTGAACTGAGCATTTTCCTTTTTCCTGGAACTCCTCGACTTACGACTGTTCATTTAGTGACCATTTGAAATTACAACCATCCTGAAAAAAGCGACTTATGTTCATTTTTCATTACAGGTAGTCCTCACCTTACGATCCGCAATCGAGCCCAAGATCTATGTCGCTAAGTGAGTCATAGGTTTAAGTCAGTTTTGCCCCATTTTACGACCTTTCTTGCCACATTTGTTAACTGAATCACTGCAGTTGTTAAATTAGTAGCACCGTTGTCAGTTTCCAAATGTCTGAATATAAATTACGGGACCATGGGGATGCTGCAACGGTCATAAGTGTGAAACATGTCAGAAGTCACTTTTTTCAGTGTGGTCGTAACTTCGGTCACTAAATGAACTCGAGGACTACCTGTGCTTACGACCAGGCAGCATCCTCGTGGTCATGTGATCAAAATTCAGATGACTCGTATTTATGACAGTCGCCGCGTCTCCAGGAGATGGGGGTGTCATGTCACGTGATTCCCTTTTGCGACCTCCCGCCAAACCAAGTCCACGGGGGAAGCCAGATTCACTTAACAACCGGGTGAGTAATTTAACATCTGGAGTGATTCACTTAACGACTGTGGCAAGAAAGGTCGTAAAATGGGGCAAAAATCCACAACTCTCTTGCTTAGCATCGGCAATATCGGTCGTAAATCGAGGACTACCCATATTCCTTATTTTCACTAAAAAAAAGATTTATTATCCCCTTTTTTTGTGTGCACAGAAATGTGGGTAAACTGGTTATTTTTATCTCCCCTCCCCCATCTTATGTTACAGGTAGTCCTCCACTTACGACTTGTTCGCTTAAGGACCGTTGGAAGTGATGACTGCCCTGAAAAGAATTACTCGTCACGTGATTTTTTCCCCCTGCGTCACCTTCCCAGCTGGCTTTCGACGAGCCAAATCAAGGAAAGGAGGAAACTGGATCTGCTTAACGACCGCATGAGGCGCGGAAAGCCGGTGGGATTCACTTAGCGGCGGCAGCAGCCAAAGAGGTTGTAAGGTTGGGTGCGACTCATCGGGTGATGGAGGTTTCGATCCCAGTTGTGTTTTTTTTGGTGCCTGCCCAGAAGGGAGTTACTACCTACCTAAAATTCAAGGCAGAGCAGGACGGGGTTACGTGGGTGGAGGGAAACTCGAGAAAATGTATATTTATTCTCATTGCACAAGCTCTAAGTAAGGCTTCCAGGAGTAAGCAGGATTTACTCCCAAGTAAATGCTTGTGTGGGGTTGAAAAGGAAGGAGTGTGTGCTCCTCCTTCTTTTGTTCTTCTCTCTTCCTCCTCCCTCTTCCTCTCTCTTTTTCTTCCTTCCTCCTTCTCTCTTATCCTCTTTTCCTCCCAGTCTTTCTTTCCCTCCCTCCCTCCTTCTCCTCCTCCTCTTCTTCTTCTTCTTCTTCTTCTTCTTCTTCTTCTTCTTCTTCTTCTCTTCCTCCTCCCTTTCCCTCCCTTCCTCTTCCTCTTCCTTCCTTCCTTTTTCCTTCTGCCCTTCCTTCTTCTCCTTCTTTTCCTCCTCCCTCCCTCTCTATTTTTTCCTTCCTTCCTTCCTTCCCCTCTCTTTCTTTTTCTCCCTTTCCTTCTCCCTTCCCCTTTCTCTCTTTTCTCCCCTCCCGACCGGCTTGGCCTTGCCCTCCTTCTCCTCCTTTTTGCCTCCCTTCCTCCTTCTTTTCTTTCCTCCCCCTCTCTCCTCCCCCTCCTTCCCTCCTCCTTTTCCTTCCTTCCCCTCCCTCTTTTCCTTCCTTTGCCTCCTTCTTTTCCTTCCCGCCCCTCTCTCTTTTTCCTTCCCTCCCTCCTTCTTTTCCTCCCTTCCCCTTTCTCTCCTCCCTCCCCTCCAGACCAGCTTGGCTTCACCTTCCTTTCCTCCTCCTCCTCCTTCCTTTTTCCTTCCCTCCCTCCCTCCCTCCCTCTCTTTCCTTTTCTTTCTTCCTCTTTTCCTTCTGCCCTTCCTCTCTCTTTTCCTTATTCCCCTTCCCCCCTCTCGCTTCCTCTCCTTCCCTCCCTCCTTCTTTTCCTTCCTGCCCCTCTCTTTCTTTTTCTCTTTCCCTCTCTCCCACCTCCCTTCCCCTTTCTTTCCTTCCTCCCCTCCTGACCGGCCTGCCTCGCCTTTCTTCTCTTACCTCCCTCCCTCCTCCTCCTCCTTTTTGCCTCCCTCCTCCTTCTTTTCCTTCCTCCCTCTCTCTCCTTCCCTCCTTCCCTCTTTTTCTCTCTTCCCTCCCTTCCCCTTTCTCTCCTTCCTCCCCTCCTGACCGGCCTGGCCTTGCCCTCCTTCCCTCCTCCTTCTCCTTTTTGCCTCCCTTCCTCCTTCTTCTCCTTCCTCCCTCTCTCTCCTTCCCCTCCTTCCTCTCCTTTTCTCCCTTCCTCCCCTTCCCCCTTCTCCCTTCCCCTTTCTCTCCTTCCTCCCCTCCCGACCGGCCTGGCCTTGCCCTTCTTCTCTTCCCTCCCTCCATTCCTCCCTCCTTCCCTCCTTTCTCTCCTCCTCCCGGCCGCTTGCCCTTCCTCCGCCCGCCCTCTAATTGGAGCCAGACCCCGAGGCGAATCGGGCTCCAGAAGGGCCGGCTCAGCGATCCAGGAGCGGCGGGGCCAGGAGGCGGCGCGGGCAAGAGAGAGAGAGAAAGAAAGAAAGAAAGAAAGAAAGAAAGAGAGAGAGAGAAAGAGAGAAAGAAAAAAAAAGAGAGAGAGAGAGAGAAAAAAACTCTTCCAGCAGCAGCAGCAGTTCTTTCGCTCTCCTTTCTTTCTTTCTTTCTTTCTTTTCTTTCTTTTCTTTCTTTTCTTCCTTCCTTCTTTTCCTTCGAGAGCGAAGCAAGCGGGCGATGTGGCTCCTCCGGCTGCTGCTGCCCATCGCCTGGGCGTCCTGCACTCTCCCCGCCGCTGCCCAGCAGTTCAGCCCCGAGGTGAGTCCTGGCTCCTGGCCAGACGGTGCCCGCCCCGCCTCGGTTGGCTTGGCACGGGACGAGCCCGGCCGACGGGGCTCGCGGGAGGGAGAGGGAGAGGGAGAGGGAGAGGGAGGGAGGGATGGCGGCGAGGGAGGGTTGCCCGTGTCCCTGCATGGATCTCTGGGCTCCTGGGCGGGTTTTAGACTTCATTCTTCCTTTCTTTTCTTCTTTCCTTGTTTTGTTTCCTTCTTCCTTTCCTTTCTTCCTTTCTATCTATCTTTCTTTCTTTCTTCTTTTCTTGTTATGTTTCTTCCTTTCCTTTCTTCTTTTCTATCTTTCTTTCTTTCTTCTTTTCTTATGTTTCCTTCTTCCTTTCCTTTCTTCTTTTCTATCTTTCTTTCTTTCTTCTTTTCTTGTTGTTTCCTTCTTCCTTTCCTTCTTCTTTTCTTGTTACGTTTCCTTCTCCCTTTCCTTTCTTCTTTTCTATCTTTCTTTCTTCTTTTCTTATGTTTCCTTCTTCCTTTCCTTTCTTCTTTTCTATCTTTCTTTCTTTCTTTCTTCTTTTCTTGTTGTTTCCTTCTTCCTTTCCTTTCTTCTTTTCTTGTTACGTTTCCTTCTCCCTTTCCTTTCTTCTTTTCTATCTTTCTTTCTTTCTTCGTTTCAAACTTCCTTTCCTTTCTTCTTTTCTTGTGATGTTTCCTTCTCCCTTTCCTTTCTTCTTTTCTTTCTTTCTTTCTTTCTTCGTTTCAAACTTCCTTTCCTTTCTTTTCTTGTTATGTTCCTTCTTCCTTTCCTTTCTTCTTTTCTATCGATCTTTCTTTCTTTCTTCTTTTCCTGTTATGTTTCCTTCTTCCTTTCTTCTTTTCTATCTTTCTTTCTTTCTTCGTTTCAAACTTCCTTTCCTTTCTTCTTTTCGGTCTATCTTACCCTCCTCTTCCTTTCCTCTGTTTTTTTTTCTTCTGTTCTATCTTCCTTCCCTTCTATCTTCCTTTCTTCTTTTCTATCTTTTGCCTTTCCTTTCTTCTATTTCCTTTTCCTTTCTTCTTTTCCATCTTCCCTTCTGTCTTCCTTTCTTCTTTTCTATCTGTTGCCTTTCCCTTCTTCTATTTCCTTTTCCTTTCTTCTTTTCCATCTTCCCTTCCCTTCCTTCTTTCTTGTCTTCCTTTCCTGGTGTTCCTTCTTCCTTTCCTTTCTTCTTTTCTATCTACCCTTCCCACCTCTTCCCTTTCCCTTCCTCTGTTTATTTTTCTTTTCTTCTTTTCTATCTTCCTTTCCTTTTGTCTGTTTACTTTTCCTTTCTTCTTTTCTATCTTCCCTTCCGTTCCCTTTCTTCTTTCCTGTCTTCCTTTCCTTGTTTTCCTTCTTCCTTTCCTTTCCTCTCTTCTTTTCTGTCTCCTTCCCTTCCCCATCTGCTTTCCCTTTCTTTTCCTTTCTTCTTTTCTATCTTTCTTATTTTTCATTTCTTCTTTTCTATCTTCCCTTCCCTTCTACCTTTGTTTCTTTTCCTTTCTTCTTTTCAATCTTCCCTTCCCTCCTCTTCCCTTCCCTTCCTTCCCCTCCCCTCCCCTTCTATGTTCCTCTCTTTTTCCTTTCCTTTCCTTTCCTTTCCTTTCCTTTCCTTTCCTTTCCTTTCCTTTCCTTTCCTTTCCTTTCGTCTCCTCTCCTCTCCTCTCCTCTCCTATTTTCTTTTTCTTTTCTATCTTCCTCTTCTCCTGATTAGCTCCCCCCCCCCACTTTTCCTTAAGCAGTGGGGCACCCACTTCACTTCATTTCTCTCCCCATTTTCCTGCCTCTTCTCTCTGCCAAGCTTCCCCTCACCTTTTGCACCCCTTGATTTCTCTTTACAGCTGGTTTGCTCGTTTACTCCTCCCTTCATCTTTTTTTTTTTTTTACTATCCTTTGTTCCTCCCTCTTCTTGGATGAGTTCTGCAGCTGGATGGAGGAGGGCTGTTTCCAGGCCAAGGCATGTGCCTGTCTCGCACTCCTTCTGCGGCCAACCTCATTTGCACGGACCGGCTCCAAGATTGGATTCGCATGGCCCGAATTTCTTTTCTCTTTTCAGGGTTTTTTTTTCCCTCTTTCCTTTCCAGCCCACCCCCTCCCTCCATCTCTCTCTCTAAACATGATGTCAGATGATTTTTCCTTTCCTCTCCTTTCCTTTTTCTATCCTCTTTTCCATTCCTTTTTCTATCTTCTTTTCCTTTTTCTATCTTCCTCTCCTCTCCTTTTTCTGTCTCCCGTTCCTTTTTCTATCCTCCTCTCCTTTCCTTTTCCTTCCCTTTTTCTATCTTCCTTCCCTTTTTCTATCTTCCTCTCCTTTTTCTGTCTTCCTTTCCTCCTTTCCTTTCCTTTTTCTATCTTTCTTTCCTTTTTCTATCTTCCTCTCCTCTCCTTTTATTTTTCTATCTTCTTACCTTTCCTTCCTTTCCTTTATTTTTTCCTGTTTCTATCTTCCTCTCCTCTCCTTTTTCTGTCTCCCTTTCCTTTTTCTATCTTCCTCTCCTTTCCTTCTCCTTCCCTTTTTCTATCTTCCTTCCCTTTTTCTATCTTCCTCTCCTTTTTCTGTCTTCCTTTCCTCCTTCCTTTCCTTTATTTTTCTATCTTTCTTTCCTTTTTCTATCTTCCTCTCCTCTCCTTTTCTTTTTCTATCTCTTTCCTTTCCTTTATTTTTCCTGTTTCTATCCTCTCCTCTCCTTTTCTGTCTCCCTTTCCTTTTTCTATCTTCCTCTCCTCTCCTTTTCTGTCTCCCTTTCCTTTTTCTATCTTCCTCTCCTTTCCTTCTCCTTCCCTTTTTCTATCTTCCTTCCTTTTTTCTATCTTCCTCTCCTTTTTCTGTCTTCCTTTCCTCCTTTCCTTTCCTTTTTCTATCTTTCTTCCTTTTTCTATCTTCCTCTCCTCTCCTTTTATTTTTCTATCTTCCTTACCTTCCTTTCCTTTCCTTTCCTTTTTTTCCTGTTTCTATCTTCCTCTCCTTCCTTTTTCTATCTCCCTTTCCTTTTTCTATCTTCCTCTCCTTTCCTTTCCCTTTCCTTTTTTCTATCTTCCTTCCCTTTTTCTATCTTCCTTCCTTTTTCTGTCTTCCTTTCCTCCTTTTCTTTCCTTTCCTTTTTCTTCTTTCTTTCCTTTTTCTATCTTCCCTTCCTCTCCTTTTTTTTCTATTTCCTTTCCTTTCCTTTTTCCTGTTTCTATCTTCCTCTCCTCTCCTTTTCTCTCCTCCCTTCCCTCCCTTTATCTTCCTTTCTTTTCCTTTCTTCTTCTCTATCGTCCTGCCCTGCCCTGCTCTGTCCTGTCCTGCCCTGCCCTGCCCTGTCCTGTCCCATCCTGCATTTATGGGTGTATTCTATAGGATTTTTTTATTTTTGCAAATGGCTCCTGGAGTGGAAAAATTAGCCATCCTCTTTTCCGTCTTCCTCTTTTGCTCTCAGGGTCCCCGGCATCCATTCCTCCCTTGTGATTCTTGTTCTTTTCCTGGGCCAGTGAATAGCGGAGAATTATCCCATGTTCCACAGCTCCGCGGGGCCACTAACTGGGTTTGATGTGCCTTGAGAAAGAAGGGATTTGGAGCCCCACTCTCCCGGACTGTAGGACATGAGGGGAAGTTGAGTGAGCTACTCTTAAACTAACTTTTTTTTCTTTCTTTCTTTTTCTTTCTTTCTTTCTTTCTTTCTTTCTTTCTTTCTTTCTTCCTTCCTTCCTTCTTCCTTCCTTCCTTCCTTCCTTTCTCCCTTTCTCCCTTCCCTTCCTTCCTTCCTTTCCTCCCTCCCTCTTCCTTCCTTCCTTTCCTTCTTTCCTCCTCCCCTCCCTCCCTCCCTCCCTCTTTCTTTCTTTCTTTCTTTCTTTCTTTCTTTTCTTTCTTTCTTTCTTTCTTTCTTTCTTTCTTTCTTCTTCCTTCCTTCCCTTCCTTCTTTCCTTCCTCCCTCCATCTTTCTTCCTCCCTTCCTTTCCTTCTTTCCTTCCTTCCTCCCTTCCTCTTCCTTCCTTCCTTTCCTTCTTCTTTTTTTTTTTTAAATTTGATTTATATGTCGCCCTTCTCCGGAGACTCAGGGCGGCTTACAATGCGTTAAGCAATAGCCTTCATACTTTTTGTATATTTTATACAAAGTCAGCTTATTGCCCCCACAAACTGGGTCCTCAATTTACCTACCTTAGAAAGGATGGAAGGCTGAGTCAACCTTGAGCCTGGAGAGATTCGAACCAGCAGAAATTGCAGGCAGCTGGTGTTAATCACAATGCTATCAGTCTGCTGAGCCACCAGGCCCTTCCTTCCTTCCTTCCTTCCTTCCTTCCTTCCTTCTTCCTTCCTTCCTTCCTTCCTTCTTTCTTTCTTTCTTTCTTTCTTTCTTTCTTTCTTTCTTTCTTTCCATTCTTTCCCTCCTTTTCTTTCTCTTTCTTTTTCCTTCCTTCCTTCCTCCTCCCTCCCCATTCACAAGATGACAACATAGCGGTGTGAATCTCTTCCCTTCTAATTCGAGAAAAAAATATCCACTGTAAGGGGGAAAAAAATGGGCATGAGTAATAGTGAGGAAACGGTTTACGTTTTCTCGTGTGAGCACTGCAATTCAGGACAGACAAAGAGAGAATCAGAAATGATTTAGCTCATTTAAATCAAATCAAGAAGTTGGGATTGCTGATACGATAACGTCTTTTATTGGGGAGCGGGGGTGTCTTTCCATTTAACCGTTTTAAACTTGGGTGTGAACATTGTGCTCCGCGCCTCACAAACGCCTCACAAACGCCAGCAAACCAGAGTGAACAGGCCGCGCGGGTGGTGAGGGAGCGACGGGGCGCTCCCATGTAACACCTCTCCTGCGCGAGCTGCGCTGGCTCCCGGTGGTCTTCCGGGTGCGCTTCAAGGTTTTGGTTACCACCTTTAGAGCGCTCCATGGCTTAGGACCTGGCTACTTACGGGACCGCCTACTACCACAAATAGCCTCCCACCGGCCGGTACGCTTTCATAGAGAGGGGCTCCTCCGGGTGCCGTCGGCCAAACAGTGTCGACTGGCGGTCCCCAGGGGAGGGCCTTCTCTGTGGGGGCACCTACCATCTGGAATGAGCTCCCCCGGAGATACGGAGGATCCCGGATCTGTGCACTTTCCTCCGCACTCTTAAGACCTTCCTATTCCAGCAAGCTGGCCTGGCCTAACCTTTTTCTCCCTTTTCTTTGAAATTGAAAATTTTAAATCTGTTTTTAAATTATTGGGATGTTTTAAATTTGTCTCGGGCTAAATTGTTTAATCTGGTTTTATTTCTGCTTTTAAGTTTTGTATTTATGTATTTTATTTTGTGCCTGTTCACCGCCCTGAGTCCTTCGAGGAGTAGGGCGGTATATAAATCTAATAAAACAAAACAATAAAACAAACAAACAATTTCCATCAGCCACCACAAATCTCTAAATCACAGTCACCAAGTGGGCCTAGGACAGTGATGGCCAACCTTTTTGCCGTCGCGTGCCAAAAGCGGGGGGAACATGGGGGGTCACGCGTGTGCGTGCCCACACCCATAATTCAATGCGCCCCACCCCCCACGCATGCACACGCGACCCCCCCATTGCGACCCCTGCTTTTGGCATGTGATGGCCCGGTAGGCCCGGTAGGCCTGTTTTTCATCCTCCCCAGGCTCCAGAAGCTATCTTGGAGCCTGGGGAGGGCGAAAACAGCCTTCCCCACACAAGGAGGCCCTTTGGAGGCTGGAAATGACCTGTTTCCAAACTTACAGGGCCCAGAAGGCCCGAAAATCAGCTGGCCGGCGTGTGCACTGGAGCTGAGCTAGGGCAACACTTGCGTGCCCACAGAGGTGGCACGCGTGCCACAGGTTCGCCATCCCGGGCCTAGGATGATGGTTTGTCCTTATTGTCTGGGTGTGGCTTATTCCACAAACCAAGTTAATTAATGGCCAAAGGCCGCGTGTGAAATCCTATTTTTTGGTCATAAACACTGTAGGTTTTTACACTTTTCTGGTTTATGTATCGTTTCTCTGCATTGTTTTGTAACGTGTGGGAAGATGCCCGGTGTCTCATTTGTGAGGCATAGAATCCCAGAGCTGGAAAAGGGACCTTGGAGGTCTTCTAGTCCACCCCCTCTTATCCGAGGCAGGACACCTTCTGGTATGCTTGTCCAAACGCTTGTCCCATCTTGTCTTTCGAAAAACCTTCCGTTGATCTGACAAATAAATCACTTAAGTCAATAGACCGATTCCTCATTTCCCTCACTTAGTCATAAATAGCCTTGTGTTCCCTCCATCCTTGCCTCTTTGTCTCAAATCACGTTTCTCTTGATTACACAACAGTTCCTTGAAGGACTTAAGAGTTGTTTGGGTGCTTTCCGGAGGATTGTTTGTTATTTTACATTTTTTTAAAAAATGAAAAAAAAAAAATAAATAAAAATTGGGAACAGTGGGAAGGCTGCTGTTGTCCGCAGTTTCTCTCTTTCACTTCTCTTTATTATTTTTTTTTTCCCCTAGTCTTGTTCCAAATTTTCATGTTTTTCGGCTACTGGGGAAAAAAAGTTTTGCTCTGAGGTTTGAAGCCGCAGCTTGAAAGAATTAAAAATGACCCCGGTCGGTTGGTCTGCCTGTCTGCCTGTTTGTGTGTCTTTCTCTCTCTCTCTCTCTCTCTCTCTCTCTCTCTCTGTCGCTCTCTCTGTCGCTCTTTCTTCCTTTTTCTCTTTCTTCCTCTCTTCCTCACTCTCTTTCTCTTCCTTCCTTTTTCTCTCTTCCTTTCTCTTTCTTCTCTTTCTCTCTCTGTTCCTCTTCCTCTCTTCTCCCTTTTCCTCTCTCTCTTCCTCTCTCTTCTCTCTTCCTCTCTT
The DNA here is from genome assembly GCF_029531705.1 of Pantherophis guttatus. The sequence goes on from NW_026844125.1 coordinate 1,424,085, forward strand.
CTTCGCTCTTCCTCTTCTTTCTCTCTCTCTTTCTCTCTCCCTCTTCTTCTCTCTCACTCTGTCTCCCTCTCTTTCTCATTCTGTTCCCCCCCCCCTCTTTCTTTCTCCCTCTCCTCCCTCCCTCTCTCTTTCTCTCTCTCTGTCTCACTCTCTTCCTCTCTTCCTCATTCTGTTCCTCTCTTTCTTTCTCCCTCTTCCTTTCTCTCTTCCTCTCTTTCTCATCCTGTTCTTCTCTCTCTCTCCCTCTCCCTCCCTCTCTTTTCTCTCTCTCTTCTCTTCTCTTTCTCCTTCTCCCTCCTCTCTTTCTCTTTCTCTTTCTCTCTCTCTTCCTCTTTCTCCCTCCCTCCCTCTCTCTTTCTCTCTCTCTGTCTCACTCTCTTCCTCTCTTCCTCATTCTGTTCCTCTTTCTTTCTCCCTCTTCCTTTCTCTCTTCCTCTCTTTCTCATCCTGTTCTTCTCTCCCTCTCCCTCCCTCCCTCTCTCTTTCTCTTTCTCTCTCTCCTCTTCTCTTTCTCCTTCTCCCTCCCTCCCTCTCTTTCTCTCTCTCTCTTCCTCTCTTTCTCCTTCTCCCTCCCTCTCTCTTTCTGTCTTCCTCTCTTCCTCTCTTCCTCATCCTGTTCCTCTCTTTCTTTCTCCCTCTTCCTCTCTCTCTCTTCCTCTCTTTCTCATCCTGTTCCTCTCTCTCCCTCTCCCTCCCTCCCTCTCTCTTTCTCTCTTTCCTCCTCTCTTTCTCCTTCTCTCTCCCTTCCTTCCTCTCTGTCTGTCCCTCTCTCTCTCTCTTTTAAAGGGAAGGGATTGGAGAAAAGCCAGACAGACGATTCCCCCCCCTTCCCCCTTTTTGCCCGGTCTTCGAGGAACAAAGACATGGGAAGCGAGCTGGGTGGGTGGCTTGGCCGGGAGATCAAAGGCATCCGGGGGTGGGGGGGGGGGGAAACGTAGTCAAGCCCCCCCTTATATAAGAACCGAAACGACTTTGAGGAGAAGTGATAACTTGATGCAACTTTAGAAACCAACGGTGGGCGCACCGGAAAGAAAGAGAAAACCAAAAGCCAGGAAAAGGAAGGGCATTAGGATTAGAAATTAGGATTATTTTGCGTGGCGGGGGGTAGGGGTGTTGCCAGTGAATTTTACAACTGAGCTGGGGATTTGGGGAGGAGGAGGAGGAGAAAAAGGCGAGGCCGGAAGTGGTCCCAACAGGCCTGGAGCCAAGCCGAAAGGAAGGGGCCAGACATCCCACGGAGAGGAAAAAGGGGGGCTTGGGGTGGTGACCTCCCGGCCAAAGGCGGGCACGGAGAAAAGAAAAATGACCTCATGAGTCAACCTTCAGAGAAGGCCAGGAAGGAGGCTATTTGGAAGAGCGGAGAGACAAAGCAGGGCCTTGTGGAGAAGGGAATCTCGGGCGGAGGGCTTAGCAGAAAATAACGAGAGAGTCGGAAAGGGAGGTGAACAGTAACAAGAGTTGGAAGGGAAGCACCTCAGAGGTCATCTAGTCCAACCCTCTGCTCTCGCAGGAGACCTATACTAGGGATTCGAACCGCCGGAACGGTTGGTTCGAATCCCTGAATCGACGAATCGACGAATTTCTGATCGACGCGCTCGGCGACTTAGCCGCTGAGCCACCGAGCCAGACATTCTTCTAGTCTAGTCCGAATATCGGAGATGGGTGGCCCTGGTCGGACGATGGACCCGGAGACCCGCCTAGTGTGGGCGAGACTTTGGCATTGTGTTTCTTTCCCAGAGGATATTTTGGGGACTCGGTGTGTGTGTGTGTGATGACACACAGGCCAATCTTTATTTTAGGGTTTCCGCCAGGGATCCAGGTGGGTGGGTGGGTGGCTGGCTGGAAGGGGCCAAAAGCTTTTTTTATACCCAACCGTTGGCGAGCTGGCCGGAGCACAAAAAACGGAAGAATGATGTCATTGTGTGTGACACGCACAAACACACACACACACACACACCACCGAGGCTGCTGAAACCCTGCCGATCTCTTGGGGTTGTTTGAATCCTTCGTTCCCTCTGCATTTTTGTGTGTTTTTTCTGGGTCGGAGAGTTTGACTAGTCCCATAGATGTAGTCCTCGATTTATGACCACAAAGGAGCCCGACGTTCCTTGTCACTGAGCGAGGCAGTCGCTGAGTGAGCTTGGGGCCCCTGCTCTTGCCGCCATTCGTAAGCGAATCGCTGCAGTCGTTCAGTAGGCAACACGGGTCGTTCAGCGAATCCGGCTTTCCCCGTTGTCTTGGCTCGGCAGAGAAGGTCGCGAAAGGGGAGACACGGCAACGGTCATAAATCCGAGGCGGTTGGTTGCCAAGCATCCGGATTTTGATCATGGGACCGTGGGGATGCTGCAATGGTTGTTAAGTGTGAATAATGGTCATAAGTCACTTTTTTCAGTGCTGTGGTAAAATTCGAACGGTCACTAAACGAACTGTCGTAAGTCGAGGACTCCCGGTAGGTGCCATCCAATACAGGAAGTCCTCCACTTACAGCCACAACGGAGCCCAAAGATTTCTCTTGCTAAGGGAGACAGTTGTTAAGGGAGTTTTGCCCCCGTTTTACGACTTTTCTGGCCACCGTTCTTAAGTGAGTCGCTGCGGTTATTAAGTTAGGAACACGGCTGTTAAGGGAAGCCGGCTTCCCTACTGACTTTGCCTGTCAGAAGGTCACCCCATGGGATCACGTACCGTAACCGCTGCAACCGTCATAAATATGAGTCATTTGCTTAAAGCAATCCAAATTACGATCCCATGACCATCGGGATGCTGCAACGGTCGTTAAGTGTGGAAAAACGGTTCCCTTTTTTCCAGGGGTATTGTAAATTGGAACGGTCACTAAACGAACAGTCATAACGCGAGGATTACCTGTTCAGCAAGGTGTCTTTTGAAACCACGCTCCGTAAAATTGTTCGTGCCTCCAGAAGTTGTGAATGCTCCAACACTGGAAGTTTTGAAGAAGATGTTGGCTAACCATTTGTCTGAAATGGTGTAGGGTTTCCTGCCTGAGCAGGGGGTCAGACTAGATGACCTCCAAGGTCCCTTCCCACTCTGTTATTCTCTTTATTTATTTTTTATTTTATTAAATTTCTATACCGCCCTTCTCCCGAAGGACTCAGGGCGGTGAACAGCCCGAGGATAAAAACACGGAGATACGAAATTTAAAATAGATTAAAACAAATTAAATAATTTAGGCTGAATTTTAAAATACCCCATAATTTAAACAGATTAAATTTGTGTCTAAAATTGAAATTTAAAAAAGGAGAAGATTTAGGCCAGGCCGCTTGATGAAATAAAAACGTTTTAAGCGCGCGACGGAAGGTGCGCAGATCCGGGATCCTCCGTATCTCCGGGGGGAGCTCGTTCCAGATGGTAGGTGCCCCACAGAGAAGGCTCTCCCCCTAGGGGCCGCCAGTCGACATTGTTTGGCCGACAGCACCCGGAGGAGCCCCTCTCTATGGGAGCGTACTGGTCGGTGGGAGGCTATATTGTGGTAGCAGGCGGTCCCGTAGATAACCAGATCCTAAGCCATGGAGTGCTTTAAAGGTGGTAACCAAAACCTTGAAGCGCACCCGGAAGACCACCAGGAGCCAGTGCAGCTCGCGCAGGAGAGGTGTTACATGGAAATGCCACGTTGCTCCCATCACCACCCGTGCGGCCGCACTTTGCGCCAGTTGGAGCCTCCGCGTGCACCTCAAGGGGAGCCCCATGTAGAGAGCGTTACAATAGTCCAGACGAGAGGTGACGAGGGCGTGAGTGACTGTGTGTAGGGAGTCCCTATCTAGAAAGGGACGCAACTTCTATTCCAAAAAGTTGGTTGCAGACTGAGAAAAATCTCGTCTTGTACTTTGGGAAGCTGGCAACCGAAACCGAGATAGAAAAAGAACCACAGTTGGAAGGGACCTCGGAGGTCTTCTAGTCCAACCCCCTGCACAAGCAAGTGATCCTATAGTACCGTTCCAGACATTTGGCTGTCCAATCTCTTCTTAAAAACCTCCAGTGATGGAGCATTTAAGAACTTCTGGTGGCAAGCAGTTCCACTGGTTAATTGTCTCACTGTTAGGAAGTTTCTCCTTAGTTCTAAGTTGCTTCTCTCCTCAATTAGTTTCCACCCATTGCTTCTTGTTCTACCCTCAGGTGCTTTGGAGAATAGCTTGGCTCCCTCTTCTTTGTGGCAGCCCCTCAAATATTGGAACACTGCCATCATGTTTCCCCAATCTTCTTTTCATCAAAATCGACGTAATCAGTTCCTGCAACCGTTCGTCGTATGTTTTAGCCTCCAGTCCCCTAATCATCTTCGTTGCTCTTCTCCGCACTCTTTCTAGAGTCTCCACAAAGGGTCGTTTTTCCTAAAAAAAAAAAAACAACAACAACCCCAAAATATATTTTGGCTTTTAATAAACCCCACACACTTACAGCTTACCGCTGACCTAAAAATATCGATCGATCAGAAATAGAGCTGGAAGGGCCTGTGACGTAGAGCCATAACTGAGCCCAAAGTTTCCGTTCGCTAAGCGAGACAGTTTGTTAAGGGAGTTTTGCCCCATTTTACGACTTGTTCTCTCTCTTTCACATCTCTCTCTCTTGCTCTTCCTTTCTCTCTTTTTCTCATCTTTCTCTCTCTTTCTCTCCCTCTTCCTCTCTCTTCCTCTCCCATTTTTTCTTATCTTTCTCTCTTCCCCTCCCTCTCCCTCTCTCTCTCCCCCTCTCTCTTTCTCACCTTTCTCTTCCTCTCCCTTTCTCTCTCTCTTTCTCTCCCTCGCTCTTTTTCTCACTTTTCTCCCTCTTCTTCTTCCTCTCTTTCACTCCCTCTCTTCCTTATCTTTCTCTCTTCCTCTTCCTCTCTCTCCCTCTCTCATCTCTCTCTCTCTTCCTCTCCCTCTCCCTCTTTCTTTCTCTCTCTTTCTCCCTCTCTCTTTCCCATCTGACTCCCTGCCTCTTCCTCTCTCTTTCTTTCTCTCCCTCTCTCTCTCTCTCTTTCTCTTCCTCTTTCTCTCTCTCAGAGACCTCTAGTCCACCCCGCTGCTCAAACAGGAGACCCTATACCATTTCAGACCAGTGACGGTCCAGTCTCTTCTTAAAAAAACTCCAGTGATGGAGCACCCATGACTTTCTGGTGGCAGGCTGTTCCACCGGTTCATCGTTGACCTATCGATAAGTTTTTGATTTTTGGTTCACGAAGAACAACAGATTCTGCTTATCTGCTGGGATGTAACACTCCCCCTTGCCATCTTAGATGAGGCCAAGATTAAACCCACTTAAAAATTGGGCTTAAAAATTCGGATAATTGCAAATAAATTGCTGCCGCCCCCTTCTAGGTGATTCGGCCACGATTCAGCCTGCTTAAAAATTCGGGATGATTGCCAATAAATCCTGCCGACAGAAAGCCAAGCGATAAAGAGTTTCGCCAAGAGCTTGAAGGCCACGGAAGGAATCTGAAGACGAATTGGCCAGGATTAAACCCCAAATCCCGGATAGTGTCCGTTCGGCTCTCTTTCAAAGCCAAGGAAGAAACGGGGAGGGGAAAGGCTGGGGCTGGGGGCTGGCTCTGCTTCGAAATTCAGAAGCTTACAGGTTTTTGGAAGCTGGGCCTCTTATTTAACTTTGGTTCCTTGGCGGCACCCACGCATCTTTAGAAAATGCCCGCTGGCCAGGAATTCTTGGCGCTCCCGCTACGTTCCCCCTTCCACCCCCCCCACCCCCAGGGCCAGGCGGGGAAACCAGAGCGCGTCTGAATAATCTGGGATGGGATCCTGTTTGGACTTACGATGACCCTCTTTTACGGTAGTCCTCAGGTTACAACTGTGAGGATGTTAGGCGTTAGGATGGAGTTCAGAAAAAGGTACTTGCAGTTGACGGCCTATCCTTCAAGTTATAGCTCTCACTCACTCTTCTCTCTCTCTTTCTCTCTCTCTCTCTTTCTCATTTTCTCTCTCTCTCATCTCTTCCTCTCTCTCTCTCTTCCTCTCTCTCTTTTCTCATCTCTCTTCCTCTCTTTTTCTTTCTTTCTCTCTCTTTCTCTTTTTCATTTTCTCTCGTCCTCTTCCTCTCTCTCTTCTCTTCCTCTCTCTCTTCCACTTTTTTCTCTCTTTCTCTCATTCTCTCTTCCCTCGCTCTGTTTCTCTGTTTCTCTCTGTTTCTCTCATCTTTTTCTCTCTCGTCCTCTTTCTCTCTTCCACCTCGCTCTGTTTTCTCTGTTTCTCTCTCTTTCTCTTTCTCATCTCTTCGCTCTCTTTCTCTCTTTCTTTTATCTCTCTCTCATCTTTCTCTCTCTTCCTCTTTCTCTCTCTCTTCCTCTTCCTCTCTCTCTTCCACTTTTTCTCTCTCTTTTTCTCTCATTCTCTCTTCCACCTCGCTCTGTTTCTCTGTTTCTCTCTGTTTCTCTCATCTTTTTCTCTCTCGTCCTCTTTCTCTCCTCTCTTCCACTCTCTCTCTCTTTCATTCTCTCTTCCACCTCGCTCTGTTTCTCTGTTTCTCTCTGTTTCTCTCATCTTTTTCTCTCTCTTCCTCTTTCTCTCTCTCTCTCTCTCTCTCTTCCACTCTTTCTCTCTCTTTCTCTCATTCTCTCTTCCACCTCACTCTGTTTCTCTCTGTTTCTCTCATCTTTTTTCTCTCTCTCATCTTTCTCTTTCTCTCATCTTTTTCTCTCTTTCTCTTTCTCTTTCTGTCTGTCTGTCTGTCTGTCTGTCTGTCTGTCTGTCTCTCTCTCTCTCTCTCTCTCTCTCTCTCTCACACACACACACACACACACCACACCCTGAGGGCACATGATCACATTTCAGGGCTTGGCATCTGACTCAGATTTAGGACTGGTTGCAGACTCCCGCAGTCATCTGACTGAAATTTGTGATGGCTTTTCTGCTGAATTTTTGGCAGAAAGGGGCAAAAAAAATGTCCGTTGAATATGCCGGTTTTACTTAAAGATCAGAGTGACTCGCTTCACAATCATAAAATTGAATCCGGTCATGTGGTGCCTTAACTTATGACCATAACAATTTAGGACCGAAATTCCAGGCAACATTAGTCAATTGACGGTTACAGGGAGTCCTCAACTTACGACCGTGATTGAATCCAACACTTCTGTCGCTAAGAGAGATGGCGATTAATCGGGTTCTTCCCCATGGGATGACCTTTCTTGCCACAGTTGTTATATGAATCACTGCAGTTGCTAAGTTAGGAAGACGGCTGTTAAGTGAATCAGACTTCCCCCTTGACTTTGCTTGTCAGACGGTCGCGAAAGGGAACCACATGGACACTACAACCGTCGTAAATATGGACCAGGTGCCAAGCGTTCTAATTTTGATCACGGGACCACGGAGATGGCCCCAATGGTCATAAGTGTGAAAAACAGTTACTGGTCAGGGTTTTTTTAGGACCATTCGAACGATCACTAAAGGAATTGTTGCAAATCAAGGACTTCCTATACGTATAATAGGATGACCAGATCTCAGGTTTAATTTTCAAAATGATCACAAGTTGGCAGCAGAGAGAGAGAGACAAACAAGATGATAGCTCTGTGCTGCCATCTAGCCTCCATTTGGAACATTGCAGTCTGGATATGAGAATTCTTTTATTTTTTAAGGACTTCATGCCTTAACCACAACCGCAGGGTAGTGTGAAGTCAGGGTAAATTGCCCCAAGTTTTAAGCGCCATTCTCCCTACTCCCTTTTCATAATCTACCGCCGGTCGGGATTGTAAGGCAGTCCTTGAATTTAAAAGACCTTGCTCAATAGTAGCAACTGTGAGAGGGATCTTGGAGTCCTAGTGGACAACCATTTAAATAGGAGCCAGCCGTGTGCGGCAGCTGCCAAAAAAAGCCAACACAGTTCTAAATAAAGGGATCCCCTTTTTGCGACCTTCTCGCAACGGGGAAGCCAAAGTTCTTGATAAAATCAAGATCACGTTAAAAGTGTTAATACCACTTTATGATGCCTTGGTAAGGCCACAATAGGAATCCTGCATCCAGTTTTGGTCGCCACGATGTAAAAAAGATGCGGAGACTCTAGAAAGAGTGCAGAGAAGAGCAACAAAGATGATGAGGGGACTGGAGGCTAAAACATATGAAGAACGGTTGCAGGAACTGATTATGTCTATTTTGATGAAAAGAAGGATTGGGGGAGATATGAGAGCCGGGTTCCAAAATCTCAGGGGTTGCCCCAAAGAAGAGGGAGTCAAGCTATTCTCCAAAGCACCTGAGGGCAGGAGGAGAAGCAATGGGTGGAAACTAATCAAGGAGAGAAGCAACTTCGAACTAAGGAGAAATTTCCCGACCGTGAGAACCATTAACCAGTGGAACAACTTGCCTCCAGAAGTTGCGAATGCTCCAACACTGGAAGTTTTGAAGAAGAGGTTGGATAACCATTTGTCTGAAGTGGTGTAGGGTTTCCTGCCTAAGCAGAGGGTTGGACTAGAAGACCTCCAAGGTGCCTTCCAACTCTGTTATTCTATTCTATTTCTCCGTGAAGCGGAGCCTCCACCAGCAGTGGCAGTCTACCTTTGATTAGCAGAAGGAGACCAAAAAAAAAAAAGGCAGCGTCTCGACTCTGGGATGGATCCAGGTGGGGCCTGTAGAAGGCCGTTTGATAGGGAAATACGCGGATTCCTTGGATCGGGCAGAGATTAACTTTAATCCTCTGCAGTTCCCTCTCCTTGACGGTTAATCCCTGGCTGTTGACTTCGTGGATTCCAGCTTCTCTCCCTCAGTCCCTTTGCGTCACCTACATTACGCAAGGAGAGGCTGAGAGGGAGCCAGAAAGCAAAAGGCTTCGAACTAAACCTACCATAAGGTAGTCCTTTGACGGACAACGGTTCGCTTAGTGACCACAAGTCGCAACGGCACGGAAAAAAATGTGACTTAGGACCGCTGTCCACAGTTATGACCTTGGCACCATCTGTTCTGACCTGGGCTTCCTGAGTCAGTAAAACACACGAGTAGTCCCAAAAAACCTCTATTTATTGCAACAGCTGTGAATTCTGTTCATTCACAGATGAGTCTCAATTAGTTGTAAAGAGTCCTTCAGGAGAAATCCTTCAGATAATCACCTACCTTTATATCCCTTGACACGCTGCCAAAGACCTAATTGGCAAAGCCACGCGGAGTCCAGAACCAAACAGAGCTTCAGGCTTTAAACTGAACTGAATGAACAAACGTTGCTTCCTGCAAAGGGCCCACGTGCCTTTGCTCTCTTTTAAGACTTATGGGAGGGCCAATCATCTCCAGGCCTTACTCCTGAGTCGTCCCTTTTGTTTTAGCTGTTCTTGCCTTCTGGCAGCTCTGCGCATGTGCGCACTGGGAACAGGCTCCCCCTGTTCCTCTGCCTCACTCTGGAGGCTCCGGAGGCAGCACATATCTCCCAGACGGCCCTTTCTTTGCCTCCGACGCAGAGCTCTCGTCCAAGCCTTTCCCAGACTCCAGGACTGGCTCATGTTCTTCCCCAGACTCCTCACTGTCTGACTCTGCAGCCAGCTCCGCAGGCTGCTGGCGGACCACAACGCCATCACCGTGATCACGGGATCAAAATTCAGCTACTTGATAACTGGTCCATACCTGTGGTGGGTTTCTACCAGTTCGCCCCGGTTCGGGCGAACCCGTAGTGGTGGTGGTGGGAGGCTCCGCCCACCCACCCAGACGTCATCACAGATGCTCTGCGCACGCGCAGAAATGCTGCACTCTAGCAAAGCAAGCGCACATACATGCTCGCCATTCCGAACCGGTAGTGAAGGTAAGTAGAACCCACTACTGGTTCATACATATGACCGCTGCTGCCTCCCAAGGTTCACGGGATCCCCTTTTTGCGACCTTCTCGCAACGGGGAAGCCAGATTCGCTTAACGACCAGGTGACTAACTTATCGACCTCAAGGGATTCACTTAAGAATGGCAGCAAGGAAGGTCGTAAAATGGGGCAAAACGTTAACAAACGTCACACTTCACAACAGAAATTTTGGCCCAATTGTGGTCCAAGGACAAGGAGACACTGTTTTCCCTGATCTTAGCCGTTGTAAGATGTCTGGACTCCAACTCCCAGAAGAATATCATGTAGTATAGAAAATAGAAATATAGAATATAGAACAGGTGGTAATCCTCCGTGGATCACCACCGGATCTCTGCCCATGCATGCATAGTGTGCGCCAAACGTGAATGGTGCACATGCATGTGTGGTGCGTACCAAAAGCACGCTGCACGTGTGCATGCACAGCACACGCTAAAAGCATGCTGCATGCGCATACACGGTGCACGCCAAATGCGCGCATTGCGTGGAAAAAGAAGAAATTCACTAGGTAAGTAGAACAGCAAGGGTCAGGGGGAACAGCTGTGCCGCGCGGTTTATATTCGCTAGAAAACAGGAAATCCTGCTAGGTTGACTCCTCTTCTTTGTAGCAGCCCCTCAAATATTGGAACTACGTTCCCCCCCCAGTCCTTCTTTTCATTGGAATAGAATAGAATAGAATAGAATAGAAGAATAGAATAGAATAGAATAGAATAGAATAGAATAGAATAGAATAGAATAGAATAGAAAATATGGAATGGAATGGAATGGAATGGAATGGAATAGAATAGAATAGAATAGAATAGAATAGAATAGAATAGAATAGAATAGAATAGAATAGAATAGAATAGAATAGAAAATATGGAATGGAATGGAATGGAATGGAATGGAATAGAATAGATAGAATAGAATAGAATAGAATAGAATAGAATAGAATAGAATAGAAAAATATGGAATAGAATGGAATGGAATAGAATAGAATAGAATAGAATAGAATAGAATAGAATAGAATAGAATAGAATAGAATAGAATAGAATAGAATAGAAAAAATGGAATGGACTGGAATAAAATAAAAAGAACAGAACAGAACAGAACAGAATAGAATAACAATAGAATAGAATTACAGAACAGAATAGAATAAAAATAACAATAGAATAGAATAACAGACTAGAAGACAATAACGGAATAGAATAGAATAACAGAATAGCATAGAATAGAAAGAACAGAACAGAAGAGGACAGAACAGGACAGAACAGAACAAAACAGACCCAAGGTTTCACCTTGGGCCTCTCCTCCATAGAGTCATGCAGTCCGGAAAACATTGCCACGGACGTGAGGTGAATCACCGTTGAGATTAAGAAAAGGGGGAGGGGGAGAGAGAAGAAGTGACTTGGCAGTGTGTGTGTGTGTTTGTGTGTTTGTGCGCGATGATGCATCAGCAGGGATAGATAATCATGGGTGCGGATGGAGGGAAGGCAGCGTTTCCAAGAGCCAGGTGGAGGTGGAAACACGAAGAGATGGCTGGATCAGACAGCGGATTAACTGTAATGCCAGACTTGAGTATCCAGAAAGAAGTGTCACTCCCATGCCTGTCTGCCTGTTCTCTATAATTTTTCTTTAAAAGTTTTTCAACAAGACGATAAGAAACTAGGACTACCTTAAAATCTAAATAAATAAATAAAGGAAAGAACTTGTTGTGGTCTGCCAGCAGCCTGCAGAGCTGGCAGTGGAGTCGGACAGTGAGAAGGCTGGGGAGGAACATGGACCAGTCCTGGAGGCTGGGGAGGGCTCAGAGGAGGGCTTTGCATCGGAGGCAGAGATGGGGCCAGGGCCATCTGGGAGCAAGGTGCGGAGTCCGGAGCCTCCAGAGGCGGACAGCAGAGAGGCAGAGGAACAGGAGGAGCTCTTTTCTAGTGTACGCATACGAAGAGCTGCCAGAAGGCAAGAGCAGCTAAAGCAAAAAGGACGACTTGGGAGTAAGGCCAGGAGATGATTGGCCCTTCCCATAAGCCTTAAAAGAGCAGCAACAGCTCTCGGGCTCTTTGTAGGAAAGCAACGTTGCTACATCTGTTTTGAGTTGGCGTCTCTTGTTTCTGAATTTTGTGGGGCTTTGTCAAGAAAGGCCTTTGGCAGAGTGCCAAAGAAGATAAAGAGGTTTGTGATGAGTCCGAAGGACTGTTTATGAAGGATTTGTTTTGGAATTAATTTGGACTAAGCTGAGAATGAAGTAATTCTCAGCTGTTCTAATAAAATATGTTTGTTTAGGACTGATTGTGTCTGGTAATAACTACTTGGGCCTAGGTCACAACAGAACTAAAAAGAAAAAACAACAACAACAGAGAAGGCAAGAAGAGAAAGAAAGTTGAAAAAAAAGAGAAAAGAAAGAGAAAAGTTACCTCAGACTTCCAGGATTTTTCAAAGCATATTTATAAATATATTTTAACCTCTCTCGGTCTAAAATTACAATGAACAGGTCATCCTCGACTTATGACCACGACCGGCCCAAAAATATCCACAGCTAAGCAAGTTGTTTAAGTGAGTTTTGCCCCCCTTTTTAGGACCTTTTGTGCTGTAATTGTTGGGCCAATCCCTGCCGTCGTTAAGTTAGTCACACGGCCGTTAAGTGAATTGGGCTTCCCCATGGACTTTGCTTGTCAGAAGGTGGCCTGACTAGGTGGCTCAGTGGCTAAGGCCCTGAGCTTGTCGATCAGAAAGGTTGGCAGTTCGGCGGTTCGAATCCCTAGTACAGGTATCCATCTCTGTTACTGTTAAGGTCGCAAAAAGAGATCACGTGACCCCGGGACATTGCAACCATCCTAAATACATGCCAGTTGCCAAGCGTCTGACTTTTGATCACGTGACCGTGGGAATCCTGAAATAGTAATAAATGCGAAAAAAACGGTCGTGTCACTTTTTAAAGTGCTGTTGTAATTTGAGTGGTCACGAAATCAGAGGTGGTATTCAGCCGGTTCGGGCCGGTTCAAGCGAACCGGTAGTAGAAATCGCAGGTGGACCCGCCCACCCGACCTGGTTCTATGCCGTCCTATTTAGGCACATTTTTGAGGCTGTGCGCATGCGCGGAAGTGGCGTGTGCGCTCACATTTGCGAACCAGTAGGGAAAGTAAGTGAATGCCACCCCTGCACTAAATGAACGGTCATAAATTGAGGACTACCCGCATTACACTTTTGTCTGTAATCTGTCCTTTGGAGCGATCAAATCTCAAATTCATGTATTTATTAATTGTTACGCAAAAAAAGTCCATTAGAGGCACTGGTGGGTTTTGAAACTTTTTACTACCGGTTCTGTGGGCGTGGCATAGCTTGGTGGGCGTGGCTTGGTGGGTGTGGCAGAGGAAAGGATACTGTAAAATCTCCACTCCCTCCCCAATCCAGGGGAAGGTTACTGCAAAATCCTCATTTCCTCCCAATCAGCTGGGCCTTGGGAGGCAGAGAATTGATGGGGGTGGGGCCAGTCAGAATTTTTACTACCGGTTCTCCGAACTACTCAAAATTTCCGCTACCGGTTCTCCAGAACTGGTCAGAACCTGCTAAAACCCACCTCTAAAGGTAAAGGTAAAGGTTCCCTCGCAGATATGTGCTAGTCGTTCCCGACTCTAGGGGGCGGTGCTCATCTCTGTTTCAAAGCCAAAGAGCCAGCGCTGTCCGAAGACGTCTCCGTGGTCATGTGGCTGGCATGACTCAACGCCAAAGGCGCACGGAATACTGTTACCTTCCCACCAAAAGTGGTCCCTATTTTTCTACTTGCATTTTTTACGTGCTTTCGAACTGCTAGGTTGGCAGAAGTTGGGACAAGTAACGGGAGCTCACCCCATTACAGGCCACTAGGGATTCGAACCGCTGAACTGCCGACCTTTCGATTGACAAGCTCAGCGTCTTAGCCACTGAGCCACCGCGTCCCTATAGAGGCTCCTAGTCACCCATAAATGCAGATATTGTCTTTGTTTTTCTGATCTGGGAAGTTCAATTTATCCATTTCAAAGAATGAATGCATAATTGTCAACTTCACCATCCGCTCCTCCGTAATGCTGGTGTCAATTTTTTTTATTATCTCCATCTATGTAATAATCTTGCCCGGTAATCTTAGATTCAAATAACCTTCTGTGGCTTTTTTTCCCCTTTAATCCTAAAAAGAAAAATTCCCGACTTCGTCTGAATATTGCTCTTCAAAATCGTCTGTATCAAAGTATGTATTTAGATCCATTTTTTTTTTTAGTCTTTTAAATCTTTTAAATCTCCACCCAGCATGTCTGCTTGTCTGTATCTTCCAAGTGGTAGCATCTAACTGGCTTAGAAGTTCAACACGGCCAGATCTGATTGCTATTTGGGTGGGAGACCACTCGGAGATCCATAAATGGATGGAACCAAGACTGATAAATCAAAAAGGTTTTCTGGAAAATGGCTTCTGGGTGATTGCAAGAAAACGACACGGATACAGTCACAAAATTAGCAGGAGTTGAGTTGCAATCGAAGGACACTTTAGCTCAGGGGTCGGCAACGTTAAACACTCAAAGAGCCACAAAGATCCTAACTGGAAGCCCGCGTTCAATTCTAGAGCCGACCGGAAGTCCGGTTCCCCCACCATAGAGTCTCCTCCTAGTGCGGCATCCTTTCTCCTCCATTTGTCCTAACCGAAAGCCCTATCAATCGTGGAGCCGACCAGCAACAGGGAGCCACAGCAGAGGGATGAAAGAGCCACATGCGGCTCCAGAGCTGTGGGTTGCTGACCCCTGCTTTAGCTGCATATGTGATGGTACTGCGTGGATGCAAGTGTGTACGTTGAAGTCTGATTTGTGTGATCAGTTGCTTCCTCCTTGGGAGCCTGCGAAAGTGCACAGGGGAAGAAATTTTCTGAACTTTTGCGTAACAGGGCAGGAAACAGGGTTTGCGTTGTCGTTCTCGGACCCTGCCACGCGCACGTCACACCCTTAACACAATCCTGGAATTCACCCCTTCTTCTTCGGCTGCAGGGTTTGTCAATCTCAATGGCTTTCAGATGGGTGGACTTCCCACTCTCCAAATTCCCCCAGCCGGCATGCAAAAACACAACCGCAATTTGGGTGCAGCCGTCAGTTTCGGTTCATTTGTGAGTGTCGGGGGAAGTTGGGGCATTGATTTTTTTTTTTTTGGACCTTGGTTTGGGAAGGCAGAAAAAATAAGCTTTGCTGAACTTTTTTTTTTTTTTTTGAAGCCTATAATTCTGTGGCTCGCGTCTGATTAAACTGTTTGAACTCCGACTCCAACCTTCAGAGTCGGCACCAATGGTCAGCAGCCCTGGACAGCTGCTGTGGACATCCAGGGTTAAAAAGGGCTGCTAACTAAGTTTCTACTAAGTTTCTAGTAAGAAAGAAACTAAGGTACTAAGGTAGAAACTAGAAACTGGAAAAATAGTATTATGTAAGCAAATTAAGCCAGACAACACGCTGTTCGCAGAGCACTTACAATATGTATATAAAGAGAAAATGTATAAATAATAATAATAACAACAATAATATAATACTCTACTCCACTCCACTCCACTCCACTCCAATATTCTATTCTATTCTGTTCTGTTCTGTTCTGTTCTGTTCTGTTCTGTTCTGTTCCGTTCCGTTCCACTCCACTCCACTCCACTCCCTTTATTCTACTCTACTCCACTCCACTCCACTCCACTATTCTATTCTGTTCTGTTCTGTTCTGTTCTGTTCTGTTCCGTTCCGTTCCGTTCCGTTCCGTTCTGTTCCACTCCACTCCCTTTATTCTACTCTACTCCACTCCACTCCACTCCACTCCAATATTCTATTCTATTCTATTCTATTCTATTCTATTCTATTCTATTCTATTCTATTCTATTCTATTCTATTCTATTCTATTCTATTCCATTCCATTCCACTCCACTCCACTCCACTCCACTCCACTCCACTCCACTCCAATATTCTATTCTATTCTATTCTATTCTATTCTATTCTATTCTATTCTATTCTATTCTATTCTATTCTATTCTAGTCCACTCCCTTTACTCCACTCTACTCCACTCCACTCCACTCCACTCCACTCCACTCCACTCCACTCCAATGTTCTGTTCTATTCTATTCTATTCTATTCTATTCTATTCTATTCTATCTTTTATTCTATTCCACTCCCTTTACTCTACTCCACTCCACTCCACTCCACTCCACTCCACTCCAATATTCTATTCTATTCTATTCTATTCTATTCTATTCTATTCTACTCCACTCCCTTTACTCCACTCTACTCCACTCCACTCCACTCCACTCCACTCCACTCCACTCCACTCCACTCCACTCGACTCCACTCCACTCCTCTCCACTCCACCATTGGCAGAAATGAACCAGGGTGGGAGCAGGGGAGAAAGATTTAAATAATTTCAGTTCTTTGTAGAGGTTCCTCATCAGATTAAACTAATTTGTCGTCAATCACTGATTAGATTAAATGGGAATTAAGAGGTGATACCAACCATTCATAGCTCAATAGCTCAATAAAGTCCTGCTTTTTAATCTGGACCTTTAACTACTGAACCAAAATAGTTTTCGTTTATCTGCAAGCAGTCCTCGACTTATGACCGTAACCGAGCCTGCAATTTGGGTCATAGGTTGTGACAGCCGTTGAGTGGGGGCCCCTCATGGGACAGTGACCCATTTTATGACACTTTATTTGTGCCGGTTATTAAGCGAAATGGTCGTTGGCTATGGAGTGGGGTGTTTTGTTTTGGTTTTTTTGCAAAATGTCCTAGATCACCGTTGTAACTGCAGGACATTTGCCGAGCACTTAAAATAGGGTCAGATGACTGCTGGAACGGGGATGGGGGAGTGGGGGACAGAACTCGGAACCTCAAATCTGGTTCGTACATAGCTTTTCCGGGGTCCGTCGTGACTTTAAATGGTTGCTCAGCCGCCAGTCCTAAACCGAGGACTTTCTAAATTGCTTTCGTGACATGCGGTTTTGATATCCTTGAGTCTTACACTTCGATCAGCTTTGAGTTTCGGTTTTTTTTCATGCTCCTGTTTTGATTTTCCCACCAGGCCTGGCTGCAACAATATGGGTATTTGCCCCCGGGCAACCTTCGCACCCATACCCAGCGTTCTCCCCAGTCGGTGTCGGCCGCCATCGCTGCCATGCAACGATTCTACGGACTTCGAGTGACAGGCACAGCTGACGGGGAGACTATGAAGTGAGTGGGCCTTGTTTTTCGTTTCCTGCACTCGGAGTCGTTCACCTTTCACCAGCTTCTCTTCTTACAAAATTTACTTTTTGAACTCTGAGGGGAAAAATAAAAAAACCCACGATGAATTGGGAGATTGTTAACGGATTACGTGCCACGGGGTGCTGAAGGAAGGAAAGACCGAAACATTGTATGATTTTGTAGACGTGGCTGTAGGCCTTGACCGAAATCAAGATAATTTATCTTTCTCTTAAACCGCTCTCTAAGCGGTTTACAGAGTCAGCCTCTTGCCCCCAACAATCCAGGTCCTTGTTTTATCGACCTCGAAAGGATGGAAAGCTGAGTCAACCTTGAGCCGGTTAGGATCGAACTGATGGCAGTAGGCAGAGTTAGCCTGCAATAGCAATAGCACTTAGACTGTAAAACAGCTCTATCTGGGTCATCGTTTTACCGACCTCAGAAGGATGGAGAGCTGAGTCAGCCTTGAGCCGGTCAGGATCGAACTGCTAGCAGTAGGCAGAGTTAGCCTACAATAGCAATAGCTTTTAGACTTATATAGTGTTTTACAACTGTCTCTAAGTTTACAGAGTCAGCATCTTGCCCCAACAATCTGGGTCATCGTTTTACCGACCTCGGAAGGATGGAAAGCTGAGTCAACCTTGAGCCGGTTAGGATCGAACTGCTGGCAGTAGGCAGAGTTAGCCTGCAATAGCAATAGCACTTAGACTTATATACTGCTTTACAGCTCTATCTAAGTAGTTTACAGAGTCAGCATCTTGCCCCCAACAATCTGGGTCATCGTTTTACCGACCTCAGAAGGATGGAGAGCTGAGTCAGCCTTGAGCTGGTCAGGATCAAACTGCTAGCAGTAGGCAGAGTTAGCCTACAATAGCAATAGCTTTTAGACTTATATAGTGCTTTACAGCTCTCTCTAAGTGGTTTACAGTGTCAGCCTATTGCCCCCAACGATCTGGGTCCTCGTTTTACCGAGCTCGGAAGGATGAAAGGCTTAGTCAACCTTGAGCCAGTCAGAATCGAACTGCTGGCAGTCAGCGGAAGTAGCCTGCAATACTGCATTCTAACCACTGTGCCACCACAGGTCCCGAATGCAAATTATTTTCCTCTGTGTGTTGAGTACAGAGAGGAAAGCATCTTTCGGGGTTGTAGAAATGGGTGCCTCCCCAACTTCGGAACTGGCAACTAATGGCACCGACTTTAAGTCGGGTGGCCAAGAGTGAAGTTGCCGATAAAGGAGAATTATTTGTAGCTCGGGGTTGAAACGAGGAGTTCCTTGGTGCCCTCTGAGCTTGGTAGGGTTTTGGTTTTTTTTGCGGACGTTTCGTGACCCAACTAGGGAATATCATCAGTGCTAGAAGGAGAGAGAGGAGAATGAGGGGGAGGGAAGAGGAGGGGGAAGGAAAGAGGAGGACCGTGGGGTCCTTGGTGCTCTCTGAGCTTGGTGATTTTCTTGCAGACCTTTCATGACCCAGTTAGGTAATATCATCAGTGTTAGAGGAGGAGGAGGAGGAGGAAGAGGAAGAGGAGGACTATGGGATCTTTGGTGCTCCCTGAATTTGCTTGTTTTCTTGCAGAAGTTTCCTGATCCAAACCAGGTAACATCATCAGTGCTCCCGATGATGTTACTTAATTTGTTACCTAGCACTGATGATGTTATGTAGTTGGGTCATGAAACGTCTGTGAGAAAACCACCAAGCTCAGAGGACACCAAGGATCCATCAGTCCTCCTCCTCCTCCTCTTCTTCCTCCTCCTCCACTCCGCAAACCCCGCTCCAGCTCTGGCCTCACAATCAGGAGGTTGTGAGTTCGATCCTAGGTAGAGGCAGATGTAGGGTCTCCTGCTTGGGCAGGGGGTTGGACTAGATGACCTGCAAGGTCCCTTCCAACTCTGTTAATCTGTTAAACTGTTACCGTGTTTCCCCGAAAATAAGAACATGTCTTATATTTTTTTGAACCCTGAAATAAGCGCTTGGCCTTATTTTCGGGGTGGTCTTATTATTGTAGGGCGTGTGGAGCAAGACGGGGATCCTCTTGCCGTTTTACCTGATTTCCAGCTCTGTCTCTGAGGAGGGCTTATTTTCGGGGGAGGGTTTATTATCTCTGAGGAGGGCTTATTTTTGGGGGAGGGCTTATTATCTCTGAGGAGAGCTTATTTTCAGGGGAGGGCTTATTTTCGGGGAGGGCTTATTATCCGAGGGAGGGCTTATTTTTTGGGGAGGGCCTATTATAAGGGGAAGTTTATTTTCGTGGGAGGGCTTAAGATCCGAGGAGGGCTTATTTTCGTGGGAGGGCTTATTTTCAGGGGGAGGGCTTATTATCCAGGAGGGGGCTTATTTTCAGGAGAGGACTTATTATCTGGGAGGGAGCTTATTATCCGAGGTGGGCTTATTTTTGGGGGAGGGCTTATTTTCGGGGGAGGGCTTATTATCCAGGAGAGGGCTTATTTTCAGAGGAGGGCTTATTATCTGGGGAGGGCTTATTTTCAGGGGAGGGCTTATTATCCAGGGGAGGGCTTATTTTTGGAGGGGGCTTATCTGGGGAGGGCTTATTTTCAGGGGAGGGCTTATTATCCAGGAGAGGGCTTATTTTCAGAGGAGGGCTTATTATCCGGGGAGGGCTTATTTTCAGGGGAGGGCTTATTTTCAGGGGAGGGCTTATTATGCAGGGGAGGGCTTATTATCCGGGGAGGGCTTATTTTTGGGGAGGGCTTATTCTCTGGGGAGGGCTTATTTTCGGGGAGGGCTTATTATCCGGGGAGGGCTTATTTTCAGGGAAACATGGTAAATATGAGCCGAGGTGGCGCAGTGGTTAGAGTGCAGTACTGCAGCTACTTCAGCTGACTGCTAGTTCAGCAGATCAGCAGATCAAATCTCACCGGCTCAAGGTTGACTCAGCCTTCCATCCTTCCGAGGTGGATAAAATGAGGACCCAGATTGTTGGGGGACAATATGCTATATGCTAACTTTGTAAACCGCTTAGAGAGGGCTGTGAAGCACTTTGAAGCAGTATAGAAGTCTAACTAATAAATAAATAAATAAATAAACTGTTAAATTTCCTCAAGAATGAATTAAGATGGCCTACTTTTGGGAACCTCTTGTGAAAGGAAAACCGATGCTGGTTTGGAAAGAGGTGTGAATTGGAAAGCCAGCGATCCATCGTGGTTTAGATCCGATCTAGAGAAACGTCCTTGCTGGAAAAACCCAGAACTCATCTTTTTTTTTTTTTCTAAGACGTTATCCAAGGCTTCCCACATCGCTGGCAGTCAGCAACAGATCTTACAAAACCACCTTGGATGATGTCACTTGGGGGGGGAGGGAAGTACAAGGTTGCGGTTGTGTGCGTCGAGGGAGGGGAACCAGATGCGAAAGTCCCAGCCTTGGCGAGTGGGCAGCGTGGCTGCAGGGCATCCTGTGTTGAGGTTGGCCCTTGGCAAGCCTACAAAGCGACTAGTGTCTGGTGAGGTTAGCGTTGACCAGTGGGACTCCACACCACAAGAACTTGGCAAAGAAGAGAGGGGGAATTGGAAATAAATCTGGGAGCAGCTTCAGACAGGCGACGATGGCTTGGGATTACTCAACGGCGTTGGGGGGGCCGGGCAGAAGAGGTGACTGTCGCTGGGAAGCTTCGTTGCTGTGTAGGCAGGCTGTCAGAGTGGTGGCCATTTTGTTAATCGGACAGAAAAAAGAAATATCCGTGATGAAGACTGAAAGCGGTTTATTTATTTTTTTAAAAAAAACCATTTGATGCAAAGTTTTGGATCGCACAGAATTCTTCTTTAACGTTAGGTGATCTTTCTCGGCGTTAGCAATTTAAAGATATCTGGGTTTTAAACTCCCAGACAAGTTAAGTTGCCAATGTGAAGAACTTATGGGTTAGGTACTATTCAGTATGGTTGTTTGTCTGTCTTATCTGTATCTCCATTTTGTTCTCTCTCTCTCTCTCTCCCCCTCTCTCTCCTCTCTCCATTTTGGTGTCTATCTCTCTCCATTTCTCTATCTCTGTCTATCTATTTTTCCAGTTTACTTATCTATATCTCTCTATTTTGCTGTTTGAACCTTCCTTCCTTCCTTCCTTCCTTCCTTCCTTCCTTCCTTCCTTCCTTCCTTCTCTCTCTCTCTCCTTCTCCTCACCTCTCCATCCATCCATCCACCCACCCACCTATCTGTCAACCCATTTATCCATCTATCTCTCACCATTTTGCTATCTGTCTGTCTCGATCTGTCTGTCTCTCTATCTGTCTGTCTCTCTATTTGGCTATCTGTTTGTCTATTTCCATTTTGCTATCTTCCCCTCTCTTTCCATCTGTCCATCCATCCTTTTGTGACCTAGGCCCAAGTAGTTATTACCAGACACAATCAGTCCTAAACAAATATGTTTTATTAGAACAGCTGAGAATTACTTCATTCTCAGCTAGGTCCAAATTAATTCCAAAACAAGTCCTTCATAAAAAGTCCTTCGGACTTATCACAAACCTCTTTATCTTCTTTGGCACCCTGCCAAAGGCCTTTCTTGGCAAAGCCCCACAAAGTTCAGAAACAAGAGACGCCGACTCAAAACAGATGTAGCAACGTTGCTTTCCTACAAAGAGACAGAGAGCTGTTGCTGCTCTTTTAAGGCTTATGGGAAGGGCCAATCATCTCCTGGCTTTACTCCCAAGTCGTCCTTTTTGCTTTAGCTGCTCTTGCCTTCTGGCAGCTCTTCGTATGCGTACACTAGGAACAGGCTCCTCCTGTTCCTCTGCCTCCCTGCTGTCCGCCTCTGGAGGCTCCAGAATCTGTGCGTCGCCCCATCTCTGCCTCTGACTCAGAGCCCTCATCTGGGCCTTCCCTTGACTCCAAGACCGGCCCATGGTCCACCCCAGCCTCCTCACTGTCTGATTCTGCTGCCAGCTCCGCAGGCTGCTGCTGGAGTACAACACATCCAACCATCTATCATCCATCCATCCATCCGTCGATCTATCTCCATTTTGCTATTTGTCTATATCTCTCACTAGCTATCTTCATTTTGCCGTCTCTCAGTCAGTCAGTCAGTCAGAACAGACAATTGCTGATAACATATACCATTTTTCCTTTAGAAATAGCACTAGCTCTTAGACCAGGGGTCAGCACGGTGGTGGGTTCCTCCCAGTTCAGTCCGGTTCGGCCGAGCCAGTAGCAATGACGATATGATGTCACCGAACCGGTTCTCCTCCCCCCCGCCCTCCCACCCCCACCCCTCCCCCACGTTATTCTTACCTTTTATTTGGTCCCACCCCCAATCTATTGCTGCCTCCTGAATCCCAGCTGATGACTAGAGGGAAAAAAACTGTTTAAACTCTTGCCGCGGGGCTTCAAAGGGCCGTCCTAAAGCTGGTCAGTGTTAAAAGCAAACAAATGAGTCGGGTCGTAAGTGCGCGGACTGGTTGTAAGTGCGAGGACTGGTTGTAAGTGCGAGGACCTTCCAGAAATGACTCTGACCACTCTGGCCACACCCACAAAATAAGCCACACCCACAGAACCAGTAGTAAAAAAATTTAGAACCCACCCTTGGGTCAGCAACCTGCAGCTCTGGAACCGCATGTGGCTTTTTCACCCCTCTGCTGCAACTCCCTGTCGCTCAAAATATGCGTCACAACCGCCAATGTGCGACACCCACCGGCACACGATTTATTGAGCTTTTCAATCCCCGGTAGGCCGACCAGGGATAAATCCAAGAAAAGAAAAGTTTCAGAAGAAAACAGAACGTTTAATTCAACTACATAACGCTAGTTTTGTGGCCCCTCAGGAAATCGTCAGGCACGGGAAGGTTTTTGTGGCTCCCGGTGTTTTCTTTTCTGTGGGAAACAGGTCCAAACGGCTCTTTGAGTGTTTAAGGCTGCAGACCTCTGTCTTAGACTTATATACCGCCGCACATGGCTTCACAGCCCTCTCTAAACTGTCAACGTATTGCCTCCATCAATCTGGGTCCTCATTTTACCCACCTCGGAAGGAAGGATGGAAGGCTGAGTCAACCTCGAGCCGATCAGCATCAAACTGCAGGTTGTAAGTAGGTTTCTACCTAGTAGTTTGGAAAAGCTTCATTTGGGAACTTTACTCTGTGGTTATGTATCTGTTTAGAAATCGGTTAGGTCATTATTTATCTGTGGTTCTATTTGTGTCCATGGTACTTTAGGAAGAACGAGCGGTTAGAAATAGACGCAGACCGAGACAAAGAGTTCAGGGAAGAATAGAGATGTCGCTACGTTT
This sequence comes from Pantherophis guttatus, assembly GCF_029531705.1. Next base: position 1,447,267 of record NW_026844125.1, read on the forward strand.
ATACAGTTTCTGGCATTTCCCGCTCTAAAAAAAAATATTCCAGCGTGAGAGAAAAGACGAAAGCTGAAATGGGAATTAGGAGATGCAGGAAAAATAGACCTAGAAATTTTGAGAGGGTTGGTATACGATCAATGGAATTTATCCAGGATAGGCTAAAATGAATTTCCTGTCCTGGATAAATTCCATTGATCGTATACCAACCCTCTCAAAATTTCTTGGTCTTTTTTTTTATTCATTTTAGCCTGCTTTGTAAATCTTTTTGCAATTTTCTTTTTTTCTAATAAAAGGAAACCAAAGTAAAAAAAAAAAAATTAAAAAAAAAAAGGAATTTATCCAGGATAAATTATGCATTTTTTTCCCCCATTGCTCTGAGTTCCTGAAGAAAATCTATGCAATTTTCTTTGGGAACAATATGGAAGTGATTCTCTTTCTTTCTTTCTTTCTTTCTTTCTTTCTTTCTTTCTTTCTTTCTTTCTTTCTTTCTTTCTTTCTCTCTCTCTTTCTCTCTCTCTCTCCCTCCTTCCCTTTCTTTCCCGAGATGGCGCAGTGCTTAGAGTGCAGCACTGCAGGCTACTTCAGCTGACTGCTAGCTGCAGTTCGGCAGTTCAAATCTCGCCAGGCTCCAGGTTGACTCAGCCTTCCATCTTTCCGAGGTCGGTAAAATGAGGACCCAGATTGTTGGGGGCAATAGGCTGACTCTGTAAACCGCTTAGAGAGGGCTGGAAAAGCACGATAAAGCAGTATATAAGTGCTATTGCTATTTCTTTCTTTTCCTTCCTTCCTTCCTTCCTTCCTTCCTTCCTTCCTTCCTTCCTTCCTTCCTTCCTTCCTTCCTTCCTCTTTCCTCCCTCCCTCCTTCTCTTCTTCCATTCCTTCTTTCTTTTCTTTCGCCTTCCATCCATCTCCTCCTTCTCCTCCTCCCTTCTTCCTTCTTAAATTTGCTAAGCCTGAGAAATCTTACTTTATAGATCTGTCTGTCCATCAACCAACTTATGCTTGTAACTGCATCCTGGTTCCCCACTTCAGACCTAACCCCACTCCCCCCCCCAAAATCTATTCCACACCCTACTGTCTCAATTAGACCACCATTGGCTTATGGGCAGTGGTGAAATCCAAATTTTTTTTTACTACCGGTTCTGTGGGCGTGGTTTGGCGGGCGTGGTGTGACTTGGTGGGCGTGGTAGGGGGAAGGATACTGCAAAATCTCCATTTCCCACCCCACTCCAGGGGAAAGATACTGCAAAATCTCCATTCCCACCTCACTCCAGGGGAAGGATACTGCAAAATCTCCATTCCCTCCCCACTCCAGGGGAAGGATACTGCAAAATCCCCATTCCCTCCCCACTCCAGGGGAAGGATACTGCAAAATCTCCATTCCCACCCCACTCCAGGGGAAGGATACTGCAAAATCCCCATTCCCTCCCCACTCCTGGGGAAGGATATTGCAAAATCTCCATTCCCATCCCACTCTGGGGCCAGCCAGAGGTGGCATTTGCTGGTTTTCTGAACTACTCAAAAATTCCACTACTGGTTTTCCGAACTGCTCAAAATTTCCGCTACCAGTTCTTCAGAACCTGCTGGATTTCACCCCTGCTTATGAGTAGGAAAGAGAGTCATATTTCTGCAGCTAAACCGTGCATTTCGTTGGAGCCCAGAGTACTTCCCACTTCTTAATTTAGGCCAAGGCATCCATTAAAAGCCTTCTGGTGAGCTAGGAATTAATCAGCTTGTGGGTTTGAGAGTCATCCATGACTCCAGAGGCAACAGCGATGGTGTTCCTTGACCAGCGATGGGTTTCACATTTTGTTACCACCGGTTCGCACCACCGGTTCGCCACCACCGGAATTCTGCACATGCGCTTGGCTTGGAATTTCCGCGCATGCGCCCCTCTTCAAATACGTGCCTAAATAGGATGGCATAGAGCTGGGGCGAGTGGGCAGGGGCAAGTGGGCAGGGGCGAGTGGGCAGGGGCGGGCCCACCTGTGATTCCCGCAACCGGTTCTCCTGAACCGGTCTGAACCGGCTGAATGCCACCTCTGTCCCTGACGTCCGATAACGGGAACGATATTCCAAGATCTTTTTTGTTCAACTTGCCCAGGTGGCCTTCAGTCTTGGGGAATCTACCTGGCTGCTTTCCCATCCGAATGCCATCTTAGATATGACCCTTGTTTGTATCCCGCCTTCATTACTTTTGCAAATAGTAGGCGCCGAACGTATCCAACATACTTTCCTCTTCCTATTTTCCCCACAACGACATTCCTGAGCGGTGGGTTGGGCTGAGAGGGACGGACTGGGCCAAAGTCACCCTGCTGGCATTCATGCCTAAGGAGAGACTAGAACTCACCGTCACCTGGTGATTGGGCCAAAGTCACCAAGTGGGCTTTCGTATCTAAGGTAGAACGGGAACTCACCATCTCCTGGTGATTGGCCCAAAGTTACCCAGACAGTGTTTGTGCCTAGAACTCAGAATCTCCTGGTGATCGGCCCAAAGTCACCTAGACAGTGTTTGTGCCTCATGTGAGACTAGAACTCACCATCTCCTAGAGATTGACGAAAGTCACCCTGCTGGCATTCATGCCTAAGGAGACTAGAACTCACCGTCTCCTGGTGATTGGCCCAAAGTCACTCAGCTGGCTTTCATACTTAAGGTGGAACTGGAACTCACCATTTCCTAGTGATTGGCCCAAAGTCACCCAGACAGTGTTTGTGCCCAAGGTGAGACTAGAACTCACTGTATCCTAGTGATTGGCCCAAGATCACTCAGCCAACATTCATACCTAAGATGAGGGTAGAACTCACTGTCTCCTGGTGATTGGCCCATCACCCAGACAGTGTTTGTGCCTAAGGTGAGACTAGAACTCAATATACTCCTGGTGATTGACCAAGGTCATCCAGCTGGCACTCATGCCTAAGGAGATACTAGAACTCACCATCTCCTGGTGATTGGCCCAAAGTCACTCAGCCAGCATTCATACCTAAGATGAGGCTAGAATTCACTGTCTCCTGGTGATTGGCCCAAAGTCACTCAGCCAGGGTTCATGCCTAAGAGGAGACTAGAATTCACTGTCTCCTGGTGATTGGCCCAAAGTCACTCAGCCAGGGTTCATGCCTAAGAGGAGACTAGAACTCACTGTCTCCTGGTGATTGGCCCAAAGTCCCTCAGCCAGCGTTCATATCTAAGAGGACACTAGAACTCACTGTCTCCTGGTGATTGGCCCAAAGTCCCTCAGCCGGCTTTCATACCTAAGATGAGGCTAGAACTCACTGTCTCCTGGTGATTGGCCCAAAGTCCCTCAGTCAGCGTTCATGTCTAAGAGACACTAGAACTCACTGTCTCCTGGTGATTGACCAGCTGGCATTCATGTCTAAAATGAGACTAGAATTCACCATCCCCTGGTGACTGGCCTAAAGTCACCCAGGGGGCTTTCGTATCTAAGGTGGAAACTGGAACTCACCATCTCCCGGATTTTAGCCCGGTCCCTTAACCACGAGACCAAACTGACCAGGTTGGCTATATACTGCTACCAGACACGTCGCCTCCATTTGCCCCCTTCTGAAGATGTGGGGACTGCCACAATTTCTGCCCCCTCTTAAACGGGGAACACCGCTTTCGGAGGGATGCAAAAGAACTTTTTGGGAACCCAGAAGCCACTCCCTGCAAACTTTTAATTTTCTGGTTTTCTCTCTCCTTCTAAGGGCTATGAAGAGGCCTCGTTGTGGCGTCCCGGATAAATTTGGAGCGGAAATTAAAGCCAACGTGAGGCGCAGGCGCTACGCGATCCAGGGTTTCAAATGGCAGCAGATGGATCTTAGTTTCTGGTAAGACGCAAGCAATTGTTGTTTTTGTTAAATTCTGCATAAAGGGCCAGGAAAGAAGGAAGCTAGAAAACAGGGTGGGGAACTAGAATTCATTTGAAATCTTGTCGCTCCGGAAACTTCAGTTCCCTCCTACCCCAAACACCAGGGTGATTTTTAACATATTTTGGCACAAACATGAGGACTAGAAGCCTTTAAAGAAAATAAAAGTGTTCCTCAACCCTGGGTGACTTTAAGATGGGTGGACTTCAACTCCCAGAATTCCCGGGCTGGCTAGGGAATTCTGGGAGTTGAAGTCCTCCCCATCTTAAACTTGCTGAGGTTGAACTTCCTGGCTATGGAATTCTGGGAGTTGAAGTCCACCCATCTTAAAGTTGCCTAGGTTGGATTTTCTGACTGGGGAATTCTGGGAGTTGAAGTCCTCCCCATCTTAAAGTTGCCTATGTTGGACTTTCTGACTGGGGAATTCTGGGAGTTGAAGTCCACCCATCTTAAAGTTGCCTAGGTTGGACTTTCTGACTGGGGAATTCTGGGAGTTGAAGTCCACCCATCTTAAAGTTGCCGAGGTTGAACTTCCTGGCTGAGGAATTCTGGGAGTTGAAGTCCACCCATCTTAAAGTAAAACAATGCACTAAATCTTACTGTTATAAGTCCAGATTCTCAAGTTCCCTGGAAGATTTCCTGTACCTTCCTCATTAACTTCTGGAGGTGTTAAAAGCGTCAATCAAAGATACCCAAATAAGATCGATTAATATCGATTAATAAAGCTGAGAATAGGAGCCCTTGATTTATCATTGAGAGACGAAAAAAATTGAGGTTGGGAGAGACAAGTGAACGGGTTAATCTATCCAACACATCACAGCAGCTTTGCTAGCCTGAGGTCCTTCAGCTATGGTGGAACCACAATCTCAGAAACACGGATTTCTGCCTTGAGCAGAGGGTTAAACTAGAGGATCTCTAAAACCCCTTCCTTTCTATGAATTTATGGGGTGCTAGTTGACAATTCTGGCAGCCGAAGTCCCAAAACACGTAGATAACATTAGGTTATAGGACACAATGTTGTGGATTGTGAAGGGTCTTGGCAGTAGACAAGTTGTCTTCCCATTAAGGCAGAGGTCTTCAAACTTGGCAGCTTTAAGACTTGTGGACTTCAACTCCCAGAATTCTATGCTGGCTACGCTGGCTGGAGAATTCTGGGAGTTGAAGTCCACAAGTCTTAAAGTTGCCGTGTTTGAAGACCTCTGCATTAAGGTGTTATGTGAAGCAAACCCAGTTTGTAGATCCTGGTTAGAGATCTAAAACTGTGGTATGAACTCAACCATGGGCTCTAGGTCTTCATTTTTTTGCCTCTATTGCAGCATCCAGAACTACACACCCAAGGTTGGCGAACAGGCCACCTTTGCCGCCATCCGACGGGCCTTCCGTGTCTGGCAGTCGGTGACGCCGCTGCGTTTCCGCGAGGTGCCCTACTCGTCCGTGCGGGAGGGTCGTGAACCGCAGGCGGACATCATGATCTTCTTCGCCGACGGCTTCCACGGGGATAGCACCCCGTTCGATGGCGAAGGCGGCTTCTTGGCCCACGCCTACTTCCCGGGGCCCCACATCGGCGGCGACACTCACTTTGATGCGGCCGAGCCCTGGACCTCTCGCAACGATGACCTCAGCGGTGAGGGCGGGATTATGGGGCAACCTTTGATGGAGGATGTTCCGAGATGGGGGATGGAGACCGTGACCCTTGGAGGAACCCGGAAGGCCAGAGTGATTATGCGAGTGACTCACGGATGGTGATCCATCTGTGGTTAATCCCATCTACTACTCACTCGCTTGGGGCACGGCAGAACGTTGCTTCTCTTTTCCACTTCTCTAGACTTCCTCGTTCGTGTTCTCAGTTCCCCCTAGACAGTGGTGAGAAGTTTTTGAGGTCAGAAGTGGGAAGGATGCCCGTAGAAGAGGCTCCATGCTCCATGTCCCCAATAGCAATAGCACTTAAGACTTCTATACCGCTTCACAGTGCTTTTACAGCCTTCTCTAAGCGGTTCACAGAGTCAGTATATTGCCTCCAACAATCTGGGTCCTCATTTTACCGACCTTGGAAGGATGGAAGGCTGAGTCAACCTGGAGCCGGTGAGATTTGAACTGCTGAACTGCAGCTAGCAGTCAGCTGAAGTAGCCTGCAGTGCTGCACTCTAACCACTGTGCCACCTCGGCTCTTACCTGAGGTCCTTCAGCTGTGGTGGAACTACGACCTCAGAAACACGGATTTCTGCCTTGAGCTGATTTTTTTTTTTTGCTGAGCTACCTAGTCCGGATTGTCTTCTGTGAATCAATCACTCTCTTCCTGCGGTTCCTCCAGGTTGAGGGAAGTTGCAACAGCTGGAGGATGAGGTAGGGATTTTCGACAGCGTCCTTGGCCCTGAGTTCATTTCCTGCCCTTCTGCCTTACAGGAAATGACATCTTCCTGGTCGCCGTCCATGAGTTGGGTCACGCACTGGGGTTAGAGCACTCGAACGACCCTTCTGCCATCATGGCCCCTTTCTACCAGTGGATGGACACGGAGAACTTCGAGCTGCCAGAAGATGACCGGCGGGGGATACAACAGCTCTATGGTATAACAGAATAACTGAGTAGGGAAGGACTTTGGAGGTCTTCTAGTCCAATCCCTTGCTCAGGCAGGAAACCCTATACCAGTGATGGCTAATCTTTTCTGGACGGAGTGCCCAAAGCATGCACCTGAACCCACAAAATGCAATGCACGCTCGCCCCCGCGCATGTGTGCATGGGCCCCCGCACACACCCTGCCCGCCGTGCACGCGTGCATGACCCCCCCGTATGTGCCCCACCCCCACGTATGCGCACGTGACCCTCCCACATGTGCCCACCCCGGCCCTGTGCATGCGTGGCAGAGCTGAACTGGGGCGACAGCTCACGTGCCCACAGAGAGGGCACTGTGTGCCACCTATGGCACATGTAGCATAGGTTCACCATCACGGCCCTATACCATTTCAGACAAATGGTTGTCCAATCTCTTCTTAAAAACTTCCAGTGTTGGAGCATTCACAACTTCTGGTGGCAAGTAGTTCCACTGGTTAATTGTTGTAACTGTCAGGAAATTTCGCCTTAGTTCTAGGTTGCTTCTCTCCTTGATTGGTGTCCAACAACTAGATCCTTCATGGATTTTTCTCTCTTCTTCCCCAAACACCATTTTAAAACGTAGCCTTTTGTTCTTGGTCAATTCAAGTACATCCAGAATGGGGAGGTTTGATTCTCTTCCTTTCTAGAGGTCACTTTGACCTTTCTTAGTTATGTTCCTCAACTCCTAGAGAAGTGTTCTTCACTCCAGAACCCATCCTGAGTTGGATTCAACTCCCGTTGTCCTCAGCTGCTGGTTGTGGAGATGGGAGATTGTCCCTGGGGAGGAAAACCACTTAGAGAAGTTTCTACCCCGTCGGCCATCTTAGATTTTGGAATTCAGGTGAAGATTCAGACCAACTCTGTTCCTTCCTTCTCTTCAGGATCTGAAGGTGGCCATCCCACCAAGCCTCCCCCGATCCCTCGGACTACTCCAAAACCCCGAAACCCTCACAGGCCCCCCAAGAACCCGACTTACGGCCCCAACATCTGCGACGGACGGTTTGACACGATTGCGGTACTCCGGGGTGAAATGTTTGTCTTCAAGGTGAGGTGTTTGGAGAAATTTAGCATCGCTAAACCGAGAGGAAGGCTGCTGGCTGGGTGGGAGACACACGTTTTAGATTTTGGACCAATTCTGTCATTCTGCGTGGGGCAGAATTCTACAAACTGAATCCTGCGTTTGAAACCCAGCACACATTTCCATGAAATTAACCACTGATGGGTTGCTGAGTACACCATGTTTCTTTAATTCAGGGGTCAGCAACCTGCGGCTCTGGAGCCGCATGTGGCTCTTTCATCCCTCTGCTGCGGCTCCCTGTTGCTGGTTGGCTCCACAATTGATAGGGCTTTCGGTAAGGAAAGGTAGAGGAAAAAGGATGCCGTGCTAGGAGGAGACTCTATGGTGGGGAACCGGACTTCCGGTCAACAGAGGAAAAAGACGGCATGCTAGGAGGAGATTATGATGGGGGAATGGGACTTCCGGTCGGCTCCAGAATTGAATGGGGGCTTCTGGATAGGACCTTTGTGGCTCCTTGAGTGTTTAAGGTTGCTGACCCCTGCTCGAATTAGAAAAGATTACATTCAACTAGATCTGGATTACAGGTGGACCTCGATTTAGGACCATAATTGAGCCTGAAATTATGGTCGTATGTTGTATGGTACCACCAAGCACCTAATCCCTGATTTATGGTATCTGTATTTAATGATTTTTAGACATGAAGATGCCTAGATTTGACTTTCCCACGGAAATGAGGTTTCTTTTCATTTGCATAACTTGACTGATGGAATGAAAAATTTCACGTTTTTTCAGGATAAATGGTTTTGGCGAGTACGTAATAACCGCGTGATCGACGGATATCCCCTCCCGATTGGTCAGTTCTGGGTCGGTCTTCCTGCGTCGATCAACACGGCCTACGAGAGGAAAGATGGGAAATTTGTCTTTTTCAAAGGTTAGTGGACTTATGTTTTGGGTCTGAATGGCTCGACTTTTGATCGAGAAGAGCTAGCAAGATTACAGAGCGTGAAGGAACAAATTTAAATCTCTTCCCGTTCTCTACATGGTCTCCTGGTTTTTGCAAACCGAGCCTAAAATGTGAATTTTAGTGAACTGCCTATCAGTTGTAAATCATCGGCAAAACATATAGACAGTCCTCAACTTATGACCTGTTCTGACCTAGGCTTCCCAAGAGCATGAAGCAGACTCCTTGTTCTGACAAAAAGCCTTTTTTATTAAGTTACTGTGAATTCTTCTCATTCACATCCAGCAAAGTCTTTCAAGGGAGAATTTACAGTCACAGACCTTATTTGGCTTGGAGAGCTGCCAGGCCGATATCTTCAAAACCTGTCAAGGAGCCACGAAGTAATTGTCTCCTGCAAACTCCACTCCCCTTTCGCTCCTCTTTTATTCCCTCTGGGAGGGGCCATTCATCGTCCACCTATGGCTTTACTCCTGAGTCGACCCTTGTTCTTTAGCTGTTCCCTTCGTCTGGTAACTCTGCGGATGCGCACAATGGGAACAGGTTCCATCTGTTCATCTGCCTCACTGATGTCTGACTCCGAAGGCAGCTGATAACTGGCATATGGCCCTGGCCCCCTCTCTGCCTCCTACGCAGAGCCCTCATCAGAGCCTTCTCCAGACTCCAAGACTGGCCCATGTTCCTCCCTAACCTCCTTACTGTCTGAATCTGCTGCCAGCTCTGCTTGCGGGCCACAACATGACCATAATTAATCCTCCGACTTTTGCTGCTAAGTGAGACAGTTGCATTGTGAGTTTTGCCCCATTTTATGGCCTTTCTTGCCACAGTTGTTACGTGAATCCCTGCTGTTGTTCAGTTAGCAACGTGGTTGTTAAGGGTATCTGGCTTCCCCATTGAATTGGGTTTGTTGCAAAAGGGGAGCATGTGACTTCAGGACTCTGCAACCGTCGTAAATATGAGCCAGTTGCCAAGCATCTGAATTTTGATCATGTGTCCGTGGGGGGATACTGCAATGGTCGTAAGTGTGAAAAACGGTCATCAGTCACTTTTTTCATTGCCGTTGTAACTTCGGTCCCTAAACGAATGGGTTGTAAATTGAGTACAGAGAGACTAAGTTACATTTGTGGTTTGGTTGGTACATTTCAGTGAAAAAGCGATTCCCAAATTGGTATCTTCCTAATGTCTCTGGATATCCCATCTCCACGCCTCCCGCTCCTGTAGCTGCGGGTTGCACCAGCTGGGGAGTATGGGAACTGTAATCCAAGACCTCTAGAGAAGCCCTCTAGAGAAGACTTCTTTGGAGAACACGACGTTGGAGTAACATTGAAATTCAGAATGGTGCAGGATCACTCAAAACCCTCTGCTCTTTAATGTAACGTGTCTTTGTACTATATTGGTGTGACTCAGATTTTAATCCACCTGGATTCTTTATAAGCCCAAAGAGAAAATTAGAAACAACAAGAAGCCTAAACTCTACTGGTTAATGACTGCAATAAAGTTATGCTGTTGGTTTGAGCTCCGAACTTGGCATTTGGGTTGCAAACGTTTCGTTACCATTCGAGGAGACACCGTCAGTGCGTTTTGAGCTGGGCTCGTCTATTGACAGACGAGCCCAATTCAGAACAGACTGACAATGTCTCCTCAAATGGCGACGATACGTTTGCAACCCAAATGCCAAGCTCGGAGCTCAAATCAACAGCCTGACTACCAACCCGAACTACTAATATTTAAACACATTTTAACTGCAGTAAAGCTGTTTGATTTGAGAAGCTAACAAGCCAGTTCTCATTTCCAAGTTTATTGGCACAAACAAAGAAATAGTCTGTCCATTCATGATTCTGTTTGCATCAGAACTACCTGAAGCCACCAGTGATATACAACTCGGACCTGGGGTTTCAGTTATTCATTTTTTCAATTTGGCGTTAAATGAATCAGAGGATCAACTGAATCGAACCGAACTGAAGAATATAACAGAGTTGGAAGGGACCTTGGAGGTCTTCTAGTCCAACCCCCTGCTCAAGCCAGAGACCTTATATCATTCTAGACAAGTGGTTTTCCAATCTCTTTTTAAAAACCTCCAACAACTTTTAGTGGCAAGCTGTTCCACTGGTTAATTGTCTTCACTGTTGGGAAGTTTCTCCTTAATTCCAGGTTGCTTCTCTCCTTGATTAGTTTCCATCCATTGTTTTTTTTTTTTTTTTAAATTTGATTTATATGCCGCCCTTCTCTGAAGACTCAGGGCGGTTTACAATGTGCTCAGCAATAGCCTTCATCCTTTTTGTATATTTATACAAAGTCAGCTTATTGCCCCCACAAACTGGGTCCTCATTTCACCTACCTTAGAAAGGATGGAATGCTGAGTCAACCTTGAGCCTTGGCGAGATTCGAACCCTGCAGTAATTGCAGGCAGCTGGTCTTAATAAGCTTAATAACAGGGTGCCTTAAACCCCTGTACTACCAAGGCTCTTGTTTACCTTCAGATGCTTTGGAGAATAAGCTGAGCCCCTCTTCTTTGTGGCAGCCCCTCAAATACCAGAATGCTGCTATCATGTCTCCCCTAGTCCTTCTTTTCACTAGACTAGAGAAACCCAACAGTTTTGAATGTTTCTCAAACAAAGACCAGAGATACTTAGCACGGCTTGGTTGACCGTCTCTCTCCTTGCAGGGGACAAACATTGGGTTTTCAACGAAGCCAACTTGGAGCCGGGATACCCGAAACATATCAAGGAGTTAGGAAGGAGGCTCCCCACGGATCGGATCGACGCTGCCCTTTTCTGGATGCCGAGTGGAAAAACATACTTTTTCCGGGGAAATAAGTGAGTTGGCCAAATGTTTATCGTCTCCGCTTCTGTTTAGCTGGAGAAGGGAATTATATCCCAGAGTGTTAAGGCATGTAGTCCTTGATTTAAGGCCGCAATTGAGCTTAGAATTTCTGTCGCTAAGCGGGACAGTTGTTAAGCAAGACCGTTTGCTCCATTTTACACGGATTTGCTTTCTTGCAGTGGTTGTGAATCGTTGTAATTGTTAAGTTAGTAGTTGTTGAATGAATCTAGGACAGTGGTGGGATTTTGCCCAGGGGTGGGTTCTACTTATCTTTACTACCGGTTTGCATCGTGCCCAATCGTGCTCGCTTTGCTCGCGTGTGGGCTCTTCTGCGCAAGCGCAGATCGCTTCTGATGATATCTGGGTCAGTGGGCGGAGCCTCCCACCGATTTTACTACCGGTTTTATAGAACCGGTCCAAACCAGGGGCAACCCACCACTGCTGGTTTAACAACCGGTTCGGTGGGCATGCATGTGTGCTTAAGGTGCTTGCGCGCAGCGCTGAAAATGGAGAATTTAGAAGCTCAGCTGCTTACCTTCCAAGTCAGCAACGGTAAGTAGCACAGCGAGGAGGGGGGAAATCAGCTGTGCTGCACAGTTGAGATGAGCTACAAAGCAGGAAATAAAGCACAGGATAGAGCGGGGGCGGGTGGGCGGGGCCAACTGATCATCGAAGCTACCGGTTTCTCCGAACCGGCTGAATACCACCTCTGATCTAGAATCTAGAAAAAGCATCTTTGGGATAAATGAATCGACCTTCCCCGTTTGACGTTGCTTGTCAGAAGGTCGCCAAAGATTTAACGGTTGACACTGCAGCCTTCCTGAAGGTTTTTAATGAAGTTGGGTGTCAACTTCACACCCAGTTCCCATCATAGAATCGTAAGAGTCAGAAGGGACCCTCGAGGTCTTCTAGTCCAACCCTCCCTTAAATCGGCCTCTTTTTCGTTCGATGAATCTCAACGTTCTCTTTTCGCGATGCAGGTATTACCGCTTCAATGAGGAGACCCGATCTGTCGACGCGGATTACCCTAAAAACATTGATGTTTGGGGGGGAATTCCCGACTCACCCCGAGGTGCATTTATGGGCAGTGACGAAGGTAAGATACAAAAAAAGAAAGAATGTGGAGAAAATTAAGCAAGAGTGCTCAAAAAGAAACTGTTTTTCTACCATTGAAAGCGTTCCCACTATCTACTATTTTTTTTTTTTTGCAAAGTGGCCCCCTACGGTTGAAAGTAAAAACTCCCATCCGCCATGTTGGATGGGTGATAAGAGCATGTCCCAAAAGCACTTTTTCTATTCATCCAAGAAGCTTTTGACTGAATGGTGGAGGATGGAAAGATTTATATTCCTTGCAGTCATCTGGTAGTTAGCATTCTCGCTGTGAGTTGTTGAGGTCATTTGGAGGTGTATCCGTGCCCTCAGGGTCACTTGAATAGTGCAAATGGGTGTAGAATGCCCCCGATACACCTCCAAGTGGCCTCAACAACTCTCAGAATAGAGCGCTAACAACCATTCAGTTAGATCTGAAGAAGTGTTATGACCTAGGCTTACTGAATCATTAAGACACACGAGTAGTCCCAAAAACCTCTTTTATTTCAACAGCTGTGAATTACTTTCATTCACAGCTGAGTCCTAATTAGTTGCAAAAAGTCCTTTGGGAGATGTCCTTCAGGATAATCACCAACCTTTTATCTCCTTTGACACGCTGCCAAAGACCTACTTGGCAAAGCCACACGGAGTCCAGAATCAAACAGAGATGCTGACTGGGAACAGAATTAACAATGTTGCTTTCCTGCAAAGGGCCCATAGGCCTTTGCTCCTCTTTTAAGCCTTATGAGAGGGGCCAATTATCTCCAGGCCTTACTCCTGAGTTGTCCCTTTAGTTTTAGCTGTTCTTGCCTTCTGGCAGCTCTGCGCATGCACCCACTAGCTCTGCTGTCCAACCCTGGAGGCTCCTGAGTCCGCGCATCACTCCCAGATGGCCCTGGCCCCGTCACTGCCTCCGACGCAGAGCCCTCATCCAAGTCTTTCCCAGACTCCAGGACTGGCCCATGTTCCTCCCCAGCCTCCTCACTGTCCAACTCCGCTGCCAGCTACGCAGGCTGCTGGCAGTCCACAACAAGAAGTTTCTTAGGATGAGAAGCAAAACGTCTTCAAGGAAAAATCAAGTCCGGTTGCCTTTGGAAAAAAGCACCTTTGGGACAACCATGACCTGACAACCATCATAGATGTGATGAGAGTATGTGTTGGACAAACCAACATGGCTACTTGGGGAAGGTTGATTGGGTGTTTCAGAATTCTGGGAGTTGAAGTTCATGCATCTTAAAATCGATGAGGTTGAGAAATACCGAGGCTCTGAAGGGGAGGGTAGATTGGTTTTAATACCTGGGATTATTCCACACAAGAAACCAATTTAGCCTGCCATGAAGAATCCCTACAACACCCCTGTGAGGTAGGTTTGACTGCAAAGGAATGTCTACTCCAAAGTTCGCCAGTGACAAATCAAGATTTTAATCCACATTGTTTCTAGTCGAATAATAGTTCTCCTCATAATTGCAGAAGGTACTCCTTGCCTATCCTTCCTGTTAAGAAGCCGAATGACTTCGGAGAATGCCTTAAGACAGCAACATAGTTTTTTCCTAGGACCTTTGAATTAGAAGGAGCTTTAGAGATTCATCTAGTCAAAATCCTTGATCGGTGCAGCTTCACTGCCTCTGTTTGAAGAGATGGTGAACCCATTATTTCAGGTGGCAAGCTGTTCCACTGTCTAACAGCTCGTATTATCAGGAAATTCTGATTTGTTTAGCCTCGGCTTTCCTTCTTCATAGTTTGAATTCACTGGTTTCAGTTCATTTCTGCTTCCAAGCCAACGCTGCGCATGGTTTCTAACCAGTGGTGAGATTCAGCCGGTTTAGGCCGGTTTGAGTGAACCGGTTGTTAAATTGTTGGCTGGCCCCTCCCCTCCTCACCCAGGAGTCCCCACGCACCCCATTTTGAGTCTCAGGTAAGTGCAGGGAGGCCTACTAGGCCGAAAACAGGGCATGGGGGGTGTAGTGCCCCACCCCGCAGCCCATTTCTGCTCCCAGGAGGCTGCAGGGAGGCCTACTAGGCCCAAAACAGGATGCGGAGGGGGGGCAGTGCGTCCCCCACGTAGCCCGTTTTTGCTCCCAGGGGGGTGCAGGAGGCCGAGTGCTGCCTGTCACATTCCCTGGCCACGCCCACCCAGCCGGTCATTAGGGCAGAGAACCAGTTGTTAAGTTATTTCAATCCCACCACTGTCTCTAACTGGTGTGATGGGTCAGGGGAAGGTCCCCTCTGGAAATGAGCAGAACCCAGAGGAAAAATCGAAATGAAATGGTTTTAAAATACAATTCAATTGGATTCAGTTTTGCCTTTGAATGGCCTTAAATCAAACGATGAAATCCAATTGGCTTCCCATTAATTCCCTTTTTTTTCCTGAGGGGAATTGAACGAGCCTTCTGTGAAGATGCTTTTAAGAACCTCAAACTCATATTTAATTCCTCTCCAGTTTGACATTTCCCGATAAGGAACGCAGATGAGTGGCTAAGAGTCATTTCCACCATGACGAAAAATTTCTGGTGTCTCTCTTAATGCGCCTGCATAAAACGATTCACCGATGTCTTATTAGTAATGATTATTCATACATGGGCTGACTTATGTTTATCTTAATCATTTTCCTTATTTGGAGGACGGAGTCCTTCTTCCTAACCCAAATGCGGAAGTCTTGCTTAAAATATGCATTAAACAATCCGTTCTTCCTTTTTTGTCCAGCCAAAATATATATCCCTGCAGATTTCATCCATGAGATGCAAATGAGGTGTCCACATTTTTTTTTTTTTGCATTCAGATTAACTGATAGGAATGAAGCAGGGTGATTTTTTTAAGTTTAATTGAATTCGTCATCATCCTTTAACCATAATCCCTTGCGGAGTGGAGTCTGGGCAACTGAATGGAGCTAGCGGAGTGTTTTAATGGCCGGATGCCTTTCCTGTCGCCAGCGTGGAGTTTTTTGTTCAGCAGATATATTCTCAGTGTGCCTAGAGAGAAAAAACATCTGCCTCTACTTAGGATCGAACTCATAGCCTCCTGATTGTGAGGCGAGAACTCCACCTCTATGCTACCACACCACTCCTTTAAATTTAATTGAATTCCCATTGAAAAAAACAAAACACTGTCTCGGTTCGACAAAATAAATGTTTTTCTAATAATGCCAAATTTGGAACATTTGTTTTAGCCACAGAATGTAAGATTGCTCTCATAGTTTTTTTATTTTTAAAAAGATACCTGAAAATAAATTTTGGGTTCTGGATTTCGTTCACAGGTCGGCCTCGACTTACGACCAAAGTTGAGCCCAAAATTTCCTAAGTGTGAGAGTTGTTAAATGAGCTCTGCCCCATTTTACGACCTTTCTTGTCGCAGGTGTTAAGCGAACCACCGCCGTTGTTAAGTGAGGAACACGGTTGTTAAGTGAATCTGGTTTCCCTCATTGACTTTACTTGTCAGAAGGTCGCAAAAGGGGATTGCGTGACCCCAGGACGCTGCAACCATCATAAATATGAACCAGTAGTGTCCAAATTTTGATCACATGACCACGGGGATGTGGCAACGGTCATAAGTGTGAAAAAACGGTCCTAAACCACTTTTTTTGAAGTCGTTAACTTCGAACGGTCATTAAATGAGAGGTGGTTGTAAATTGAGGACTACCTGTATTTAATTCCCAAAAATTCTCCTCACAAATCCTGAAATTTAAAGCAGAAATGGGGAACTATAGCCCCTTTCTGATTTGTGAACTTCAACTTGTGAAGTCCACAAATCATAAAAGGGCCATAGCTCCCCACGTCTGATTTAAAGGAAAAACCACACACCATCCCATATATTAAAATGGCCTTTAGCATTTCTGTTGTGGCCTGTTGGCCGCCAGCCCCTCCAACAGCCGAATTAGAGGAGGAGGAGGAGCCATAGGAGTCAGGGCCAGCATCAAGGCAACCTGAGAGGAAGAGGGAATGGAGCTGGCAGAGAGAGAGAGAGAGAGAGAGGCAGAGCCTGGACTGTCCTCAGATGGAGAATCAACAGCCCCAAGGTCTGGAGGTGGCTGATAAGGAAGAGGAGGAACAGCTGGGTCCAGTGCCTGATGCACGGATGCGCAGAAGGGAGAGGAGAGGAGAGCAGTGGAAATCTATGGTCCGGTCCTCAGGACGGAAGAGCCATTGCTGCTAGCGAAGCCCCACCCTAGCTCTGGGGATAAAAGGCAGGGGGCACAGATGAATAAATATGGCAGACAACTATTCATGTCCCTGCCGGACGGACTTGTTAGCCTGAGGTGAGAGAGAAACTTTTTGCCTGGGCTGCCGGCACTTCTAATAAAGGAATCTTCGAGTTAACTTCAGAGGGTTTGTCGTGTTTGGGGAGCTGGGTCAGAACAATTTCTCATTTAATGTACCACCATGTTCTTACGCTCCCATGTCTGTTCTTTCTTGTTTCCCCTCGACAGCCTTCACCTACTTTTACAAGGGAGACCGTTATTGGAAGTTTAACAATGAGAAACTCAAAGTTGAACCAGGATACCCCAAGTCAGTGCTGCGAGACTGGATGGGATGCACTACCGATGACCGTCGCGAGGGAGAAGAAGTCATCATCATTGAGGTGGACAATGCTGAGGAACGCGGGCTGAATGCCGCCGCAGTGGCGATCCCCGTCCTGCTGCTCCTCACCATCTGTGCCGTGGGAGTCGCCATTCTGATCTTCAAGCGTTACGGCACGCCCAAACGGTTGCTCTATTGCCAGCGGTCACTGCTGGACAAGGTGTGACCGACCTTTCGAGATGTTTCAGGAGGACAGGTCTCACCTGCTTTCCACCCTGTCTACCTGCCTGTCACAATTCGGGTCCGGTCTCTTTGTTGCCACCTTTTGAGTCATCTTTCTCCTGGCACCCCATATTCCTCCCTGCTTCTTCGTCCCGTTTGCTGTTGGATGTCTTGTCCGGCTCGCCTGCTTGCCAGCCATCAGCCACGTTCTCTCTCCGAGAGCTTTTCTTGTCCACGGTGGTCCTCCTTCTTTCCTTCCTGTCTTTCCCTCAGCCTCTCTTTCCTTCCCACGACATTTCCGTTATCCATTCTCACCCCACTGGGCAAGCGGGTGTGCTGAGCACACCCCTTAATTAATCTGATGAGGCAGAAAGTTGAGGAGCCCACTTTACGGGGCGTTATGGCCAGGCTAACCTCATGGCTACCCATCTGTTGACCTCGTAGAGAATGGACACGCCTCATGACCTTCCCGCTTGCTTGCAAAACCGGTGGCCCGAAGTCCATACCGCGAACACTTTTAGTTCTCCCGACCATCCCTTGGAATTTCAAATCTAAAAATTGGTCTCTAGGTCTCTCTCTCTTGCCACCTTGCTGGTCCTTCCTTCTGAGGGCAAACGGTGGAAAATCATCTCATCCACGTTGCCGAACCAGAAACCATAATGGGTAGGGAAGTTGCAGGTTGTGGGCCCATAGGTGGGCAAAGCGTTATTAGAGCTCAGTTCTAGAGATCCATGGATCTGGAAAGGAAGTACGGTGTTTCCGAAGGAGACCTTCTCCTGCCATTGGGCGAGAGGGAAGGAGGAACTGTGGGTGACCGGCGATGGAGTCTTACCGATCAAAAACAGCAGGGAGGAAAACGGGTGGGATGCTAGGGTTGGAGGGTCGGTCCCAAACGCCAACTTTTCTTGGGGAGGGGGCAGCGAAGAATCATAAAGGGCCTAACGGGTCAGGTGGGAAAGGGGGTCAGCCGAGCTTTCCTCATGGTGTAATGAATGGACCATTGGTACCTAGATCATAGTGGAAAATGGGGCATGTTTGAGAGAGAAAGAGAGGGAGGGAGGGAGAGAGGGACCAAGATTATGTGGGCTACAGGAGATGTTTGCCAAGACCAGTTGTCCCATCCGGGTGCCTTCCAGATGTTGAGATCCGGGATCATCCAAAAATTCAAGATGGCCGCCATCATTGACCGCCATCTTGATTTTTTTTTCAACCGCCCCAAGTTTGGGCTCAATTTTTAAGGCTTGTTGGACATTTTGGCCGAGAATTTGGGGACGGAGTCCTCCATTTCCCTGGAAGACACCTGACTGGTGATCAGGTTGACCCGCCAAATCCAGATGTTGGCAGGGCCGCTTCTGGAAGTGTTAACTTCTCCAGCTGACGATATTAGCCTGGTGTTTACAGTTGTCCCTTAAAACAGGGGTTCTCCAACCTTGGCAACTTTTTAAGACTTTACGGTCTTCAAATGCCAGAATTCCCCAGCCAGCATGTCTAACTGAGGGATTTTGGGAGTTGAAGTCCACTGGCATTGTAATTTAAAACAGGGGTCCCCAACCTTAGCTACTTTAAGACTTTACGGACTTCAACTCCCAGAATTCTCTAGCCAGTGTGGCTGCCTGAGGAATTCTGGGAGTTGAAGTCCACTGGCATTGTCATTTAAAATGGCCCCCAACCTTAGCTATTTCAAGACTTTACGGACTTCAACTCCCAGAATTCCCCAGCCCAGCATGTTTGCCTGAGGAACTCTGGGAGTTGAAGTCCACCCATCTTAAAGTGGCCACAGTTGGGGACATGTCTGCCTGAGGAATTCTGGGAGTTGAAGTCCACCCATCTTAAAGTGGCCATGGTCGGGGATCCCCTGATTTAAAATCTATTCCAGATTCTGCGAAAATGAACCGAAAGCAGCATTTTTTTTTTTTGCAAAACGAGGGTTGGGGCGGGAGAGATAAATTGCACCGGAGAACTGCCTCAAACTGCCTTATGATCCTGTGTCTTGATTTATTATTTTTAAGTATGTAATTTTAATTATTATATAGAAATGCCTTTTTTTTTTAAAGAAAAAAAATGCAAGGGATTAAAAATAGCACATTAATGGGATGTGGGGAAATTAGAATAGGCATAGGAGGAGAATGTCGAAATCCTGCAGGCCGGGAACTGGGTGCCTTAAAACCCACCCACCCCCAATTCCTGCTCAGAGTATTTTTAATAAGGGCAGGGGGGTGGTGGATTTATATAAATATTTTCGAAAGGGGTCTCCAAACGGAATTAAACTGTGTTTAACGATCGAATTGTTTCTGGGTGGGGTGGGGGGTGGGGCTTAATATTGTTTATTGTTCAACTTTTTATTATTATTGTTATTATTTTGTTATTAATAATAAACACCCGTTCTTTCAAAGGGATATATTATATATATATATGTATAATGTCAAATGGCGACAGCTGGTAATGTAGGCTGTTACATTACAATACGTTCTGTTATTCCATTTTTTTACGTTAGCAATAATAAATTAAAAAAAAAAACCACACAAACAATCCATTTCTGGGTGGAAATGGACTTGAAACGCTGGAAGTTTTAAAAGATTTATTTTACTTTTGGCCCCTGCCTACGTTGTCTGGAACTGTTTTGTTACTTTAAAAAAAAAAAACTTTTTAAGAAACGGCAAAGTTAGTTTTTCCCCTTTTACGTTTTTTTTAAAAAAGAAAAATAATAAATGCTGGATTTTCCCCTCTTTTTTAAAAGTAGTATAAAGTGTGATTTATTTTTTTTTCTTTCGGAGGGAAAAATAGTACGAGTTAGCGTCCTCGACTTACAAGAGTTTCAAAGTTACCACGGCACTGAAAAAAAGGGACCATTTTTTTTTCACACTTATGACCGTTGCAGCATCGCCGTCGGTCATGTGATCGAAATTCGGACACTTGGCATCCGATTCATATTTAAGACGGTCACGGTGTCCCGCAAAGTCAAATGGGGAAGCCGGAGTCACTCAACAACCGTGTTCCTAACTTAACAACTGCAGTGACTCACTGAACAACCATGGCCAGAAAGGTCGTAAAAAGGGACAAAATTCACTTAACATCCGTCTTACTTAGCGACAGAAACATTGGGCTCAAATGTTGTGGTCGTAAGTCGAGGACTTGCTGTATAAAGCAGCGTTCTGACGGAACCTCAATCCCTGTCTGGAATGTGGTTCCTTCTTATTTGTCTATAACAGGGGTCGACAACCTTAAACACTCAAAGGTCCTATCAGAAGTCCCCCGTTCAATTCTGGAGCTGACCGGAAGTCTGGTTCCACTACCATAGAGTCTCCTCCTAACTCGGCGTTCTTTTTCCTCTACATCTTCTAACCGAAAGCCGTATCAATTGTGGAGCTGATCGGTGACACGGAGCTGCAACAGACGGATGAAAGAGCCACATTCGGCTCCGGAGCCACGGGTTGCTGACCCTTCTTTGATTGAAAATGTGAGGATTGAAACAGATTCGATTTGCAGGCAGTCCCCGACTTACGACAGTTTGCTTAGTGACCGTTTGAAGATACAACGGCACTGAAAAAAGTGACTTATGACCATTTTTCGCACTTAACGACCATTGCAGCATTCCCATGGTCACGTGATTTACATTCGGGTGCTTGACCACTGACTCGCACTTACGACGGTCATGGTACCCCGGGGGTCGTGTGATCCCCTTTTGCGACCTTCTAGCGAGCAACGGGGGAACTGGATTTGCTTCACAACAGTGTTACTTGAACAACTGCAGTAGTAATTCGCTTAACAAACGTGGCAAAAAGAGTCGTAAAACGGGGCAAGACTCACTTCACAAATTTCTCACTCGGCGACGTAAACTTTGGGCTCGATTGTGGTCGTAAGCCGAGGACTAACTCCTATACTCGGTCTGTGTTTAAGTAAGACCTGAATTCAGAGAAAATTATTCCCTAAACAGTTTTATGAGTTTTATGATAGATTCAAAATACTTTAGCATTGCCTCCGACTCGCCCTTCGTCATCCAAAATCGACAACACGGCCATCAAAGGTGCCCTCTTAGTGGTGGCCACGGGGAGAGTGATGGGTGTTGTAGTCCGACATATCCAGAGGGCCTCACGCGTGACGTGTCTTCCATTAATCCAAAGCTACAATTTGTGGGTTAAAAGTTTTCCCCATTTTTCGCACAGCTGAAATCCGGCTTGAATTCAGAGTGTGTGTTATTGTGTTTCATTGGGGGAGGGGGGGTGAGTGGTAGAGGCAGGGTGTTTATACATTGGCACAAATTTCACAAAACAACAACCAACAAAAACAACACATGAGCTGATCGCTTATCCTTGCCAAAGTATGTTGCGTCCTAATATTCTTGGCACAGCTTAGAGCCAAAGTTGAGATGGAGGCATTAAAAATAACAAAAATTATATTGGGGACAGGAACTTCTTGCTTCATTCCTTTTTCTTCCTTTCTTCTCCTTTCCCCTTCTCTTCCTTAATTCCTTTCCTTTTTCCTCCCTCCCTCCTCCTCCCTTTCCTTCCTTTCCCTTCTTTCCCATTCTTTCTTTCCTTTTCCTCCCTTCCCTTCCTTTCCCTTCAATTTTCCCTTTTTTCCTTTTCCTCCCTCCCTCCTCCCTTCCCTTCTTCTTTCCCCTTCTCTTCCTTCCTTCCTTTCTTTCTTTCTTCCCTTCCCTTTTTACCTTCCATTTCCTTTCCTCCTTCCTCCCTTTCCTCCTTCCCTTTTTACCTTCCATTTCCTTTCCTCCTTTCTCCCTTTCCTTTCTCCTTCCCTTCCTTCTTTCCCATTCTCTTCCTTCCTTTCTTTCCTTTTCCTCCCTTCCCTTCCTTCTTTCCCCTTCTCTTTCTTCCTTTTTCTTTCTTTCTTTCTTCTCTTCCCCTCCTTTCCCCTTCCTTCCTTTCATTTCCTCCTTCCTTCCCTCCCTCCCCTTTCTCCTTTCCTTTCCTTCCTTCCTTTCCTTTTCCTCCCTTCCCTTCCTTCTTCTTTCTTCCTTCTTTTCTTTCTTCTCTTCCCCTCTTCTTTCCCCTTCCTTCCTTTCCTCCTTCCTTCCTTCCCTCCCTCCCCTTTCTCCTTTCCTTTCCTTCCTTCTTTCCCATTCTCTTCCTTCCTTTCCTTTTCCTCCCTTCCCTTCCTTCTTTCCCCTTCTCTTCCTTCTTCTTTCTTTCTTTCTTCTCTTCCCCTCCTTTCCCCTTCCTTCATTTCCTCCTTCCTTCCCTCCCTCCCTCCCCTTTCTCCTTTCCTTTCCTTTTCCTCACTTCCCTTCCTTCTTCTTCCTTCCTTCTTTCTTCTCTTCCCCTCTTCTTTCCGCTTCCCTTTCCTTTCCTCCTTCCTTCCTTCCCTCCCTCCCCTTTCTCCTTTCCTTTCCTTTTCCTCCCTTCCCTTCCTTCTTCTTCCTTCCTTCTTCTTTTTCTTCTCCCCCCTTTTCTTTCTCCTTCCTTCCTTCCTTTCCTTCCTTCCCTCCCTCCCCTTTCTCCTTTCCTTTCCTTCCTCCTTTCCCGTTCTCTTCCTTCCTTCCTTTCCTTTTCCTCCCTTCCCTTCCTTCTTTCCCCTTCTCTTTCTTTCCTTTTTTCCTCCCTGCCTCTTTCCTCTTCCTTTCCCTTCACTCCCCCCCTCCCCGTGGCTTCCTTCCTTCCTCCCCCCCTCCCTTCCTCTCTCCCTCATTCCTTCCTTCCCCCTTTTCCTGCTCTTCAGAATTGAAAGGCTCTCGATCCTAACCTAGCAAACAGCTACTAAGCTATTATTATTTTTTTCCGTAAGAATGAGATGGCAGTCCCATGGGTTAATTGCCATCCTCCGCCATCCTATTGTGTAATGTTTATTTTGAAATAGCCTTTCCTGGTATTTTGCTTTGCAAAACGTGACATGACAATTCTGGGAAGTTCTGTGTTTGTGTGTTTTTGTCTCTCTCTCGCTCTTTCTCTCTCGCTCTCTCTCTCCTCTCTCTTGCATCATCTAGCTATCTAGCTACCTTTCTAGCTATCTCTATCCATCCATCATCCATCCATATCTATCAGTCTGTCTATCTATATCTATCAGCTCTCATTATCTCTCTCTCTCTCTCTCTTGCTATCTATCATCTAGCTACCTCTCTGTCTCTCTCTATCCATCCATCATCCATCCCTATCTACCTATCTACCTACCTACCTACCTACCTACCTACCTACCTATCTATCTATCTATCTATCTATCTATCTATCTATCTATCTATCTATCTATCTATCTATCTATCTATCTATCTATTTACCTCTCTCTCTATCTGCTACTTACCTATCTCTCTACCTATCCTATAATATCTATCTATCTATCTATCTATCTATCTATCTATCTATCTATCTATCTGCTACTTACCTACATATCTATCTACCTATCCTACCGTATCTATCGTATCTCTCTCTCTCTCTCTGCTACTTACCTATCTACCTACCTATCCTATCATCTATCTATCTATCGATCTATCTATCTATCTATCTATCTATCTATCTATCTATCTATCTCTCTATCTGCTACTTACCTACCTACCTACCTATCTATCTATCTATCTATCTGCTACTTACCTATCTATCTACTTACCTATCTCTCTACCCATCCTATAATATCTCTATCTATCTATCTATCTATCTATCTATCTATCTATCTATCTATCTATCTATCTACTTACCTCTCTCTCTATCTGCTACTTACCTATCTCTCTATCTATCCTATAATATCTATCTATCTATCTATCTATCTATCTATCTATCTATCTATCTATCTATCT